>BLSH010547537.1:72260-88213 GCA_018402905.1 Glandirana rugosa
ACCTGCCCTCTTCCCATCACAGTCATCCTTTTATGTCAAAAGCCCCCAATCACATGATAAGCCTCCCCCCTTACTTATCAGAATCCCGACTTACATCAGTCTCCAATCAGAGTTCCCCCATACATTAGGGTCCTCGTGGGAGTCCTCCCTTCACTTCAAAATCCTTTCCATTACATCAGAAGCCCCCCCCCTTAACTTCATAGTCCTCCCTTAAGTCAGGGTTTCTATCCGTCCCCCTTACTTCAGGGTCCAGTGGCGGCTGGTGCTCAAAATTTTGGAGGCGGGGTACAAACAAAGTGAGGTCTGTACACCTGCTGGTTGCTGTGCGCATTGAGGGGTTCCCACCATCCCTGTGCTGAGTTCCCAGGTCTGTACACCTGATGTGCCCATTATGAGGAGTTCCCACCATCCCTGTGCTGAGTTCCCGGGTCTGTACACCCGCTGGCTGCTGTGCCCATTATGAGAGGTTCCCACCAGGAATTGGGTGAGTTCTCAGCCGAGTCTGTACACCTGCTGTGCCCATTATGAGGGTCCCCAGTGATGCAGCGCATCCGCAATGCTAGTGGCCCACTGCACTAGTATATATCGGCCACTTTTAAATTAGTTAGCACCTGCCCAGGATGACACACCAGTCTGGAAGGTGAAGTCCACCAGCTAAACACAGCAGAACAACTAAGCCCAGCATTCACTCTTCCCGCTAGCAGTACCATAGTAAAATACAAGTGCACCTGCAGGCTGACTGCCTCCTCTGCTCAGGCCTCCATTGACACTCGAGAAACCGAAAGTGACACCGCAGTTCCTCTAAAAGCACCCCCCTACGTCTTAGTACCACGCCAATCACTATCTGGAAACCTAATGTAATGAAACTTTCCAGACAGTGGCTACTGATTGGCGCGGTACTAGGACATGGGATGGAACATTATTTCCAAAAGTGACTACTGATACATCGGCTGTACTGGGACTTAGGGTGGATGCATTAGGTTTCCAGTGGAAACCTAATGCACCGCCCTACGTCCTAGTACCGTTCCAATCAGCAACTACTGAAACCTAATGCTAGAGTGGGAGTGTTCGGAGTGCATTGCTCAGCGCCCCAAGGGCAGGCTAAAGGCCTGTCAATAGATCTTGTTACCCGCAATCAAGTGATAACACCGTAGCACACACTTAAAGGGATAATTCTTTATTTTTTCTATAAAGTGTAGCTTTGGGGGGGCCACACCCCCTATTGATGGGCCAAGACTGTCAGGGTCCCTATCAGAAGTGGTCTGAATTGTCAGTTTAAGTAGGAGGATATGCCACTAACCCTAGCTTCCGACTTTATAATATCCCATAGTGGGGCAGATATGACCTGCGGGCCATAATTTGGAGACCACTGCTCTAAAGGAATAAGAAACATGTTGTGTAACGATATTATAGATTCTACTTTGATTCATCTTTTTGTTTACTCTTTTAGTTTCTTTAGCAAAAGTTGACAGTGGTACGGTGACCAAGTGCAATTTTGCTGGCGATTCTCAGACTGGGGCATCTTGGACAGATAACATTATGGCGAACAAATCTCGTGGCAGCGCACCTATTCCCGAACCCCGGGGGCAAGGCGATGGTGCAGAAGATGATGAATGGGTATGACAATTACCAATATTGATTACAATAAGCAGCCTATGGTCACCTATACTGTCCTTTTTATAAAAACAAAAACAATATGCTTTGCACTGGTAGACACAGGGCATCCATGAGTATCTCAAAGGTAAATAGATTGGAGGATAATTGAACAAAAACTTGCTTCCAAGAAAAACATTTATTGTGTGGCCATGGATAAAATCAGTCTCTGTAAACAAAAATCAGTCATTGTGTAAAACCACAATCTTGTATAAAAAACATACACGTCTCTTCCAGCCTGTGTACACTTGGATGAACCAGCACTTGTGATGAAATTGTAGTGTTTTTAACCATATAGCAGGTGGGTCCTCAATCCTGTGTGTGGACAAGCAGGAACCCACCACGAAGATGGCCGCTCTAGGAATCCACAGGACCCGGAAATTATGTCATAGGCAGCACTGCAGGGCCAGAAGGATGACTCTGCTATCCCAGTGGCTGTGTCAGAGGAGGGAGTGGATCATGGGAAATGGACCATGTTGTCCACTCCCTCTGACACAGCCCTGGGACTTATGCTATATTAATACCAGCCCAAGTTATGGCTTAGCGCCCTTGATCCAGTTGTATACTTTTACTGTCCTTTATGAAATTGTACTGGAACTATGGAGTTACTGTAGGCTTTTGGCCTTGCCACTCCTACTTCAATTTCACTAGCCAGGCAGGCTGCCCACACTGATAAATCTGTAAGATGTATTTAGAGCCAGGAGAGGGCCCTCTTTATAAGTAAAACCAAGATTTGCCTATTGGAGTACTCTGAGCATTATAGCCTCCGGGGTACTCCAGTACTGACAAGTAATTAGTGCCACCGTTTTGGAACTTTAGCTCAATACTGGATGTGTAAATCTGACCATGTATGCTTATTGGCAGGCTTACACTATGATCACTTAAAGCGGAGTTCCACCCAGTTAGAAGTCAGCAGGTACAAAAAGTGTAGCTGCTGACTTTTAACAATCGGACACTCACCTGTCCCTCGCTCCAGCAATGCGGTTGCCAGAGGGCTCGCTGTTTTTCCCCTCCCCTCGGCAGTGTTGGCATCACAAGTGTGGGTACGCGGCTTCGTGGCTTTGGCTTCAAAGCCGGGCACGAACTGTGCATGCGCGAGTCGCGCTGTGCCTTGTGAATAGCCAGCGTATCTTCTGGGATCTGTGACGTGTCCCAGAAGATCGCCGGGGGGTGAACTTCCTTCCGGAACTGCGGCCCTAGGAGAGGAAGTGGACCTGGGACCCTGGGGTGGAACTCCGCTTTATAAGCTACTTTTCTAGCACAATATGGATTTCTTTTTAGATATAGTACCTGTCCATATATTTGGTATATCCAGAAGATCAGACAGTCTGTTGTTCTTTACAGTGATAATGCCAAAATGATGCATGTTTGTATCTATATCCAGAATGAGTCAGGTGCTACTGTCTACAGTATGTACTAAAGGCTAAAGCTGGCCATAGATGGATCGATATTGAGTTGCAGATCAGTGTATTTTGACAGCAGAGGAGTCCCCACAGTCAGAATACAGTAACACAGTGGAGCTGCAGGTCTTTACTAATCCACCTTGATAGTGTCCTATTGGACGAAACGCATTGGGGCGTAACATTTTTTATCGTCCTCGTTTTGCTCTATGCTCAATATCTATATATTAAAGTACTACACTGTTGGATCCTTCTCTGGTCCTGGTAAGCTTTATTTCTCTTACGTTCACTGACAGACGCAGCCCTTCATTAGACAAGTGGGGTTATATGCACATCCTACCAGGAGTTGACTAGGCAAATAGAAAGAAAGCAAGCTGGCCCCTCCCAGGGGGCCTTCCTCTCTCTCCCATATAACCCCCCTGCTTTGTATAGCATATCAGTTTTCTATGCCTAGTGCAAGGAGTTAGACCTGGCTCCCTTATGGGACCTGCGGTTCATCTTTTTTTTTTGCTACCGCTTTTTTATTTTTTTTCAAGCTATCTGATGAAGACTGCTATCAAGAAGCCGGCTGGGGCATAAAGGATTTCTAGTATCCTGCGATTTTCCCCAGCACGTCCGACCGATGCAAGCTAGCTCTAGCCTTGGCGGGGCCCGCCGCATCGTGCCCGTTCCGTGCGGGTGGCCAGGGGGTGACCCCCTCCCTTACGCCCAGTGACCGGACCTTGTTCCCGTCCAGGGGCCTGTGGCCTGCAGGATCCCTCACCGGCAGTGGGAGGAAGGTCTGCAACCGGGTGGCTACCCGCTGCGCCCGTCGGACTGCTAAGTGACCCCCCCCCTAGGGGCGCGGAGGGGGGGCTGGGCGATTTGAGCCGGCCGGTGGAGGGTGTTTTGCTGGGTTAGAGCCTCCCCTGGGTGTTCTCGCCCCCCTCCTACACCCCCCTCCCCCCCGCAGCGCACCCCCCACTTCCGAACCGCCATTTTGCGGCGGATCGTGGCCATTTTCTTGGGGTTTTCCCTCTAGTGCTGAGCGGCGGCCATTTTTCCGTCGTCGCGGCCTGTATGCAGGTTTTGACCTCTTGTGACCACTCGGCGGCCATGTTGGATGTGCCTGAAAAGAAAAACGTGCTGATAGCCGTTTGCTTCCTCTTCACCCTGGGACAGCGTGGATGGCACAGGCGGCGCAGGCTCTGGGACTGGCGGTCACGAAGCACTCCTGCTGGGACGCAGAGCTTGTGGGCAACAAACAGCAAGTATAGCTGGGCTCTCCCTGGGGTGCTGGTATCGGTGGGTGCAGTCCTCCCGGGGTCTCCCTGGTTGCTCTGTGGGGTGGCGGTGAGGCTGTATTGTGGGGGTGTCAGTACATTTTTTTTTTCCTGCCCGTCAGGTCCGGTGGCAAAAATGGCGGATGACCCTGCGTTTCCTTCTGAGGAGGAGTCAGCGGTAGCGCGACCTGTGCTGGGGGCCCTGGTGTCCCTGGACCAGCTGAGAGCAGTTTTTGGGGAATTCTTTCCCCGGGCGGGGCCGAGCCAGGTTAAGGGGGACCCTAAAAAGCGTCCGCCTCCCCCCCTTTCTTCGGGGGAAGAGTCTGAACCGGAAGTGGCCTCGGGGGTCACGGGGACCCCCGTAGAGCTTTCAGAGGGTGAGCTGGATCCCTCGGACGGCGAGGAAGACCAGCGGGCCTCTGTTACGCACGAAAAGGCGCTGGTGGCTGCACTGATTGCAGATATCCGTGCGTCTTTGCGACTGGACCAAGTTGGGGAGTCTCAGGAGCCCGCATACGTTTGCGGGTCTGCTAGGCCACCCAGGTCCCCTAGGGCTTACCCTTATGATCAATTTTTTGACCATCTGGTCTATCATGAATGGCAGAGTCTCAGAATTCTTTTGTCCTGCCAAGACGCTTCGCTATACGTTATCCATTTGAGGATAGCTTTGTGAAGAAGTGGGCATTTCGCAGTCATTATCAGATGGGTACTCTGGTTACGCTCGTGGTCGGGTGACCACACATCTAAGAAGGGCCTGACGGATCTCCCCTTTCAGGGCGGTCGGCTCTTTGGGGCGCAGTTGGATGAAATCATTAAGGATTTCACTGGAGAGAAGAGTACTTTTCTTCCGGAGCCCAGGCTGCGGGAGTTCCGCCACAAACAGGGTCCTAATTCTTCGGGTCAGAAGAGGTTTTTTCGTGCCCCCGGTGCAGCGGGCAAGGGGTCGAGGCCCGGCAAGTCTGCTGCGGGGGCCGGTAAACGACCCTGGCAACGCAAGAGCGAAAAGACAGAGGATAAGTCCGCCTCCTCATGATGGGTTGCCCCCACCCGATTCTTGGGTGGGCGGCCGTCTTCTGGGGTTCGCAGACAGGTGGACTGCCTGCATTTCCGACCGGTGGGTGCAGAAAGTGGTGTCCTCCGGGTACAGGATAGAGTTCAGCACTCTACCCCCAGACAGGTTCTTCCCATCGAACTTGAGACTCCCTCAGGGGCATCGAGAGGCTCTCTTAGGGGCTGTTCAGGCGCTCTCTGAACAAGAGGTGATTGTGCCAGTACCTCCGCCGGAAAGATTCCGCGGCTTCTACTCCAACCTGTTTGTGGTTCCCAAAAAGGGGGGGGGGCTCAGGCCGGTTCTGGACCTAAAAGCGCTAAACCAGTTTGTGAGGGCGCGAGAATTCAGAATGGAATCTGTCCGTTCGGTCATGGCGGCCCTACACCAAGGGGACTTCATAGCGTCTCTGGATATCAGGGTCGCGTACCTCCACATTCCCATTTGTCTCCGGCACCATCGATTCCTGCGCTTTGCGGTGGGAGATCTGCACTACCAATTCGTGGCACTTCCCTTCGGTCTGGCCTCGGCTCCTCGGGGGTTCCCCAAGCCGGTGGCTCCGGTGTTGGCGCTGTTGAGGCAGAGAGGCATTGCGGTGGTAGCATACCTCGACGACCTGCTCCTGAGAGTGGAGTCTGCTTCGGCACTGGAGGAGAACATGGCTATCACCATGGCCTCATTGAAGGACTTTGGCTGGCTGATCAATCTGCAGAAGTCGACATTGACTCCGTCCTGTCGCCTGGAATACCTGGGTCTGATTCTGGACACTGAGCAGGCGAAGGTGTTCTTGCCTCCGGCCAAGTTGCTGACACTGCAAGCAGCGGTGCGAACCCTGCTGTCACTCCGGTGGTCTTCCTTACGATTCTATATGCGGGTGTTGGGGCTCATGGTTTCAGCCTTCGAGGTGGTACCTTACGCCCAGAGTTGCACTCGGCTCCTTCAGCGAGCGATTCTGTCACGGTGGGACAGGTCTCCGCTGTCCCTGGACCGGCTGATCAGATTGGATCATCAGATCAGAGGATCATTGACCTGGTGGCTTCGGGCCCTGGCCCTGACGTTGGGGAAGTCATTTCTTCCCCTGAATTGGTCGATAGTCAAGACGGACGCCAGCCTATCGGGCTGGGGGGGTCCTGGGGCAGCTATCTGCTCAGGGCCACTGGTCAGCGCAGGAATCCCGCCTTCTGATCAATGTGCTGGAATTGCGGGCATTCAGGCTCTGCCTCTCCCACTGGACGGTAAGGTTGCGCGGCCTCCCAGTTCAGGTTCAGTCGGACAACGCCACGGCGGTGGCGTATGTGAACCATCAGGGTGGAACGAGGAGCTCGGCAGCGGCTGCGGAAGCGGCTCTCATTCTGCGATGAGCAGAACTTCACGTGCCGGCAATCTCCGCCATTTACATTCCGGGCGTAGAGAATTGCCAGGCGGACTTTCTCAGCCGCCAGACGCTGGATCAAGGGGAATGGTCCCTACATCCAGAAGTGTTCCTCCAGATTTGCCAGAAGTGGGGCACGCCAGACGTGGACATCATGGCGTCTCGGTTCAATAACAAGGTGGGAACCTTTGTGTGCAGGACAAGAGACCCACTGACCCGCTGGTTTCGCCTTGGAGTTGGTATCGACTCCCTTACGCTTTTCCTCCCATCAAGCTTCTACCGCGGCTACTGCGCAGAGTAGAAGCGGAGGGGATTGCGACATTCCTGGTGGCTCCGGATTGGCCTTGGCATCCTTGGTACGCTGACGTGGTGCGGATGGTGGCAGATGTTTCCTGGTGTCTTCCGCTGCGCGAAGATCTGTTGTCTCAGGGACCTATCTTGAACCTGCTTTACCCTCGCTGGCTTTGACAGCTTGGCTGTTGAGTACCAGGTGTTGAGGCATAGGGGGGTCGCTGACTCCGTGATCCCTTCCATGCTTAAGGCACGCAAGTGTACTTCGCGCAAGATTTATCATCGCACCTGGAGGGCCTATATTGCCTGGTGTGAGGCGGGGGGGTTGGAACCCTCGCTCTTGCGTTGTGTCCAGGGTCCTGGCTTTTTTGCAGCAGGGTCTGGATAAAAAATTGGCATTGAGTACTCTCAAGGGTCAGATTTTGGGTCTGGCGATTCTATTTCAACAGCCTTTGGCGTCCCATTCATTGATTTGTACATTTGTACAAGGGGTGCACCATGCGGCTCCTCAAGTACGGTCGCCTTTGGCGCCGTGGGATTTGAATTTGGTGCTTTCTGTGCTGCAGAAACCGCCTTATGAGAAGATCGATATTTTTTTTACAATTGCTGTCGCAGAAAGTGGCTTTCTTGGTGGCCATCACATCCGCTAGGTGGGTGTCTGAATTGGCAGCGTTGTCCTGCAAGTCTCCTTACTTAGTCCTTCATAAGGACAAGGTGGTCTTGTGCCCGTCTCCTTCGTTTCTACCGAAGGTGGTCTCTTCTTTTCACATTAATGAAGATATTATTCTTCCTTCATTATGTCCGCACCCGGCGCATCGCAAGGAATTTGAGTTACATTCCTTGGATGTCGTGAGGGTGTACTTGGCGTCTACAGCCTCATTTCGGAAGTCTGATGCATTGTTTGTGCTGACAGATTGGCGGCCTCGTCTGCTACAGTTTTCCGTTGGACCAGGCAGACCGTGATCCATGCGTATACTGTTTGGGGCAAAGTTCCCCCTTTTCCAGTCACGGCTCATTCCACCAGGGCAGTTAGCACTTCCTGGGCTTTCAGACACCATGCCTCGGTGTCACAGGTGTGCAAGGCGGCTACTTGGGCCTCGGTGCACGCATTTACTAAGTTTTACAAAGTTCATGTGCAGCATCTGCGGATGCTGCTTTTGGCCGTAAAGTTTTACAGGCGGCAGTGTAGGCGCGGCTGGCGCCTCCTGAGAGGATTCTGTTGGGTACAGTTGTTGTCGTTTACCCACCCCTCTTGACCGACACAGCTTTGGGACATCCCCACTTGTCTAATGAAGGGCTGCTTCTGTCGGTGAACATAAGAGAAAAAGGGATTTTATTAAAACTTACCGTAAAATCCTTTACTCTGAGTTCACTGACAGACGCAGCACACACCCCTCTGTTGCGTTTGTACGGCTTGTTACGAACTGATATGCTGTGCAGAGCAGGGGGGTTATAGAGAGGACGGCCCCCTGGGGGGGGCTTTCTTTCTTTCTATTTGCTTAGTCAACTCCTGGTAGGATGTGCATATAACCCCACTTGTCTAATGAAGGGCTGCGTCTGTCAGTGAACTTAGAGAAAAGGATTTTACGGTAAGTTTTAATAAAATCCCTTTTTACCTAGAGTGGGAGGCTTGTAAAGGAGAAGTCCTGAGAGTCCCTATGCTTCAATGTATCCCGTTTAACCACTTCCCACAAATTGATGTACCTGTACATCGGTTGGAGGAAGTGGATGTACCGGTGTGAAGCCTGCAGCTGCAGGCTTCACGCCGGTACAGTTTTTAGAGCGGCAGTTGGCTATCAGGTGATAACGGCCAATGCCCCTCAGCCGCCATCCCAGGCAGTGGGAGGGGACATTCCGCCTCTCTGCCTGGGTCTCCCGTCCCACCGGGAGAACAGAGCGACCAGCCGGCATGTCCGCCAGCTGGCCCGAGACCTGAAAAAAAGCCGGAGGCCGGATTCAGCTTTGATTGGGTCTCCGATGTAGTAACCCGGAAGCGACGTCCCTTCCAGTTTTCTCGGCTGCCAATAGTGCCGATTTTTTAAAATCCACAGTATTCACAAATGCATATTTTTGACGTTTTTGAATGCTTTTAAGTGCAAAGGAGGGATTTGAAGTCTTTAAACACCAGATCCCTCCATAAAGAGTACCTGTCACTGACTATCTCTGTCACAAGGGATGTTTACATTCCTTGTGACAGCATTTAAGTGAAGCACCCGTCCCCGCGCACCAAAGAAAACGCATACATAAGTGGCGCCCGCAAATGTAAACCGTGTTCAAATCACACATGTGAGGTATCGCTGTGATCATCAGAGTGAGAGCAATAATTATAGCAAAAGACACTCTCTAACTCTATACTGGTAACCGTTAAAATTTACTAAAGTGTCGCCATAGTTTGCCATTCCACGAGTATGCACAATTTCAAACCGCAACATGTTAGGTATCTATATTTCACATTATACAAAAATATTGGGCTACCTTTACTGCTTAGTTGTTTAAATTCAGGGAAGTGTATTTTTTCCAAAAGAGAAAGACATAAAATATTGCAATGACCGCCATTTTATTCTCCAGAATCTTTATTAATATATATATATATATATAGTAGTTAGGTTACATGCTGTTAATATAAAGGTACAGTCAGGATTGTGTTCCTGTTGTAGCAGCGCTTGCCTAATAGTGACAGTTACCCTCTACCCTCTACCTGGTACCGTTAAACAGATCTTAATGCAATTACCATCAGTAATAACTAGTGCAAATATAACATTTTAAAGTGCCAACAGTGTAAATTTGTGCTTTTTCAAATATATTGCATACTTTCCTAATATTAATGATAAATGCCATTGTGGGCAAATCTCAACAGGAACACAATCCTGACTGTACCTTTATATTCACTCCTATATTGCACAACCTTCATATTGTACATAGGCTACAGCAGCAGCTGCAAAAAAAAGGTATCTTACCGTGGCACGGAAGTCTAACCTAAATATACATGCTGTTAATGCTGAAAATGTTTTAGGTTAAACCCTATATATAAAACCTGGTCACAAAGGTGGGCTTAGCTTTTAAATCTGTTATATCTACCTATTTAAGTTGGACAATATATTTTTAACCCATGATTTGTGATTTGAGTAAAATTTTTCTTTTTTTTTTTCTTTTAAGGATTGAGGACGTGGATTTTATTCCTGCTGACATTCCTCTGACCAAGTTACCATGACAAAAGACTCAAAGCGCTCCCATATGGAAAAAGTATATAACCTCATTTATTGGCAATTGCAAATCTGTGGTTCACACTGTATGCCACTTTAAAATCGTGCCACTTCACTTAAAGTAGCACAATTTCAAAGCCGCAGGTCAGTGCGATTTCAGGTGTTATTTGCCTGACACCTGTGCGACCTCATGCACAGATGTCTATGCAAGTCGCACCTGAAATCGCAAAAAAATAGTGCAGGAACCTTTTTTTTCAAATCGGTGCGGCACCGCAAAGTCAGAGTCACAACCGATTTGGACAGTTCCATTGCCCACAATGGGTGCGACTTGTCATGCGATTTAGAAGTGTCAGTTGCACTGGTGTGAACGGGGGCTGAAACAACCTATCTGATTCATGTACAGTGTGTGTGTGTGTACAGTGTTTGTAGGGTTCCTACAACTATAAATGCTGACAGCTTGGAGACTAAAGCTCATACAATCATGCTACATGCAATTTACCATGCGTTAACACTAAAGACTATAGAATTTGGCCACCCTAATTGATTTTTTGTTTTTTTTAACATGTCTGTAGTAAAGCTTTATTTGTGTGCTTGTGTTTTCCCTGCACATTGATATTCCCTATACATATCAGTATATCAGTATAAATAACATGGGGACTGTTTTGTTGCATATATTTATATGCTGGTTAATGCACATTGTAATAAAAAGTAGACCCCAGTTTCTGTACTCCTCCTTTGCTAGTGACAGGTCCCGTATATCAGATTTTGTCGGTGGGCTGAATCTGCCCATTCAGATATAATGGCTGTCATGGAGCACCTGAACCACTTCAGCCCTGGAAGGTTTTACCCCCTTATTACCCAGGCCATTTTTTGCGATACGGCACTGTGTCACTTTAACTGACAATTGCGCAGTCGTGCGGGGCTGTACCCAAACAAAATTGATGTATTTTTTTTCCCCACAAATAGAGCTTTCTTTTGGTGGTATTTAATCACCTCTGCGGTTTTTATTTTTTGCGCTATAAACAAAGAAAAGAGCAACAATTTTGAAAAGGAAAAAACTATATTTTTTACTTTCTGCTATAAAACATATATCCAATAAAAAAAAAATGCAAAAAATCTAATTTATTCATCAATTTAGGCCAATGTGTATTCTGCTACATATTTTTGGTAAAAAAAAAAATCCCAATTAGCGTATATTGATTGGTTTGCGCAAAAGTTATAGCGTCTGCAAACTATGGGATAGATTATTGGACTTTTTATTTTTTACTAGTAATGACGCAATCAGCGATTTTTACCGGGACTGTGACATTGCGGCAGACAAATTGGACACTAAGTGACACTTTTTAGAGACCAGTGACCCCAATACAGAGATCAGTGCTAGAAAAAAATGCACTGACACTGTATAAAGGACACTAGCAGAGAAGGGGTTAACAGGGAGCGATGAAGGGGTTAAATGTGTTCCCTCAGTGTGCTTACTAACTTTGTGGAGGATGAACTCACTGCAGGAAGAGAGATATCTGTGTTCCTGATTAGTAGGAATCGCAGATCTCTCTGTTCCTGTCTGACAGAATGATGGTCTGCTTTGTTTACATCAGCGGACCACTGTTCTGTCATTCCCCGGAGTGATTGCGAGAGGCAGCAGCCGGCCCGCTGATTGGCTTCTGCTGTGTCCAATCACAGAGGGAGCGGGTCGCGCAGAAAACGTACAGGTACGTTTTGGACACACAACTGCACAGCTGTCAAATTTGGACCAGCTGCTGTCTCCCAATAGACATGAATGGGACTGCCTGCACACAGAGCACCTATACATCCTGTGTAGATGAAGACAGCCCATGGGTATACGCATAGGACCACCCAGGGGAATGAGGCCTTACAGCAATACTGAACCTCTATCTGCAATTTTATTTCAATGACACGGTCACTGAGAGGTGCCTTTGTTTGTTTGTTTTTTTTAAAAGGGGGGAGGGTGGTAACTATTACCAATACTAATGAGGTAGTAAATCTTATTCCAATCACAATGCAGTAGTTCATTTTTTTTTGTGCTGAGTCTGAGCTGCAGTGAAATGTATTCAGAAAGCCAAGATGGTTTGTCTTGTGTATCGTATATAAGCACTCTCTGTATAAGTACGTTTAAATCATTTATATGTGTAACAAAATATACTCATTTAATGATGTACTTTTCTATGTGATTGTATATTTTTTATAAAAATCAATAAAGATACCTTGCAGCTTAAAAAAAATGAAACCGATCCTGCAAAGGTGTCATTAAACCCCAATTTTTTTATTGTATTTCTTTAGTTTTATTATCTTTTCCTATGTGCTGAAGATTGCCATCCTCATTAGGATGGGAAGTCCCTGTACCACTGCCAGAACAAAGCGCTGATGCTACATGCAGTTTATACAGTGCCCCCAGCGGGCGCATCTGTTAGTGAAGGAAATCTATCCTTTGTACCAGCTTGGTCCAAACTATTTAAAATGAAAGCAGTTTCACCCATGTTTCAAACTTTGTTCCCCCATATTCGTGATCTCTTTACAATTCCTCATTGGACATTTCAGTAAAGTATTTGCACAGGGGAACGCCAGCTTCTGCTGTACCTCACCGCAGCGAGGTATATCCTGTCCAGCCGCGCATTGGCTCCTGGGATATGCGTTTCACCAATCACAGGAGTTAATGGGCATCCTCCGCTTGTAGCATTGCGGTATTTCCTAACAGGAAGTTGCGTAATGCAAGGCAGAGATAAGCACCCTTTTTAAAAAGGGTAAGCAGTCTGTTGCCATTTTTACCAGCATTTGTGGAGAAGGGATCAGTGGCGGCAAGAGCAGTATTGAGATTTCCCGATTTTTAGCAGGATTGCGGCACCTGCAACACAATTCATGCGCTGTGATTTCTACAATATGCACATGCGCGTGATCGGGAGGTGCATGCTGGGTAGCCAGCAGCACCATATCCTGGCAGAAGAAACAAGTGGGCTTCAGATGCTCACAGTGAAGATGAGAGCATGCTCGCTGGTGAAAGCGGAGTACGTTTCTTTATTTCTTTAACCACTCCAGCCCCGGAAGGATTTTCAGCTTTAGGACCGGAGCCCTTTTTGCGATTCGGCACTGCGTCGCTTTAACTGACAATTGCGCGGTCGTGCGACGTTGTACCCAAACGAAATTTGCGTCCTTTTTTTCCCACAAATAGAGCTTTCTTTTGGTGGTATTTGATCACCGCTGCGTCATTTCTGATCGCCGCTATAAACAAAAGAAGAGCGACAATTTTGCAAAAAAACCCAAATTTCTTACTTTTTGCTAAAATACAAATCCAAAAAATAAATATAAAAAAACATTTTTTTTCATCGGTTTTGGCCGATTTATATTCTTCCTCATATTTGTGATAAAAAAAAATCACAATTGGCGTTCATTGATTGGTTTGCGCAAAAGTGGTCGCGTTTACAGATGATGAGAATTCATTTTTGGGGTTTTTATTTATTTTTATTTTTTTACTAGTAATGTCGGCGATCTGCGATTTTTAGCGGTACTGCGATATTTCGGCGGACATGTCGGAACATTTTGACACTTTTTTGGGACCATTGGCATTTATACAGCGATCAGTGCTATAAAAATGCACTGATTACTGTGTAAATGCCATTGGCAGTGAAGGGGTTAACCTGCAGGGGGCGCTCTAAGGGTTAACAGTGTTCCCTGGGCGTGTTCTAACTGTGGGGGGACTGCCCTAGCTGGGGAAGGGAAGTGGTCACAGCCTTCGTATACAGGAAGGCTGTGATCACAGCCCTTCCCCCCCCCTTCACAGAACGGAGGTCCGTGTTTACATACACGGACCTCCGTTCCTTCGCTCCGAGGGGGCCATCGCGGGTAGCCGGCGGCAATCGAAGCCGCCGCACCCGCTCCCTGGCCTTCCCCGAACACAGTGAGCATGTGGGCGCGCCTCCGGCGGCGCGCACGCGCTCACTAGGCTCGTGAGCGCGGTCGCCGTCGTATGACGGCGATTTGCGCTCACCAACCACCTTGTCGCCGTCAGATGCCGATCGGCGGTCGGCAAGGGGTTAAGAAAATGAATGCCAACACATACATTTAGTAATCATACCGCTATGTATATGATTCAGTGCGAACATCACATGGGTGTTTTTTTAAAAAAAAAGCTGGCACTTCCTGTACTGCAGCTGCCCCCCAGAGTCCCCCTTTTTCTTACCTGAACCCGACCGTTCCAGCAACGGGGATGAGCCAGGCAGCTCCAGCCACTGGCTCAGATCCTCATTGGATAGATTGATAGCAGCGCGGCCATTGGCTCCCGCTGCTGTCAGTCAAATCCAGTGACCGGGAGGGGGGGGGGGAACGAGTCCTGTGGTCTGTGTTAATGGACGTAGCAGCATGACTTGGGAGCACCCGGTGAAGAAGAGGAGCCAGGAGTGCCACCGGGGGACCCCAAAAAAGGAGGATTGGGTCCGCTGTGTGCAAAACCCTTGCACAGAGCAGCTAAGTATGACATGTTTGTTATTAAAAACAAAAAAAAAAAAAACAAAAAAAAAACCTTTATTATCACTTTGAATTAAACTTGGAATAAAGCTTTAAAGTGGAACTAAAGGTGTAAAAAAAGGTCCGATGTATGTGAAGTCACTAGCTGATGCCAGCATCTTCTCCCCAGCTTCTTCCAGGTTTCTATTTTAAATGGTCGACATGGGATGATGTGATTTCTACAGATGCGCAGGAGTGCAGTTGTCCTGGCACACAGGCACTGTGCTGGAATGTAAACTGAGCTGTGCATGCACTGCCCAGTGAACATTCTACAGGGGATTGAGATCAGACAGGAATGGCTAAGTTTAGATGTGCGGCTGATAGGCGATAAATAATGCTCAGTTGTAAATGGCAGCAGACAGGGCTGTTTACATGCTGTGCTTGCTATGCTTCACTTTGTGCCTATAGCAAAAACTACCCAACACATCGGGATAGGTTTGCAGCATGCCCACCAAACGCAGCCCATTCATTCAGTGGGGAAGCACCACAAGATTGGTGGGAAAAAATGGGATTCAAACGGGCAGGGAGGATCCATCACATTGCCTTTTCCGTGCCTGTCAATCGCCTCTGACACATTAGTGTGATGCTCATTGAGAAGAATGATCTGTACATTTGTAGTCAGTTGGAAGAATCCCCCTTAAGCCTAGTACACCCAATCAGAAAATCAGACAATATCACTTCCGAAGCGATCGTAGAATAATATGATTGTTTAGTACACAGCTTTCAAGAGCCGATCATGACCATTCATCCAAAATCATTCGAAGGGACAAACACGAAAATATTTCTCGTACAATACCAGATCGTACGATTTTCCACTTTAACCGCCTCAGGACCGCCCACCGTCAAATGACGGCGGAGCGGTCCTGCTCTTCCAGCGGGTGGACGTCATATGACGTCCTCCCTTTAAGCCGGGATTGCGCGCGATCGGGCGCGCGCATCCCGGCTCTGTCGGTGTCGGCGTGTCCCCAGGACACGCCGCTACACCGACAGGGGTGAACAGCCATTGGTTATGGCTGTTCACCACGTGATCGGCTGTGACGAAGTCACAGCTGATCACAAACGGCACGCCCGCCGTTCGCACGGCGCGTGCGCGCGATCGGGAGCGCACCGCGCGTGCGTGTCGGTGGCGGCGTGTTCCTGGGGAACACTGCCTGTCACCGACACAGGTATCAGCCGCCGGTCGGCGGCTGATACCTTGTGATCGGCTGT
>BLSH010547537.1:115490-127410 GCA_018402905.1 Glandirana rugosa
GCCTGCACGTCGTAATGTCGAAGTGCGGCCCGTGGAATGACGCGTACACGCTCTGAGGTGGCGTGAGATGATAACCGGTCCGTCGGTCATCGTCTCGCTCGTCCCTCCCCCCTCGGCCCGACGACTAAGGCGAAATTATACATCGTTGTATGGTGTGCCACAGAGTGCCGTGAGTACACTGGCGGGCGCAGAGAGGAGATAGAAGAGGCCGAATGTAGTCGCCACCTAAGAGTCCGGGCGGAGAGAAGACTCGACAGTCGATGTCAGTCGTCCGCCCCGACTCTTAGGTGACGACTGCAGTCGGCCTCTGCTCTCTCCGCCCGGCCCGCCAGTGTACTCACGGCTCTCCGTTCTCGTCTCCGGCTGACGTCAGCAGTGGATTCTCAGCCCCGCCTGCTGACTGTAGCTGACAGCTCAGAAGAGAGGCGGGCCTGAGAATCCACCGCTGATGTAAGCCGGAGAAGATAGAGGAGAGACGCGGGCGGTCACATGAGTGCCGTGAGACACCGTGTGGTATGTTGCTACATATTAAAGCGGAATCAGCAGCCCGGCTCCCCCCTCCCTGCTCGCTCTGCTACTGGCTGCCTGGCCAATAGTAGAGTGCGGTGGAGTCTCGCACATGCGCAGTAAGGTGCCCGGCGTGAAGCTGTAATGCTGCACGTCCGGGTTCCCTTACCCGCAATGGAGGTGGCTGCACCTGTCCCCCAATCCGAAGATCGGCGGCGGGTGCAGACATCGCTGGACTCGAGGACAGGTAAGTGTCCTATTATTAAAAGTCAGCAGCTACTGTATGTGTAGCTGTTGACTTTTAATTTTTTTTTCCCTGGCGGACCTCCACTTTAAGAAGTAGTTTAGTCAACATTTTAATTCATGTTTTAGATAAAAGAAGATGTAATTACATTTCCCGAAATAAGAGACAAACATAAAGAGCTATGCTGGAAAAAATAAAGGGAGAAGCAGAAAGGATGGAATGCAGAAGGTGTAATTTATGTGTCTGGGACTCCTAAATACTAAAACCCAGAGGTCAAAACAAGTCAATTGTTTCACATACAACCATGGGTTGGCAGGCCAGTGAAGGATAATCATGATCAAGCCTACTAATCTTAAGAAGCAAGTTGTACACTACAATGGGGCACTTTGCACAGTAACAGGGGATTCAAGACAGTTATTTTAACACCTGGCCACCACCATCACCTAGACCCAACACTACCCAGCATCACCCACTGACACCCATCATCACCCACACCCTTCACTACCACCCACACCCCTCTACATCCACCCACTGACACCCTTCTACACCCACCCACTGACACCCATCTACACCCACCCACTGACACCCATCTACACCCTCTCACTGACACCCATCTACATCCAGCTTCACCCAAACCCATCATCACCAACACCCATCACTACCCAGCATCACCCACACCCCTCACTACCACCCACACACCTCTACACCCACCCACTGACACCCCTCTACACCCACCATCAGGGGAGGGCTGGCCCAGGGGGTAGGGTGGCAATTGCCCCCCAGGCCACCCTAACTTACATTTAAAATGGCCGATGGCTGCTGCCCGCTCACACTTTTTTATCTTGTGGAGGAAGGAAATGGGGCCCAGGGGCGCAGCCACCAACTAACTG
Source organism: Glandirana rugosa (assembly GCA_018402905.1). Taxonomy (NCBI): domain Eukaryota; kingdom Metazoa; phylum Chordata; class Amphibia; order Anura; family Ranidae; genus Glandirana; species Glandirana rugosa. The sequence goes on from BLSH010547537.1 coordinate 117,132, forward strand.
CAGGCAAAGGGGGGGCACCCAGGGCCGGCCCTACCATGGATCCAGCTAGGCCCATTGGGTGGGCATGGATGGTGAGCTGATTCGGTGGTTCAATAGGCCACTTGACTGGACTTGCCCCCCAGGCCTACGGCTGCCAGCCCTCCCCTGCCCACCATCACCCACACCCCTCTACACCACCCACTCACACCCAACTTCACCCACACCCATCACCAACACCCATCACTACCTAACATCACCCACACCCCTCACTACCATCCACACCCCTCCACACCCACCCACTGACACCCAGCTTCACCCACACCCATCACCAACACCCATCACTACCTAGCATCACCCACACCCCTCACTACTACCCACACCCCTCTACACCCATCATCACCCACACCCCTTTACACCCTTCTGTATCCAATGCTCAGCAGAAGTCATCCATCGTATTTGGTTCCCTTCGAAGCTTGGAATCAAGCATAATAATCAGGGTCGATGGTTTCATTAAAAATTGTACGCAGATTAAATATTGCCTCAGTTAAGGAATAACTCTGAGTTCTTGATTAGGCCTACATGGGTAAAAACATCCTGAATTGTTTGATGAGACGTACCGCTCCCCCTCCCCCTTTCTCCTTCCTTTTCGTGGGGTACGCAGCCATATACGGTTGTTTTTGTTGTTTTATTTTTTTTGCATCACCTGTAAAACAAAAACCAGCATGCTGCACCTTTCTGCACTGGGAAGCTCGTTATCACACTGCAAACACATGTGAACACCACTAGATACAAAAAAAAAAAAAAAAAAATTACTTTAATTCTTCAAAAAGAAAATGATAAAGATGCATATAAAACGCATTGCAAACGCACAGCGAATGCAGGGATTGTGGGGTAAATGGGCCCTTAAGCAGGCTGCCAAGCACACAGGTACCTAGCAGCTTCAGCCACATCAATACACGGCCCATCCACTGTCTCTGGGCCTCGGCTCCTCTGTGAATGAGGCCTTACATGGAAAAATCATCGCCATTTCTGTTGTAGAACCATTCTCTCTGCAACAGTAGGGGTTGATTCACTAAAACTGAAGAGTGCACAATCTGGTAGTGCATCCATGCATGGTAGCCAATCAGATTCTAACTTCATCATGTCCAGTTTAGCTTTGACAATAAAACCTGGAAGCTGATTGGTTTCTGTGCAGAGCTGCACCACATCTTGCACTCTCCACTTTTAGTAAATCAATCCCCTTGCAGCTCCCCATAGCAAAGACCCTTCTGTATCCAATGAGAACATGGATCTTTTCCCCTTCCCGGCACTTTAAGAGTGCTAAAAACCGGGAGGCGGACATTTGGGTCATGTGACTGCTGTGATTGGTTGTCACGTGATCAGAAAGCTACCGCAAGCATGGCTATCATGCAGGGAGCGGTAAGTTGTAAACACAGGGCCACATATATGGGGGGGTTAAGCTGCCCATACACAGTGCAATCTGATTGTACAATTTCCTTTAGATCTACCATTAACAAGGGTCTGCCTGATTGGATAAAATTGCATGCCTTTATATTACATTTTGGTAAATCTAAAAGGAGTTTGTATAGGGATTGTACAATCTGGCCAACTTTAATTTTCCTATACACCAGTGGAAGCACATGGGCCCTGACTGCAAAATACACTGCTGACCCGTGGAGACTTCCACCCCCATCTATGGTGCCCATTGCCTGCAAAAACTCTACACTACTAACCTGTGTGCAACCTACCTACCAGCCTGTCCTACTTTACAGTCCCCTGTGTAATGCCTCCTTGCAGGATCTTCTCCCCCTCTCCATTCACCAGCCAGAAGAAGCCAAAGCATGGGACGGGGGAGGAGCGATTGTGCCTATCAAGGAGGAAATCTACACCACAGGCATTCTGGGACTTGTAGTTCCACCTGCTCTGCTCAGCACACTGTTATATGACAGGTGAACTACAATTCCTTGAGTTCCCTGCCAGAGAATGTTTATCTGAGATCTACAATGCCAGCCCCAGAGGCTCCACACAGTCCCTGTGATAGGAGGAGGATGGGACACAATAACAGCACCTGACCACTCAAAGCACCGACCCGCCCCAAACTACCAACCTGCCCCCCCCATACTGTAAAGCTGGATGCACACTATACAATTTTCTTTAGATTTACCAAAAGCATATGAGGTCAGACCTAAACACTTTCAATTTGTATGCAATCAGGCAGACCCTTGCACTACATGGTTTTGGTAAATCTAAAGAAAATCAGACAACAAAAGTTGTATAGTGTATGGGGTCCTAAGCACAACAATGAGAAACATGTTACCTGCTGTTCAGATCTATGAAAGCTGCTGCTTTGGTGGGGGGGGTCATGCACACAAGTGGCTCAATGTAATGGAGCAAAGACTATTGTTGTCTATGAGCCCCGTTCACACCAAACTAGTGCCCTAAGGAAAAAATGTAGGCATGGTGCACTTTTACACAATGAAAAAATAAAAAAGAAGTGTTGCAACATGCATCAGCGCATGTGTACTGCTGTGCAAAGGGTTAAATAGTTCAATAAAGTTATATAAAATGTATGCATTGTAGCAACACATACCCACTGGTGTGAACCGGCCCTCCTTCTAGACTGGACATTGGCCAGCTACATTGCTCCTGGTTGCTATGGGGGCACTCATGCGTGCTCGCTCCTGAGCTGCTGCTCTTTGTGACCATTTGTGACCTAAGGACTCATATACACTCGCTTCAACTTCAACACACAGTAACCACTTAACCAGTTGCCGTTCGCCCGCAGCAACATGGCTCTCCTGAGCAAACCTCCATCACCTGACGGTGGGCGCAGGAGCGAGTATTGGGGGAGTGTGCTCACATGCTAGAGGGGGAGCCAATCAGCGGTGGGGTTGGACTCGATGTCTGCTGGCCACACACTATCGCTCCCCCTCAGTGACAGAACGGGCATCCGTGAATGTAAACAAGCAGATTACCGTTCTGACAGGAGAGGAGAGTGATCGTATGTTCCAAGTATATGGGAGCACCAATCTCTCTCCTTCCCCAGTCAGCCCAGCCCCCACACAGTTAGAACTCACTGACAGGGAATACATTTAACCCTTTGATCGCCCCTTAGTGTTAACCCCTTACCTGCCAGGGACATTTATACAGTAATCAGTGGCTATTTAAAGCTCTGTTTGCTGTATAAATGTCAATGGTTCCAAAAAAAGTGTCAAAAGTGTCTGATCTGTTCACCGCAATATTGCAGTCCCGCTAAAAATAACAGATCGCCACCATTACTAATGAAAAAACGCCACAAATAAATTCTCATAGTTTATAGACACTATTTTTGCGCAAAGCAATCAATATACACATATTGCAATTTTTTTTTTACCAAAAATATGTAGAGGAATATATAATTGGCCTAAAATGATGAATACATTTGTTTTTTTATATTTTTTTGGAATATTTATTATAGCAAAAAGTAATATTGGGTTTTTTCCAAAAGGGTCACTCTTGATTTGTTTATATCGCAAAAAATAAAAAGCCGCAGAGGTGATCAAATACCACCAAAAGAAACCTCGATTTGTGGGGGAAAAAAAAGGATGTCAATTTTATTAGCGTACAACATCGCACAACCGCGCAATTGTCATTTAAAGTGACACAGTGTCGTATCGCAAAAAGTGCTCTGGTGAGGAAGAGGGAAAATCTTTCCGGGGCTGAAGTGGCTAAAGGAGCTGTGGGTTTTTCACCTTAGTACATTCTATGCATTAGGGTGAAAAACCTTCTGTGCTGTAGCAGCCTCCCCTTTTCTTACCTGAACCCTGAAATCCAGCCGCTGTCTCAGGTCCTCATTGGACAGATTGATAGCAGCAGCAGCCATTGACTCCCGCTACTGTCAATCAAACCCAATGACGCGGGAGCTGGGGCTGAGTCCTGCTGTCTGTGTCAATGGACGCAGCAGCAGGACTCGGGAGCGCGCGCATGAGTGCCCCCATGGAAATTGGCTTTCCCTGTAGGCATCCAATGAAGAGGAGAAGCCAGGGCACCACCGGGGGACCCCAGAAGAACAGGATCGGGCCACTCTGTGCAAAACCCTTGCCCAGAGCAGGTAAGTATTACATTTTTGTTAAAAAAAACAAACAAAAAAACAAAAACGTAAACATTCCTTGTGATAGAAATAAGGGATGACAGGTCCACTTTATGGAGAAATCCATCCTCTACCTTTGAAAGCATCACTTCAATACCATGCACTTCCTGCCCAGACCAATTTTCAGCTTTCAGTGCTGTTGCGATTTGAATGAGAATTGCGCGGTCGTGCGACGTTGTACCCAAACAAAATTTTTATCATTTTGTTCCCACAAATAGAGCTTTCTTTTGGTGGTATTTGGTCACCTCTGCATCATTTCTGATCACCGCTATAAACAAAAAAAGACCGAAAATTTTGAAAAAAAAAACATTTTTCTTTGTTTCTGTCACAAAAATTTGCATAAAGTACATTTTCTCCTTCACTGACGGGCACCGATGTGACTACACTGATGGGCACTGATGAGGCTACACTGACAGGCACTGATGAGGCAGTACAGATTGGCACTGATGAAGTGGCACTGATAAGGTTGCACTGATGATGGGGCAAATATGCAGCACTGATGGGCGGCACTGACAAGCAACACTGACGGGCACTGACACGTGGCACTGATATGCGGCACTGATGGACACTCCTAGGCGGCACTGATAAGTGGCACTGGGCACTGATAGGGGGCACTGATAGGTGGCACAGGTGGGCACTGATAGGTGGCACAGGTGGGCACTGATAGGTGGCACAGGTGGGCACTGGTGCAACAAGCACTGTTAGGGATGGCACTGGCAGGCATCATACATGGGCACAGTGCCATCCCTACAGTGCATAATATTGCCCTTACCTGGTGGTCTAGTGGGGGATCCCTGGTGGTCCTGGGTGGCCTCTGTGTAATTCCCCTGGTGGTCCTGGGCGGCCTCCATGCGATGTCCGGGGGGGGGCTCCATGGTGGTCCTGATCCGGCTCCCTGGTGGTCCAGTGGGGTGATCCTGAGGGTGGCTGCGCTGAAAAACGTTCAGCGCAGCCCCCCCCCTGTCAGGAGAGCAGCCGATCGGCTCTCCGCTGCTCAGGTCTGCAGACCTGAGCAGAGGAATAGCCGATAAACGGCTCTTCCTATTTACACTGTGATCAGCCGTGATTGGTCACGGCTGATCACATGGTAAAAGGCTTCGGATCTAAGCCTTTTACCTCGGTCAGTAATGCGGTGGGTCAGACTGACCCACGGCACCACCGATCGCCGCGATGCGCGCCCCCAGGGGCGCGCGATCGCGGATTATCCTGAGGAAGTGGTTAAAGTGCAAGTTCCCCTTTACAGAGAATCTGTATAGTGAACTTACACTGGACCACCCAGTCCTGCTGTACCCGAAGTCGGAGATCACCCACTAGGAGAAATCAGGTCGTCGCTTCACCGGTCTGGAAATTTGAAATCCCCACAGCATTCTCTTCTCCCTCACTGGCAGGACAGGCCAGGCAGGTTCTGATTGGTCGGCGCTGTCCATGTGACTACTAAACGTACCTTTACGAGATTAAGCCGCCGGGATTTCTAATCCCCTGACCGGTAAAGTGGTGACCTGATGTCTCCTAGGGGGCGATCGTCAGCCTCAGGTACAGCAGGACTGGAGGGGATGGGGTCAAGTTCCCCTTACAGATTTAAATAAAATATTGATCTGATGCTTTAAAAAAACAAAAAAACAATTGTTTACTTCCATCCTACAGACCATGATGTCGCTCCGGTCCTTCAAGATCAGCGTTTCTCATTTCCAGCCCCCAAGGTGCACCAACAGGTCATGTTTTCAGGTTCTCCATTATTTTGCACAGGTAATTTGATCAGTTTCACTGCCCAAGTAATCACCACAGCTGTTTCATCTGAGGGAAATCCTGAAAACATGACCTGTTGGCGCGCCTTGAGGACGTGAGAAACATTGTTCTAGTTAATAGAGTTGAGGGGAGACAATCTTGTCTCTCCTTACCCCTGCTGCAAGACAAGCAAACCACCAGATAGTTTCCCAGGCTCGTTGGTAAACCTGAGAAAAACCGGTGAGCGGTGGGGGGGAGCTGACCCCTCCCGCTGCTTTTAACCGCTTCCACACCATGCGCAGTATATTTACTGCGACAGTGTGAATGCGTCCTGCGAATCGTCATAAATAAGTGGCGATTTGCGGGGTGGCCACTGTACTCCTGAGGAGTGTACCCGCAGCTCAGACGGACCTGACGTCTGCTGGCGAGCCGCGACGAGCGGCCACAGAAAAAGAACGGGGAACCACCGATGTAAACATGGCAGTTCCCCGCTCTGTCAGTGGGGACATAGGAGATCTACTGATCCCTGTCACTGGCATCAGTTAGATCTCTTATGTCTATAACAGCCCAGCCCCTCCACAGTTAGAACACGCTTAGGGAACACATTTAACCCCTAGATAGCCCCTGCAGGTTAACCCCTTCACTGCCAATGGCATTTATACAGTAATCAGTGGACATTTAAATTTCTGATCGCTGTATGTCATTGGTCCCAAAAAAGTGTCAAAATGGTCCGACATGTCCGCTTCAGTATCACAGTACCACTAAAAATCGCAGATTACCGCCGTTACCAGTAAAAAATAAAAAAACAAAACCCCAGAACTGAATTCTCAGCATCCGTAAACACGGCCACTTTTGCGCAAACCAATCAATAAACGCGGATTGTGATTTTTTTTTACCAAAAATATGAGGAAGAATATAAATCGGCCAAAACCGATGAAAAAAAAGTTTTATATTTTTTTTTGGATTTGTATTTTAGCAAAAAGTAAGAAAAACTGTTTTTCTTTGCAAAATTGTCAGTTTTTTTGTTTATAGCGGTGATCAGAAATGACGCAGAGGGGATCAAATACCACCAAAAGAAAGCTCTATTTGTGGGAAAAAAGGACGCAAATTTTGTTCGGGTACAACGTCGCATGACCGCACAATTGTCAGTTAAAGCGACGCAGCGCCGAATCGCAAAAAGTGCTGTGGTCCTAAAGTGGGAAATCCTTCCGGGGCTGAAGTAGTTAAAAGCAATCCAGCAGATAATCAGCCACTTCGATCATTTTTATCAGAAAGAGAAATCGCTGACTGAAAAATATACATACATATACAGACACACACATACATATATACATACACATCGCGGTCTTGTGCCTACCGCTTCAACATGGTTTTGATACTTCTGTGATAGTTTTTGGACGTTTTAACCACTTCAGTACTGGACACTTCCACCCCCTTGCTGCCCAGGCCAGTTTTCAACGCTCTCACACTTTGAATGACAATTGCGCAGAAATGCAACACTGCAACCAAATTAAATATTTATCTTTTTTTTTTTTATATAGAAAATAGAGCTCTCTTTCTGTGGTATATAAAAATCACTGGGTTTATTTTTTGCTAAATAAAAACAATTTTGCAAATAAGCAATTTTTCTTAATCACCGATGTGCGATGATGGGGCAGCACTGAGAGGGCACTGATGAAGAACTGATGAGGCTGTATCAATGGACACCGATGGGGATGCACTGGTTACCCCTTTTAACCTCCTCCTATCCGCGCTATAGCCGAATGACTGCTACAGCGCGGCTCTAAAATGCCTGGAGGACGTCTATTGACGTCCTCCCATTCGGCTCGTGCTGGGCGCGCTCCCGCGGGCGCGAGCGGCGCGTGCACGTGCCGCCGCACACTGCGGGAGCGTCCCCGCGGGTCGGGCAGACCCGATGTCTGCTGGAGACCCGCAATCTCCTTACAGAGAGGAGGAACGGGGAACCGCCGAAGTAAACACGGCGGTTCCCCGTTCTGTGAATGGGACATGACAGATCTACTGATCCCTGTCACTGGGATCAGTTAGATCTGTTATGTCCCGGCCAGCCCTGCCCCCCCACAGTTAGAACACGCCCAGGGAACACTGTTAACCCCTTCACTGCCCCCTACAGGTTAACCCCTTCACTGCCAATGACATTTATACAGTAATCAGTGGACATTTAAATTTCTGATCGCTGTATAAATGTCACTGGTCCCAAAAAAGTGTCAAAAACGTCCGACATGTCCGCCCCAATATCGCAGTACTGATAAAAATCGCAGATCGCCGCCATTACCAGTAAAAAAAATAAATCAATGTCCATAGTTTGTAGGCGCTATAACTTTTGCGCAACCCAATCAATAAACGCCGATTGCGATTTTTTTAACCAAAAATATGTAGAAGAATATAAATCAGCCAAAACTGATGAATAATTTTGTTTTTTATTTTTTATTTTTGGATATTTATTATAGCAAAAAGTAAAAAATATTGTTTTTTTTTTCAAAATTGTTGCTCTTTTTTTGTTTATAGCGGCGATCAGAAATGACGCAGAGGGGATCAAATACCACCAAAAGAAAGCTCTATTTGTGGGAAAAAATTTTGTTTGGGTACAACGCCGCACGACCGTGCAATTGTCATTCAAAGAGCGACATCGCTGAAAACTGAAAATTGGTCCAGGCAGGAGGGGGGTTTAAGTGCCCAGTAAGAAAGTGGTTAAAAATGGTGCCAGACAATGCCTACTGCCTCCTGGGATGAGGGGTCTGGCTGCAGAGTGGAGCTCCACTGATAACAGGAAGCATGTGACCTCCAGGTCATCAGTGGAGCTCCACTCTGCAGCCAGACCCCTTGCCTGGGATTGATGACACACATCTCCCAGGAGGCATTGCAAACCGGAAATGACGCGTTCAGCCGCGGCTGAGGAGGGAGAATTGAAAATAGATTATTCTTCTAACACAGTGATTCAGAAAAAAAAACCTGCCAATTCATCTTTAACCACTTGCCATACGACGGCGGCTGCGAGATCGTGCACTGTGAGCGCGCGTGTGCCGCCGGAGGCGCGCTCACTGTGTTCGGGGGGGGGGGTCCAGGGAGCGGGTGCGGCGGACTCGAGACTTCCGTTCTGTGAGAGGGGGAAGGGCTCTGATCACTTCCCTTCCCCTGCCAGGGCAGCCCACATACAGTTAGAACATGCCCAGGGAACACAGTTAACCCTTAGAGCGCCCCCTGCAGGTTAACCCCTTCACTGCCAATGGCATTTACACAGTAATCAGTGCATTTTTATAGCACTGATCGCTGTATAAATGCCAATGGTCCCAAAAAAGTGTCAAAATGGTCCGACATGTCCGCCGCAATATCGCAGTACTGCTAAAAATCGCAGATCACCGCCATTACCAGTAAAAAAAATAAACAAAAATAAAAACCCCAGAAATGAATTCTCATCATCCGTAAACGTGGCCACTTTTGCGCAAACCAATCAATAATCGCCGATTGCGATTTTTTTTATCACAAATATGAGGAAGAATATAAATTGGCCAAAACCGATTTTTTGGGATTTGTATTTTAGCAAAAAGTAAGAAATTTGGGTTTTTTTGCAAAATTGTCGCTCTTCTTTAGTTTATAGCGGCGATCAGAAATGACGCAGAGGTGATCAAATACCACCAAAAGAAAGCTCTATTTGTGGGAAAAAAAGGACGCAAATTTCGTTTGGGTACAACGTCGCACGACCACGCAATTGTCAGTTAAAGCGACGCAGTGCCGAATCGCGAAAAGTGCTCTGGTCCTAAAGTTTGAAATCCTTCCGGGGCTGAAGTGGTTAATGCCCATATTACTGCAGTATGGTGAGGAGTGCTAAATGTGGGTGGAATCCAGTTTGCCGACATTCACAGAGCTATTACACCAATAGAAAGATTTGTTTATTCAGCCATTTGTTATTTTCAAATGCAATCCTCAGCTCAAAATAACTGACATTGTTTATTGTTAATAAAGTTTTGCTTATTTTGAATTGAGTCTGTTGGCATTAGACTTGCTTACTCACTCAGGGCACCTGCATGGTCATGTGACTTTAAGCCCCGCCCACTGCACTGTGATGTCATAACAGAGTCTATGTAAGGAAGTGCACAGCAGTTGGTGGTCATTCTCTCAGTGTCGTGCGGTCAGAGAGGAAGCGGTCGCTGTGTGTCGTGTTTTCTATTATCTGATATTGTTCAGAATTGGAGAATGAACGTTTTTCGCGGAGTGAAAAAGGAAGCAAAGGTTCTTGTGAGGACCACCAAAGAGAAACTGGAAGACAGAATGGATTCCTTATTAGTGGATTACCATCTGGCTAAATTGTTTGAATCTCCGCCCCCTCCAAAAAAGGGGGGGTTGCGGGCGATTAAACGCCGAATAAGCAGAATTTTCAAATGCGTTTTTCCCTGTTTTGGAAAAAAAGAGGAGGAAATGGCAACAGGT
>BLSH010547537.1:153653-164208 GCA_018402905.1 Glandirana rugosa
TCCCTCACCCCCGTCCTGACTAGGCACGAGACACAGGGTGACCGTGTTGTCTACCTCACTCGTGTGCTCACCGGGGTCTGAGACCCCCGTGAGACTTTTCCCCTCCCCGGTCTTCGCGTATGCTTCATGGGCTCCTCCTAGCCCCGACGAGATACGTTTTAGTAATGTGTCTCGTCTATTCATACTACACTAAATAATAAAATTTCCCCGACTTTACTTGGGAAATCTTGGTGAAATTCTGGTGGCAACGCTGAAAACACAAAAAAAATCCGGAGTATGTGTAAAAAATCGTCAAGTGTAGCATGAGAGAGTAATTGAGATTCAAAGTGTGAGAGCGCTGAAAGCTGAAAATTGGTCTGGTAAGGAAGGGGGTATAAACGTCCTGTATTCAAGTGGTTAATAACGCCGACGCCATCTACAGCTCAAAAATGTCAGCGTTTTTATGGGGCCATTGAATAACATGAAGAGCTGCAAAAACTGCTAAAAAATGTGTATGAGGCCTAAAAAAAACACAAAAGTCGCAACGGTGGTCTTAAAGTGGTTCTAAAGGGTTCATTTCAGCCCCTTTAAAATAATAAATCACATCATACTTATCTGCTCTGTGTAATGATTTTGCATAGAGCAGCCCCGATCCTCCTCGGGTACTTCGTATGCGCTTCTGGCCCCTCCCCTTTTCAGAGTGCCCCCAGAGTCTGGGGCCACTCGTGTGCTCACTCCATCTGTTGTGCCAGTGGGACACAGAGCACGGATCAGTCCTGCCCCCACTCCCTCCTCGCAGGCTGTGATTGACAATGGCCAGTGTCTCAGCCAGTGAGCAGTGAGAGACCCAGGAGAGCCATGGCTCCCATACACATGACTGTATTGGGATCAGGCTCAGGTATGGGTGGGTGCTGCACACTGAAGGTTTACCTTCAACCCTTTACAAACACTGTAATCTATGTGACATTGATGAGACAGTATCCAACTTCAGAGAGTTTTTACCCAAAGCAGGGTAGATAAAAATCAATGATCTTTTTGATTTTTATCAAGTTCATTTGAATAAAATGCTTTTGGAGTAAGAATCTATCTAAAGATAGTTTTCTATTTAAGATACATTAATTATTTACTTTATTCAGCATGAAATGGAGCATAGTTATGTAGCATGGGGCTATATATTCTGCAATATTTACATTTTTGGTAAATTCATTCAATGAATCCAAGCTCTGCAAGCTGAGATAACATGCACTGCAGTGATGCATTCACACAATGTCACAGTATCCATGAGATAAAGCAAAGTTCAGGAATATTCCCTTATCCCATTGTTTAGCAAATTTATGTACACTGCAAACTGTATGATTGAAGGGGTTCTGATATCGTTGTATTACTAACCTGAGAGCTTATTATTCCAAATAGAAAACCTTAATTTTGTTTGCAAATATTAAAGATTCTAACTACCAGCAAGAATAAGTCCTTACATTTAAAGAGCACCTGTCATGTCAGACCCATCATGGCAGCGCCTGTTAGCGGGCATCCACTCACCTGCTGCCACCACGTCCCTCACCTTGTTGTGTCACTGCCCCATCACCAGCCGACCCATTAAAGTGAATGGGACTGTCGGTGAGTCAACAGCGGGTCCGAGGAGGAGCCTCTGTGGGACAGAGATGACAGTTGCTCTTTAAAATTTATTATTTAACCATTTCCATACCAGGCACTGAGAACACTTCCCTACCAGACCAATTTTCAGCTTTCAGTGCTGTTGCGCTTTGAATGACAATTGCGCGGTCGTGCAACGTTGTACCCAAACAAAATTTTTATCATTTTGTTCCCACAAATATAACTTTCTTTTGGTGGTATTTGATCACCCCTGCGGTTTTTTATTTTTTGCGCTATAAACAAAAAAAGACCGAAAATTTTGAAAAAAAATTTTTTTTCTCTATTTCTGTCACAAAACTTTATAAATAATTACATTTTCTCCATCACCGATGGGCACTGATGGGACTACACTGACGGGCACTGATGAGGCAGTACTGATTGGCACTGATGAGGCGGCACTGATGGGGTGGCACTGATAAGGCACATATATGCAGCACTGATAGGTGGCACTGATAGGCACTGATATGCAGCACTGACGGGCACTCATAGACGGCACTGGGCACTGATAGGTGGCACTGATGGGCAGCAGATGACAGATGCACTAATAGGGGCCCATTCCCTGGTGGTCTAGGGTGGCATCTGAAGTTGGCACTGAGTGCCATCCATGTTGGACACTGTGTCCCTTACCTGGTGGTCTAGGGTGGGCTCCCTGGTGGTCAGGATCGGTTCCCTGGTGGTCCTATGTGGGTACATCCCTGGTGGTCCCTGGGCAGGCTCCCTGGTGGTCTAGGGTGGTGATCCTAGGAGGGCTGTGCTGATAAGCAATCAGCACAGACCCCTGTCAGGAGAGCAGCCGATTGGCTCTCCACCACTTGCGCCTGCAGACACGAGTAATGGAAAAGCTGATAAACTGCTTTTCCTGTTTACACTGTTACCAGCTGTAATTCGTCACGGCTGATCACATGGTAAAGAGGTTCCGATAGAAGCTCTGTACTGAGATTGGTAATGAGGTGGGACACACCGCACCACTGATCGCAGCTATGTGCGCCCTCAAGGGCGCGCGCTGGCACGTTATCCTAGTGGACGTCATATGACGCCCAGTCAGGATAACTGAACCACTTCCCGGCCGTCATTCTGCATATGGTGGTAGGGAAGTGGTTAAATTAAATCCACCCTGCATTCTATGCATTAAGATAAGAAGCCTTGTGTGTGCAGCCGCCCCCCCTGTCCAGCGATGTTGTAGGAATGTCTTCGCCATCTGGGGCTCTCCTCCTCATTAGCTGAGACAGCAGTGCAGCGCCATTGGCTCCCACTGCTGTCAAAGTCAGTCAGCCAATGAGAATATAAAGGGGCGGGGCCGGGTCGCATCTCCATGTCTGAATGGACACAGGGAGCCGGGACATGGCTTGGGTGCCCCCATAGCAAGCTGCAGGAGGGAAAGATCTCTGCACAGAGGAGGGAAGTATAACAGGTTTGCTATTTTTATAGGAAACGAAAAAACAGACTTTACAATCACTTTAAATACAAAGCGTTCCCTGGGAAAAGTTGTAGATTGTGATGTCACCACCCTGGGTCTCCACCTTGTCCAATCAGAGAACACTTTGCATTCTTTGAGAAAAATTCAAGGGGTTCTCTGAAAGGCGCCGTGCTGAAGGAGTGCACTGGGCCAGGAATATAGTGCAGATCACTGGAGCCGTGGTGTCTACTACAGGGATTTCCAGCTTCTAGATTAGGGGTCTCAAACTGGTGGCCCTCCAGCTGTTGTGAAACTACAAGTCCCATCATGCCTCTGCCTTTGGGAGTCATGCTTGTAAATGTCAGCCTTGCAATGCCTCATGGGACTTGTAGTTTCACAACAGCTGGAAGACCATAGTTTGGAGATCCCTGACTGGGATCCCACAGGTATCACACATACACTATATTGATTTGTCAGAAGTATTGGGACACCTGCCTTTACACACACATGAACTTTAATGGCATCCCAGTCTTAGTCCGTAGGGTTCAATACTGAATTGGCCCATCCTTTGCAGCTATAACAGCTTCAACTCTTCTGGGAAGGTTGTCCACAAGGTTTAGTAGTGTCTATGGGAATGTTTGACCATTCTTCCAGAAGCGCATTTGTCAGGTCAGACACTGATGTAGGACGAGAAGGCCTGGCTCGCAGTCTCTGTTCTAATTCACCCGAAAGTTGTTCTATCAGGTTGAGGTCAGGACTCTGTGCAGGCCAGTCAATTCCTCCACCCCAAACTTGCTCATCCATGTCTTTATGGATCTTGCTTTGTGTACTGGTCCAAATCATTTGGTGGAGGGAGGATTATGGTGTGGGATTGTTTTTCCGGGGTTGGGCTTCGCCCCTTAGTTCCAGTGAAATGAATGCTTAAGGGGTCAGCATACCAAGACATTTTGGACAATTTCATGTTCCCAACTTTGTGGGAACGGCTTGGGGATGGCCCCTTCCTGTTCCAACATGACTGCGCACCACTGCACAAAGCAAGGTCCATAAAGACATGGATGAGCGAGTTTGGGGTGAAGGAACTTGACTGGACTGCACAGAGTACTGACCTCAACCTGATAGAACACCTTTGGGATGAATTAGAGCAGAGACTGCAAGCCAGGCCTTCTCATCCAACATCAGTGCCTCACAAATGTACTTCTGGAAGAATGGTCAAACATTCCCATAGACACTCCTAAACCTTGTGGACAGTCTTCCCAGAAGAGGTGAAGCTTTTATAGCTGCAAAGGGTGGGCCAACACAATATTGAACCCTAAAGACTGGGATGCCATTAAAGTTCACGTGCGTGTAAAGGCAGGTGTCCCAATACTTTTGGTAATATAGTGTAGTTAGATTGGTCCGATGTTACAAAGTCTGCACCTGGAGCCCCGCTTTAATCTGCTTACTAGGCCCCTATGGAAATCTAGCACTTTCACTTATAGGGGAGCATAGGACTCTCTCCCCTTCCTTCGCAGTACAGTACTCAGTATCCCAGTGACCAATTTCCACAGCCACACAGAGTGGCAAGGTGAAACTCAACACAAATCTTCAAATGGGGACACTAGTTCTGGTGACAACGGCTTTGGTGGGATTCCATCTCACTTCCTGTTTGGCTATGGGACAGGAAGTGAAGGTAAATCTCCCCAATGGGGACGCAGATGGTGAAAAACTAAATCTGACAGGGGGTTATGACCCTCCCTTACTCTATCCAAAATGGAAAAAAAGTTTTGTCTTTAGTTCTAATTTAAGGAGTCATTAGAATTGATAAATTGGACCTAAACGTTGAGCTCAGACCTGTCCTACCTGTTCAGCTTCACTACAGGTGAACTACCTACCCTAAACTTGCATAGGAGACCAGTTTATTTATCTAAAGCTCACCATAGACTATACAATCTGATCATACAATCACCTTCAGATCTACCAACAACTATGTAGTAGAAGTGCCTGCCTGATTCTCCGCAAATTGATTTGATGTGTTAGGTAGATCCTCGTAATAAAAAGTGGATTGTATGGTCAGGTTGTAACATTTATGGTGAGCTCAACACACACAGTATAGGGGATGGGTATGGAATGACTGAGAGACTTCTCTATTCTGTTATACAGCAGGGTAAGGCTAGACCGGCGCAGTGAGAAAAGTGAGAAGACCGATGTATAAGGGCTCATTTACACCACAAGCTGATCACTGTGCGTTTATGCATGTGTGTTTGCATGTGTTGGAGCCCTGGTTCACACTGAGTGTGGGAATGAAATCGTTGCGATTTCAGCTGAACTCACACCATTTCATTCCCGCATGTCAGTCCCCATTTCAGCTGCGATTTCACAGGCATCTGTTGCGGGTTTCTGCACTGATGCCTATGGAAATCGCAAAAAGTAGTACAAGAACTACTTTTTGAAATCCATGCAGAGCCGCAAGTGTGGTGTCGCACCGATTAGGACGGTGCCATTGCTGCCGATTTGTCAAATCGCATGCAAATTGTGTCAGTGTGAACCAGGGCTTAAGTGTATGTACATGCGTTTGCAGTGTGGTTTTTAAATTATTAACTAAGTTGTGTTTGCCACATTTGCGGTGCATTCCACAGTGTAAAAATGCAGCATGCGGTTTTCTTTTTAACCACCTCCCATCCGCGCCATAGCCGAATGACGGCTACAGCGTGGCTCTAAAATGCCGGGAGGACGTCAATAGACGTCCTCCCATTTGGCTCGTGCTGGGCGCGCTCCCGCGGGTGTGAGCGGCGCGCGCACGTGCCGCCGCACACTGCGGGAGCGTGCCCTCGGGTCGGGCGGACCCGATGTCCGCCGGAGACCCGTGATCTCCTTTCAGAGAGGAGGAACGGGGAACCGCCGAAGTAAACACGGCGGTTCCCCGTTCTGTGAGGCGGGGCATGCCAGATCTATCACTGGGATCAGTTAGATCTGTCATGCCAAAAAAACAGCCAAGGAATAAATCCAAGGAAAAACCAAGCTCACTTAGAGACCAGCTTGTGACCATCCAAATTGACCTGTCTAACAGTATGCGTTAAAAGCAGGGGATTGGTTACACACATTAATTAATGCATGTGTAAGCTGCAGGGCCCCGTCAAGGCTCCCTGTGTCCTCCAGACCTATCTCTGACTGAAGAGACTCCACAGTGGAAGCACATGCATCTTGATGAGATAGATGAAGGCAGATGGTGTGGAGGTAGCCCATCCCTCCTTAAGGTTATAGGGACGCACCAGACACCCAGCAGGTAGCAAAATAACTGCAAAGGTGTTAGTGCGTTTCCCCAACCAATATCAAATGTCCAAAAAAGTGAACCACTGCCTCCACCTATAACTGGTCTATGTAGTAAGGAGCATTGGAGGGCAGCAAATAGACAAAAAAACAGCCAAGGAATAAATCCAAGGAAAAACCAAGCTCACTTACCGACCAGCTTGTCACCATCCAAATTGACCTGTCTAACAGTATGCGTTAAAAGCAGGGGATTGGTTACACACATTAATTAATGGGTTGGGGAAACGCACTAACACCTTTGCAGTTATTTTGCTACCTGCTGGGTGTCTGGTGCGTCCCTATAACCTTAAGGAGGGATGGGCTACCTCCACACCATCTGCCTTCATCTATCTCATCAAGATGCATGTGCTTCCACTGTGGAGTCTCTTCAGTCAGAGATAGGCCTGGAGGACGCAGGGAGCCTTGACGGGGCCCTCCAGCTTACACATGCATTAATTCATTTTTGTTTTTGTTTTTCAAAATTGTCGCCAAAAGAAAGCTCTATTTCTGGTAAAAAAAGGACGCAAATTTTGTTTGGGTACAACGTCGCATGACCGCGCAATTGTCATTCAAAGAGCGACAGCGCTGAAAACTGAAAATTGGTCCGGGCAGGAGGGGGGTTTAAGTGCCCAGTAAGGAAGTGGTTAAACACAAAAGCATGGCAATGGTGTAGACTGGTCTCATTGGAGCATTTATTTTTCTTACATATGCATTTGTACTGCATTTATGTGGTGTGTAAAAATGCACCTGATTGCATGCGGTGTATACGATCCCCTAGGGCCTATTCACAGCAGAAACAGTTTACTGCACATATCTGCCTGAACAGTGACGTGAATTTGACACCATTATTTTTTTTTGTATGTATTTTCTATGAGGTCACTTCCATTTTCTTTGGGCTTTGTGCACTGCGATGTGTTGCCTTACATTTACATGCATTTGTGGGCATAAAAATGCAGCTCGCTGTACTTTTCTTCACTGCACTGTGTGAATTATGCCCATAGCAGACCCTGGATTTTGGACTGTCAATGCAGTTGGGTGTATTTTTAAACCATGTAAAAACACAGTACAAAAGCCATATAACTACCTTATAAAACGCCATATAAACACCATATATACATTACACACGCTATAAATACTGTATAAACGCCATATAAAAACAGTATAATTACCATATAAATACCATATAAACACCATATATACACACACACACACATTAAATACTGTATAAACGCCATATAAAAACAGTATAAATACTGCATAAACACCATAGTAATACTGTATAAACACCATATAAACACCATATATACATACACACTATAAATACTGTATAAACGCCATATAAAAACAGTATAAATACTGCATAAACACCATATTAATACCGTATAAACGCCATATAAATACCATTTATGCACACACTATAAATACTGGATAAACGCCATATAAATACTGTATAAATACTGTATATGCACAATATAAATACTGTATAAAAGATGTTTAACTGCCATATATACACACACTATATAATTACTGTATAAAGGCCATATAAACTGTATAAAAGACACATACTATAAATACTGTATATAAAGGCCATATAAATACTGTATAAAACAATGTATAAATGCCACACACTATAAATACCATATAAAGGACATATAAACATTGTATAAAAGCTATAATACACACACACACACAAAATACATACTGTATAAACAGTATAATATATAAACGCCATATAAATACAGTATAAGACGATGAATAAATGGCATATAAACACCGTATAAAAGCCATATATACACATATACACAAATATAAATACCGTATAAACGCCATATAAATTCCATATAAACACAATGTAAAATCCCAATAAACGCCATATAAATACTGTATTCCTCTGGGTACTCCGGTTTCCTCCCACACTCCAAAGACATGCCGGCAGGTTAATTGGCTCCTCTCTAAATTTTCCCAAGTATACGTATGAATGTGAGTTAGGGACCTTAGATTGTAAGCTCCTTGAGGGTAGGGACTGACATGAATGTACAATGTATATGTAAAGTGCTGCGTACATTGACAACGCTATAAAAGTACCTGAAATATATATATATATATATATATACATACATACACAATAAATAATGTATAAATGGCATAAAACACAATATAAATACAGCATAAACACTGTATAAAAGTGGCCATATAAACACATATGCAAGAAAAATGAATGTATTTCAAGGAGCTCAGTTTACGATAGATGACTTCTGTTAAGAGCAATGGGTTTGGTTCCCTTCGAAGCTTGGAATCAAGCATAATCAGTGTCGGTGGTTTCATTAAAAATTGTATGCAGATTAAATATTGCCTCAGTTAAGGAATAACTCTGAGTTCATGATTAAGGCATACATGGGTAAAAATATCCTGAATTGTTTGATGAGACGTACCGCTCCCCCCTCCTCCTTTTTCCTTCCTTTTGGTGTGGTAGGCAGCCATATACGGTTGTTTTCGTTTTTTTGTATCACGTGTCAAACAAAAAAAAGAAGGCGATGGTCCAGCATGCTGCACCTTTCTGCACTGGGAAGCTCGTTATCACTCTGCACCCACTGACACCCATCTAAACTTAATTTTACCCACACCCATCATCACCAACACCCATCACTACCCAGAATCGCCCACACCCCTTACTAACACCCACGCCCCTCTACACCCATCATTCCCCAGACTCCCACATCCTTCTGTTTCTGTCCATGGATTCCTCCATCTCCATCCCCAGACTCTCCCATCCTTCCTTTCTTATTCATGGATTCTTCCATCCTTCAGTTCCTACCTTCCCTTGTATCCTAATCATGATGCATCATGATGTTGAATCCAATCAAAGCGTTGACTAGATAATCGTAATCAAATCGAATCGGAAGACCAGTGAAGATGCGCACCCCTACTGTCCTCTGGAATCTTGTTGTGCAGAAGAGTCACCGGCTTTCCTCTGTGTTGAACAGCACTCCTAGATCTACTAGACGACGTGGGATTTAAGTGGCGCTTTTCCTAATCAACCACCTGAAGGTTTGGGAGGGTTGAAATAACTGTGTCCCAATAGCTCAGAAGAATGCCCTTGTATTCAGCGAGCAGGAGGACATTGTCCAAGTGGTGGTGAACCGGTTGCTACAGGGGAGCTAGGATGAAAAATAGGTGAATGTCCTGGGTGATGTCGACAGGCCGAATAAAAGACCCATGAATTGTAGTAAAGGTCGCCAACCACATATCTCTGGTATTTCTGGAATGCTAGAAAAATGACAATATGTAAACAAGCATTCTATCAACTGAGAGGACCCAGTCTCCTGCCCAAACTGACAGGATTATTGTTTGAAGAGGGTCCATGTGGAATCTTTCCAATAGAAAATGACCTGTCTTTTTAGCCTTCATGAAAAATCTGTAAATCTCTCTGAATATGGCACTGACATAACAACTTTGTAATAAACCTTTCCTGTCAAGGCTGGAATGGATGTTGGAGCGAAGGAATCTTTCGAAGGCCTGTACTTGAAGATCCAAAATTGACTTCCTGTAACCGTGGAGAGACTACCGACTGCAACACTCACCCTGCCCATGTGGGTGACCAAGGAGTCAAAAAGGCTTTGAGTGCTAGATCTTTGTGCTGAAGGACCTTGGGGAGGTGGACTGAGTGCCCTTCCAACCCTTCCTGTACTCCCTTCCAGGGTGATATGGCCTTGCTTCTTTGACTCGACTACATTTGTGCCCTGGATGAATAGAATTTTTGTCTGTGAAGCTTTCCGTCTGGAGGTAAGAGGTCTAACTTGCCCCGTCACTCTGCAGAACACAGTATCAGGTTTACTGACAAACAAGGTCATCAAAGGGGCTCTTGCAACACACCTGCTTCAATGTGGGGTCTGTCAATCGTGGGTTTAGCCATTGTGCTTATCTTCCTATCACCTTGTAGAGCATGGTTCTGGGCACACAACTAATCAAGCCCAAGGCCGCTTCTGCTGTATAACCCAACACAATTATGAGTAGACATGCACACCGGAAATTTCATTTCTGATTCATTTGTTAATTAAATAATTTAGTTTCAGGTGCATGCATTAATGGAACCGATTCATTTTCGGAACTCATTTAGTATCTTCAGTATTCATTTTGTTTCATTCGGAATAGCTGGTTAAGGAGTGGGCAGCCACCGTGTCCGACTCAATGTAAAAACAAGTGCTGGCATTAAAAAATAAATAAAAAAACAGATTGCCCCCC
>BLSH010547537.1:177559-188250 GCA_018402905.1 Glandirana rugosa
AAAAATGGCGGGGGGGGGGATCGGTGAGGGGGAAGTCGACGTCTCCGTCACCGGAAACGTTCGGTGTCGTCCTTAAGATGGGGACAACGAAGACAACTCACACTGGGTAAGTTCATTTACCCCGGTGAGACGTTCACGGGTCGTTGAAACACATTACATTCGGTATCGCGCCCCAACTTCGTACTCTACTCCTCCGCTATGTTGCAAAGGAGTGGTGGACAGTATACGAGCTATTAGGCTTCCCTAGCGAGAAGTCTCTGGTTTCGAGTACGGATTCCCGTGTAAAATCCCAACACAACAACGATAGTGTACCACTAGTGATCCAACCCTAAAATGTGCCCTTAGGCATGAGCTTTGGTCTCTGAAGAGCGATCCCTTCGGATTATCGAGCATATGACAGGTGGTGAGGAAACGTTGTATCGCCTCCTCATCTCATGCTTCAACCCCGCGCTATGGCTTACATTACACAAAGTTGCTGGGCACTTGCAGAGTGGCCCCATTTACTTGAATGGGTCACACTCAACAGAAGCAACAGGGGTAGAATTCCTGCTGTGGCTTGCAAAGGCCACTGCCTCTGCAGCTGAAGGGGGAGTGGCTAGGGGGGGGGGCGGTAAAAACATGGTACAACTGTGGAGTATACATGCATTTGTAACGTGCTTGCGGCACATTGTTTCAGGCATTATTTATAATAACTATATATATATATATATATATATACATACACACACAGTATATATACTGTACAAATATGACCAATAATATTGTAATTTTCCCCAATCCTGCTACATATCATGCAATCAGAAAACTAAGGCTTCCAGACATTACTTCATTCCCATGTCAAATTATTTTCTATATGTATTGATTATATAGTGGAACCCGGTTTAACCACTTGCCTACTGCTGGGCACTTTCACCCCCTCCCTGCCCAAGGACATTTTTCAGCTTTCAACGCTTTCACTCTTTGAATGAAGATTGCATGACATTTTTATCATTTTCTTTCCACACAAATAGAGCTTTCTTTTGGTGGTATTTAATCACTGCTGGGTTTTTTTTATTTATTACTAAAAAAAGACCGAAAATTTTGAAAAAAAAAAAGGTTTTCTTAGTTTCTGTCAGTAAATTTAGTAAATAAGTAATTTTTCTCCTTCACTGATGTACGCTGATGAGGTGGCACTGATAGGGAGCACTGATTGGCATCACTAATGGGCACTGATTGGTGTCACTGATGGGCACTGCTGGGGCTTTACTGTAATTAGTACCCTGATTACCTGTCCTGGTCTCCCCTGTGAGAAGCTGTATTTACATTGCATTTTCAAACGACAGCTGTACTGGTTGAACGAAAATCATCAATCGGGCACCTTACGAGAACATTTTTCTTGCATGTCTGATCGTGTCTGGATGGATTATATCACATGAACTGTCATGATCGGCTCTCAAAAGCTCTGTACTAACGATCTGATTATCGTACGGTCGCATTGAAAGCGGGATTTTCCATACGATTTTCTGATTGTGTGTACGGGGCTTCCTCTATGTTACCCTGGAATGTAAAAGCATAATAGACTTACTATGCATCGCATATTAGCCCATTATGTGGCACTTGCCTGTATTGGAAGCCAGTGATGTCCCTGCTCCAGGCCACATCCATCTTCAGCCCCTCTTCCTTCCAGGGCCGCAGACTCCAGCTCTGTGACTGGCCGGAGTCGCGTGACGCGGGAGCCGCCAGTCATGGCATGATCTCAGTGAAGGAATGGCATGGAGGCCGTTTCTTCACTGCGCATGTGCCCGATGATGTTGGCACATCGCAGTACACTGTATATCTTCTAAACCATGCAGGTTTGGGAGATATGCAGGGAACCTACAGGTAAGCTTTATTATAGGCATACCTGTAGGTGAAAGCCTCGTACACACGCACAGATTGTTGGCCAACCGATAGTCCAACATTTGTCCAAATTGGGCGATGGTGGTTGTGTCTAGCGTACTGACATGAGTCAAGTTATCAGCCAACAAAGCCTAACGTAGTGCTGTGTTACGAGCGTATAGCGAGGAAGTTCAGTTGAATGTGATTTGTGAATTAGGAACACGGGTTGCATGACCTAAAACTTCCTGGATCCTGAGCATGCGTTGTTTGCACTTCCAACTTTTTGTTGGCCAACTTCTGTACACACGAGCCAACAATCAGCCAACATCTTATTGGCCAACAAAAGTTTTCTAGTCTTGTCAGCCAACTTCTGTTGTACAACAATAGGGAATCGACTGTAGAATTTTGGATTGGATTATTGGCCAACAGGCTGTTGGACGACCATTTTTTTTTTTTAAGCCCGTGGTGTGTGAAACAAACTTCCAGACTCACCCGGTGCATAAAAAAGTGCACAACACAAAAGTGAAGACACAAAAAGTGCACTAGGTGTACACATGGTCCATTCTTCTCCAAAGAGAAAGGACCCTCACCCTGATTCCCCGGGGTGGCGTTGTTGGCAAATAATGATGGGCTCGGGCTTCTTCGGAACCGACCAAGCCTGAACCCGCCATGAAGTGAACTAGGGTTGCCGCCTCATCCCTTTAAAACCGAACACCTATTAATTACACAGGGTCTGTGGCTGATTAAGGTGGTAATTAAACTCATTTGGTGCCTCATCTGCAGTAAATTAGCCACAGAACTTGTGTAATTCATATGTGTTCGGGTTTAAAGGGATGATGTGGCCACTCTAAAGTGAACCCTGTGCTGCACTAATCACAGGCTGAGAGGCATTCCCCTGATGTGTAGCTGCAGCGATCGGGGAACGCCTCCCTGCCTGTGATTAGCTCAGCACAGGGTTCACTTCCTGGTGGGCTCAGGCACGGTTGGTTCTGAAGAAGCCCAGCCCATCCTTATTGGCCAACAATCAGACCGTGTGTACGGCCCTTCAGGGAATGGAATGTTTGTTGGGCATGTCTCCGCCCCCAGCCCCGGGATATGATAAGTATAGCGGGGAGGGACAAGCTCTGCAAAATGTATCTCCGCCCCCACCCCGGGATTGAATTAGTCCAGAGTGGAGGGGCGTGGCCTGGATATTTGTCAGCGTTCTCTATGTTCATTCTCCACCCCCAGGATTAGCTTGGCATTGGGCGGAGGGGCGTGGCCTGGATGCTCATTCTCCGCCCAGGACTGTCTTAGTACAGGGCGGAGAGGTGTGGCTGGAAGTCTTCCTCCACCCCCAGCCCCGGGATAGGCTGAGTGGAGAGCGGAGGGGCGGGGTGTGTGGCTGGCAGTCACATGTGGGATGTGTATTGGAGGATCGGAGGTGTCCGGTGTGATCGGTGTACTGGGCTGAGCTTACCTTCCTCCCTATCAGTCCCGTGCGGTGTCCTCCTCCCCGGTTCTCGGTATGGAGTACTTGCTCCAGGTGAAGCTGGGCTGTCTGTTCGGTCTGCTCCTCCTCACCCTGTTCTTCGGGCTGGTACTGTCCAGGATCCGATGTTTCCGGGCCGCCTCTGGGACGGGTGAGTCCTCATGTGATGGGATCAGGGCTGGTCATGTGACAGCTGGGATTGCCTGTATACCATGCTTCCTCCATGGAGGATCCGCCTGGACTGGGATTGCCACATAGAGGGGTTACACATGTGTGTACACTGACCATACACCATACAACCTGATTGTACAATCCTCACCAACATGATCCATTCCATCAGAATTAAATCAGACAAGACCCCTGCTGGTAGATCTAAAGGAAATTGTACAATCAGCTTGTATGGTGAGCTCTGGGCTCCTTCAGAAAAAAATAAGTCAGCAGCAAATTCTGTAGCTGCCAACATTTAATATTTGGCACTTTACCTGTCCAGGGATGCAGAGGAGTCTCCACCCCAGCCGATGTTTCCACCGCCATTGTTTGTAAGGGAAACCGGCTGTGAAGACTTACAGCTCCCTACTGCGCATGAGCAAAGCGCACTGCACCTTGTGAACGGCCCGGCGGTGGGGGGAATGGGGGAAAACTTCTGGGTGATCTCGTCGGAAGTAGGAGCTGGCACCAATCAAAACAAGGTACCCATTCCCTCCCCCACGAAAGGTACCAAATGTGGCATCAGAGGGGGTGAGGGAGGCAGTTAAGCGGAGCTTCTACTTTTGGGTGGAGCTCTGCTTTAAGGCTGACCACACACTGTACAATCTGTACAATCTCCTTGAGCTATGTGTAGTGTAGTGTAAGACCCCACACACACAATTAGATTTTGTCTTCAGATTTACCAAAACCATATAATATGAGGTCAAACCTTAAAGCAGAACTTCAGTCATTTTTTCACCTTTCTATTGAATCTTCTGCCCTTGTTATTTTAACTTTGAATAGTGAAACTTTTTTTTTCTGCCAGTAAATACCTTATACAGCCCACTTCCTCTTTCTTGTCTGGAAAAAAGCCTTGGCGTTTGACATCATGCACAGCTCTCTCTCACTCTCATGAGAGTGTACTAGGAAAAGGGGGGGGGGTGAGTCATAAGAGGGCCAATGAGAGCTGCAGAGCTGGAGGTGTGTGTCTGTGTAAATCCAGGAAGTGAACAGGCAGCAGCTTCAGCTGTCCACAGTTAAAATGGCTGCAGCCAGGCTTAGTGGAGGGAGATTTCTGCCGTATATTTGGCAAGTACAGAATCCCAGCATATATAAAATAATATGCAAAGTGGTTGGAGGGAAGCTTCAGAATGGCAAAGATGTTTTTATTACAAATTATGTGAGCAGACTGCAGTTCTTCTTTAAGAGTTTCAGTTTGTATGCAATCAGGCAGGCCCTTGCGCATTATGGTTTTGGTAAATACAAAGGAAAAAAATCTGCAGAAAATCTAATAGTGAATGGGGGCTAAGGAACTGCTTGATTGGGCACAATTATTGGTTGGATTAGGTAGATCCTCCTATTACATCGTTTTTGTAACTCTTAGGCTTGGTTCACACCTAGGCATTTTTAATGCGATTTGCACTACAGAACGTGTTCCATAGGAAACCATGTTAAATGGACTGTATTGCAAATCTGCAGAAAGCACTGAAAATGCCTGGATGTGAATCAGGCCTTGGACCCCTTTCACACGGGGTGGATCCGCTGGATGGACTCCACTTTGCTCAGTGAGGGGATCGATCCGTTGATCTCCGCTGAGCAGGAGGATGACAGCAGTCTCCACTCACTGTGCAGGGATGTCCGGCTCTCCTCTATGGGGAGATCGGATGAAAACGGATCCGACTGTCCACTTTCATCCATTCAAATGTATCACCATCCGTATGTTTTGAGAGGATCTTGTCGGATCGGATGGCAGGCGGGTTTCAGAGGACACATCTCCGCTGACATCCGCCTGCCCATAGAAGTCAGTGGGTGGCCCCCTCGGATCCGCCAGATCAGACAGACAGGCGAATCCTAGCGGCTGATCGTTTGAAAGGGGCCTAAAGTGGATTGTATGGGCAGTCCATAATGTGTATGGTGACCATCTGACCCTCCACTATACAGCCAGATTGTACAATCTCTTTAAAGTATTGCCAAGACCTTGTAATATGAAGACAAACAGCCCATTACATTAGGATCTAATCAGACAGGTCCTTATACTATACCTAAAGGAGATTGTACAAGCGTGTTGTATAATGTATGGTCAGCCTCAGTAGGCGGGTTCACACTTGTCCAACGAATGGTCCGACACTGTGAGCACAGGTCGCATGCTGTAGGTAAATTAGTGTTTCCCTATGAGGGCCGTCTTAACTGGTCCGACACAAGTCGGTCCGACTTTGAAAAAGGTTCCGGTACTACTTTGGTCCGACTTTGATCCCACTTCAACCCATTGAATATCATTAAAGTCGGATCACTTTGGTATGCGACTTGTGCTCTGAGGGTCTTGAAGGGGAACTCCACGCCAAATTAAAAAAAATCGCCAAAGAAATGGCATAGGGTTCCCCCTCCAAGACCATAGGAGACCGAAGGGCACCGTGGGGTGCCCCCAAAATCCATACCAGACCCTTATCCGAGCACACAGCCCGGCAGGTCAGGAAAGGGGGTCTGGATGAGCGAGCGTTCCTGCGTCTCCCTCCCCCCCCTCCCCATCTCAAAGCACCTTGTCCCCAAGTTGATGAAGACAAGGGCCTCTTCCTGACAACCCTGGCTGGTGGTTGTCGGCATCTGCGGGCGGGGAGGCTCATCGGAATCTGGAAGCCCCCTTTAAATAGGGGGCCCCCAGATCCCGACCCCCCCCCCCCACCCTATGTGAATGAGTATGGGGTACATTGTACCCCTAGCCATTCACCTAAAAAAAAAAAAAAAGTGTCACAAATAAACACACTACACCGGTTTTTAAAGTATTTTATTTCCTGGCATCGTTATTGCATAATCCTTGCTATACTCTGGGTTAACCACATTGAATGCATATTACCCAGTGCCTTGAAAAAGTATTCATCCCCCTTGAAATGTTCCACATTTTGTCATGTTACAACCAAAAACGTAAATGTATTTTATTAGGATTATATTTGATAGACCAACACAAAGTGGCACATAATTGTGAAGTGGAAGGAAAATGATAAATGGTTTTCAAATTTTTTACAAATAAATATCTGAAAAGTGTGGCGTGCATTTGTATTCAGCCCCCTCAATTGCCTTCAGAATTCACCTAATTAGTAAATAGAGTACACCTGTATGTAATATAATCTCAATAAATACAGCTGTTCTCTGAAGCCCTCAGAGGTTTGTTACAGAACCTAAGTGAATAAACAGCATCACGAAGGCCAAGGAACACAACAGACAGGTCAGGGATAAAGTTGCAGAGAATTTGAAGCAGGGTTAGTTCATAAAAAAAATATCCCAAGCTTTGAACATTCAAGGAGCACTGTTCAATCCATCATCCAAAAACAGAGTTTGGCATAACTGCAAACCTACCAAGACATGGCTGTCCATCTAAACTGACAAGCCGAGCAAGGAGAGCATTAATCAGAGAAGCAGCCAAGAGGCCCCATGGTAACTCTGGAGGAGCTGCAGAGATCCACAGCTTAGGTGGGAGAATCTGTCCATAGGACAACTTTTAATCATGCACTCCACAAATCTGGCCTTTATGGAAGAGTGGCAAGAAGAAAGCCATTGTTGAAAGAAAGCCATAAGAAGTCCCGTTTGCAGTTTGCGAGAAGCCATATGGGGGACACAGCAAACGTGGAAGAAGGTGCTCTGTTCAGATGAGACCAAGATGTAACTTTTTGGCTTAAAAACAAAATGCTATGAGTGGCAGAAAACTAAAAATTTTTTCTTTAGACAAGCTTTCACTTAATTGTCCCTTTATACCATATGTTATGTTATCCTGTGTATTTCTTGTGTTTTTTTTACCTTGTAAAGCACTTTGAGAAGCCACCTTTAAAGGCATTATATAAAATAAAGTTTATTATTATTATTAGCTATTTTATCTAAAAGAAATTCCCAAAACATGGCCTGTTGGGGGTACTTGATGACTGAGGTTGAGAACCACTGGTTTAGATCAAAGCATATTCATGTGTTAGAAGAATGGCCCAGTCCAGACCTAAATCCAATTGAGAATTTGTGGCAAGACTTGAAAATTGCTGTTCACAGACGCTCTCCATCCAATCTGACAGAGCTTGAGCTATTTTGCAAAGAAGAATAGGAAAAAATTTCTCTAGATGTGCAATGCTGGTAGAGGCATCCCCAAAAGACTTGCAGCTGTAATTGCAGAGAAAGGCGGTTCTACAAAGTATTGACTCAGGGGGGCTGAATACAAATGCACACCACACTTTTCAGATATTTATTTGTAAAAAAAATTGAAATCTATTTATCATTTTCTTTCCACTTCACAATTATGTGCCACTTTGTGTTGGTCTTTCACATAAAATCCCAATAAAATACATTTACATTTTTGGTTGTAACATGACAAAATGTGGAAAATTTCAAGGGGTATGAATATTTTTTCAAGGCACTGTATATAATGATAATGGTTGCACAGTATGCACAATAAACAAAAAGAGACCAAAAAAATACAAAAACGTCTTGTTGAATAATTTTGCCCCTAAAGTATACGCATATCAGTGGCTGTATTGTATTAAATTGTAACTGAAGGCAAAGCTTTTTTTAGGTATGGATCGAGGTTAGAGGGATTAGAACCCCTGTCAGTTTTTTTTGAATGTTTGAGCCCACATTTGGGAGATCCACCCTCTCTATTTGTCCTGTTTATCTTTATCATTGAAAGTAAAAGAAAATCTTATGTTTTGGGTTGTCACCAGAAACAGTGACTTCCATTGGGGAAGTCTTCAAAAGGGAAACTTCCATTGGGAACTAGTTCTGGTAACAATCAGGAATTCCCTGAATTTGAAAGGAATTTCTTCTCATTTCCTGCTGTGGCACTGGGACTGGAAATGAAGAGAAATCTCCCCAATGGGGCATAGATTGCAAAAAAAACTGACAGAGGTTGCCACCTTCCCTTAGTTCTACTTTAAAGTGGTTATAAAGTGTTTCTTGTCCTAAGGCAAAATAAGATTGTGTATACTCAGTTGTTTCTGCACTAAATGAGATACTACTGCCAACCGACCCGCACCTCGTACGATAACTCAAACCTTTCTGTATACTTGTTTGTAGTAAACCAGGCTCGTGTTGGGCGTAATGTCCATTGGCTATTGGATAACCTGCATTCGGCCCTTGCTGGCCCTCTACTCTATTGTGTTGTTCTATGTTTTATAGTGAAAAATGATAAATAAAGATTACTTTTAAAAAAAAATAAAATAAAGTGTTTTTTTTCACCTTAAAGCGTAGTTCCACCCAAAAGTGGAACTTCCACTTTAAGGGAAGGTGACCCCCTGACATGCCACAATTGGCAAGTAATTTCTTTCACAGGGTCTCCGGTCACACTTCCTTCTCTGGAGCAGCGGAACCGGAAGGAAGTTCCATTTCCTCCCCTCCCACCCGGCGATCTTCTGGGACAAGTCACAGGTCCCAGAAGATACACCGGCCATTCACAGCACGCAGCGCGGTTGGCCTTAAAGCCAAAGTCTTGTTAAAAGTCAGCAGCTACACTTTTTGTAGCTGCTGACTTTTAACTGGGTGGAACTCCGCTTTAATGCATTCTCTGATTTAAGGTCCCCCCCAGCCCCTTCTAAATACTTACGTGAGCTCAATCTCAATCCAGTGCTGGGCCTGAGAGCAGTGGGTCTCTCCACTCTCTCATTCTCTCTCATTCAATCTTCTCATTGGATATGGAGGCAGCAGCGGGAGAAATGTGCACCTGTTGCTGTCAATCACAGCCTACGAGGAGCGAGTGGGGATGGAGGTGAACACACACACCGTGGCTAGGGATCAAGTCCGCACAAGTGTTTCTATAGCAACTGGCTTGCTGTGGAGGCACTCAGAAGGGAGAGGAGCCAGAAGCACCAGCAGGGGACCCCAGAAGAGGAGGTTCGGGCAGTGGTGTATTTAGGTTTTGTGCTTAGGTTTTAGGCATGACTAAACTTGTGTACCCCCTAATTTAATGGGATGGGATGAGGACAGAGGGACACCGTGGGATGAGGACAGAGGGACACCATGGGACGAGGACAGAGGGACGCCGTAGGAGGAGGACAGAGGGACGTCATGGCAAGAGGACAGAAGGACGCCGTGGGATTAGGACAGAAGGACGCCGTGGGATGAGAACAGAGGGATACCTTGGGATGAGGACAGAGTAATGTCGTGGGATGAGGACAGAGGGACGCTGTGGGAGGGGGACAGAGGGACACCGTGGGAAGAGGACAGAGGGACGCCGTGTGATGAGGACATTGGGACACTGTGGAAGGGGGAAAGAGGGACGCTGTGGGAGGAAGACAGTGGGACACCGTTGGATGAGGACAGAGGGACGCCATGGGAAGAGGACAGAGAGACATCATGGGAAGAGGACAGAGGGATGCCATGGGAGGAGGACAGAGGGATGCCGTGGGAGGAGGACAGAGGGACGCCGTGGGAGGAGGACAGAGGGATGCAATGGGAGGAGGACAGAGAGTGACACCATGGGAGGAGGACTGAGGGATGCCTTGGGAAGGGGACAGAGGGATGCCATGGGATGAGGACATAGGGACACCGTGGGAAGAGGACAAAGGGACCCCGTGGGATTAGGACAGAAGGATGCTGTGGCAAGAGGACAGAAGGACGCCGTGGGATTAGGACAGAAGGATGCCGTGGGATGAGGACAGAGGGACGCTGTGGGATGAGGACAGAGGGATTGTTCCGTTACAAGATTTCCATGTAACATAAATATGCAGCTATAGTAATGTTTTTATAGTTGGTTATTATAATGCCATCTTGTGGTTCTTTTGGATATTACACCTTTCTATTGTATTTTCTAAGTGTGTACCTCCCATCCTCTGTGAGCTATTTCCTCTTCCTAGTTCACTCTACTCTGTAACTTCCTGTTCCTGGTGCACTCTGCTATTCTAGTTCCTCTTCCTGTGTCCTCTCTCTCATGAGGTAAAGAATATGGCTACATGCTAGAAGGCCTCACTCAATCCACTCGCATCCTAGGACACATTACTATGTTTTGACCTGCAGTTACCATCTTTCGACCATCTGTCACATTTGTTGTATGCTGTACCTGCTATTCCAATGAATAAACGCTCATGGAAGAAATCGGTAATTGGTGAGTCACTATCTGATAAGAACTGTCTGCGGTGATCATATCTGTTATACAGGCCAGGCATAGAGGTCTCAACAAGGGATAAGTCGCCATTACAACAGTTAGGAGTCA
>BLSH010547537.1:194532-208396 GCA_018402905.1 Glandirana rugosa
ACGTCTCCGACTTCCCCACCCCCCAGTCGGACAGTCACGAGTCTGGTATGCGGTGTGTGACGTAGTTTAACCAGACGTACCGACAGCAGGGTCTTCCTTCAATGAACTGTAGCTCCCCAGTGCTGGCAGCACTCATGCAGCCCCAGACCATGACACTCCCACCACCATGCTTGACTGTAGGCAAGACACACTTGTCTTTGTACTCCTTATCTGATTGCCGTCTCACACGCTTGATACCATCTGAACCACATAAGTTTATCTTGGTCTCATCAGACCACAGGATATGGTTCCAGTAATCCATGCCCTTAGTCTACTTGTCTTCAGCAAACTGTTTGCGGGCTTCTTTTGTGCAGCATCTTTAGAAGAGGCTTCCTTCTGGGACGACAGCCATGCAGACCAATTTGATGCAGTGTGTGGCGTATGGTCTGAGCACTGACAGGCTGACCCCCCACCCCTTCAGCCTCTGCAGCAATGCTGGCAGCACTCATACGTCTATTTCCCAAAGACAACCTTTGGCTATGACGCTGAGCACGTGCACTCAACTTTTTTGGTCGACCATGGTAAGACCTGTTCTGAGTGGAACCTGTCCTGTTAAACTGCTGTATGGTCTTGGCCACTGTGCTGCAGCCCAGTTTCAGGGTCTTGGCAATCTTCATAAAGCCTAGGTCATCTTTATGTAGAGCAACAATTCTTTTTTTCAGATCCTCAGAGAGTTCTTTGCCATGAGGTGCCATGTTGTACTTCCAGTGACCAGTATGAGAGAGTGAGAGCTATAACACCAAATTTAACACACCTGCTCCCCATTCACACCTGAGACCTTGTAACACTAACAAATCACATGACACCGGGGAGGGAAAATGTCTAATTGGATATCCAAAATCTTATGTTGGCTGTTGTGTCTCGCCTACTGACGTGCACTAAGCGATCGTACGACCAAGCCTACGAGCGTATAAAGAGGAAGTTCAGGTGAATGTGATTTGTGACTTAGGAACATAGGTTTACACGAACAGACACTTCCGGACGTTCTTGACTTCTGAGCATGCGTGTTTTACACTTACAGCTTTGTTGGCCCAGCTTCTCTGTACACACGGTACAACAGTCGTACAACTGCTTGTTGTACAACAAAAGTTTTCTAGTCTGCTCATCCAATTTCTGCTGTACGACCGTCGCACATCGGCTGTTCTAATCGTGCGTACTAACGGTCGGATGATTGTACAACAAGCTGTTGTACAACCGTTGTACCGTGTGTACGGGCCTTTAGAGGTGTACTCACTTTTGTTGTCAGAAGTTTAGACATTAATGACTGTGTGTTGAGTTATTTTGAGGGCACAGCAAATTTACACTGTTATACAAGCTGTACACTCACTACTTTACATTGTAGCAAAGTGTCATTTCTTCAGTGTTGTCACATGAAAAGATATAATAAAATATTTACAAAAATGTGAGGGGTGTACTAATGTTTGTGAGATACTGTAGTTAAGGGTAAATCTAAAGAAAATTGGACAGAAAATCTAACATGTATGGCCAGCCTTAAGGAGTGTGGTTAAACAAAACCTGGGCTTCCTTGCACCTATAAAATATGGTTTGATTGCTTTGCCACAATCTGGAGTCTCCAGTGTGAGATTGGAGAGAGGGAAAGATCACTGTTATATGGAAGGAAGGATCACTATGGTATATGGAAGAAAGGAAGGCGGGATCACTATGGTACATGAAAGTGAGGAAGGAAGGATCACTATGTCACATAAAAGGCAGGAAGGGTCACTATGGCACATGAAAGGCAGGAAGGATCACTTTGGCACTTGGAAG
This sequence comes from Glandirana rugosa, assembly GCA_018402905.1. Classification (NCBI taxonomy): domain Eukaryota; kingdom Metazoa; phylum Chordata; class Amphibia; order Anura; family Ranidae; genus Glandirana; species Glandirana rugosa. The sequence goes on from BLSH010547537.1 coordinate 196,339, forward strand.
GCAGGAAGGAAGGATCACTATGCAGGAAGGATCACTATGGCACATGGATTGCAGGAAGGATCACAATGGCACATGTAAGGCAGGAAGGAAGGATCATCATGGCACATGGAAGGCAGGAAGGATCACTATGGTACATGGAAGGAAAGAAAGAACACTATGGCACATTGAAGGCAGGAAGGATCACTATGGCACATGGAAGGCAGGAAGGATCACTATGGTACATGGGCGTCAGGAAGGATTACTATGGTATATGGAAGCTGTGCTGAGCTTTTGGCTTTCTCCAGATTCTGTAGCTCTGGATCGGAACAGTCACTCCTGTGTCCAGGTTTTTCAGGATGCCTGCAATCTGGCTGACTGCAAAGGTGTGCAGGGTCATTGTGTACTTAAGTCTGAGGATAGCTCAGGACTCCCAGTTTGGAGACCGCAAGTCTCATTGAGGGGGTCAGAAGGCCCAGCCAGAAGCCGCAAGACAGGTCTCATCAAGTGGTCAGAGGACTCCAGCCAGAAGCCACGAGACAGAGGTCTCATCGAGGGGGTCAGAGACGGCCCAGCCAGAAGTCATGAGACAGAGGTCTCATCAAGGGGTCAGAGGGCCCAGCCAGAAGCCATGAGACAGAGGTCTCATCAAGGGGTCAGAGGGCCCAGCCAGAAACCAAGAGACAGAGTGTCTCATTGAGGGTTCAGAGAGGGCCCAGCCAGAAGCCATGAGACAGAGGTCTCATTGAGGGGTCAGCGGGCTTCAGCCAGAAGCCATGAGACAGAGGGTCTCATCGAGGGGTCAGAGGGCCCAGCCAGAAGCCAAGAGACAGAGGGTCTCTTTGAGGGGTCAGAGGGCCCAGCCAGAAGCCAGGAGACAGCAGGTCTCGGTTCCAGGAGTCAGGTCAGCTCCTATCAGGGTTAACAGTAGAACCACAATCCTTAGGCCAGAGGTGGGCCGTGCAGCGGGCGCTGTGACTGAAGGCTAGAGAGCCAAGTGTTCAAGGAGAGCTGGACAAGACAGTCAAAGGGACTGGTAAGAGGAGCAGCAGCGCTGCCAACAAGTGAGGCAGGTGGCTTGGCATTTTCGTTTACGCATGTTATGTGAATGAAACCCCTGTGTGGACAACTGATATACATATGAACTTTTCCATTTATTAAACTAAAAAAAGTGGGCTGTCATGCCCTAAAATACAGTTTTGGACTGACGCAACTCATTGTAAAAGCACCTATCGCTTGAGTTTAATCACCCCAATCCCACAACACGCTAAAATAAGCTCATGTGCTTTTTTTTAGTGCAGGGCATAACGCGTAGGGCAGCTGAATGTGGACAGGGACAAGAACAGAATTCTACGTAGTAAGACATAGGACAGGAGAGCGAGCAGAAAAATGCTTGTGTGAATGGGGGCTAAGGCATGGATCACACTTGTTCCCTAAGTAGCAAACAACTGCACATAAAAATGTGGAAGATGCGTGCAGGTGACATTAATCCAAATAGCACCCGCACACACTGGAAATTGGCGCAGCCGCTTCACTGCACTGCTGCAATTTCAGGAATGGAGCAGGGACCTTTTCCCTGCTGTGCCTATGCAAAATGCGGAGCACAGAGTTGCACAAGTGTGAACTAGGCCTAAGGGGGCCAGCCTAGAGGAGGTTGGAGACATGGAGGCACAGGAGCCAGAGGTAGGTAGTTGGGTGACCACTAGGAGGGGTAGGGGGAAGGGCGCTAGGCAGGCCAGTCCTGAGTTTGTACACCCCAACAAATATGCCAGGTTGCATGATGCTGGGGATGCAGGCACAGAGGTGGCAGTGCTGGAGCAGGTGACCTCCCCTAGCTGCCAAGGGAGTAGCCGCCCCAGCAAGGCGGGGGGTAGCGGCGCAGGTAAGGTTAGACAGATTGTGGTAGTGGGGGACTCGATTATTAGGAGAACAGAGAGGGCAATCTGCCAGAAAGACCGTGGTCGCCGAACAGTATGTTATTTACCGGGCGCTCGGGTTCGGCACATCGCAGATCGAGTAGACAGATTATTGGGTGGGGCTGGGCAGGACCCAGCAGTCATGGTACATGTCAGTACCAATGGCAAAGTGAGAGGAAGGTAGAGAGTCCTAAAAAATGATTTCAGGGACTTAGGGAATAGACTTAGGAAATGGACCTCCAAGGTAGTTTTCTCTGAAATACTACCTGTACCTCGAGCCACACCAGAGAGGCAGCAGGAGATTAGGGAGTTGAACAGGTGGCTGAGGAACTGGTGTAGGAAAGAGGGGCTTGGGTTCCTGGAGAACTGGGTCGACTTCTCAGTCGGTTACCGGCTCTTTAGTAAGGACAGGCTGCACCTTAATGGGGATGGTACAGCTCTACTGGGAAGAAAGATGGCCACAAAGATGGAGGGGCTTTTAAACTAGTTAATGGGGGGGGGGGTCAGAGGAAACAATAGCCAGTAGTAAGCAGGGGGCAGTGGGGTATAGTAGAGTCAGCAGTGATATTACTATCACAGCAACTAAACTGCGAGTAAATAAGGGGACAACTCCTAATCAGAGCCAGAGGAAACATATGGAGAAAATGGGCGCTCATACAACACTAAGGGGCGTTTACGCAAATGCTAGGAGCCTAGCTAACAAAATGGAAGAACTTGAGCTACTGCTATACGAGGAGGACTTAGACCTTGTGGGAATAACTGAAACTTGGTTTGACAGCTCACACGATTGGCTGGCCAATATACAAGGGTATGCATTGTATCGAAAGAATAGGGAAGGTAGAAGGGGGGGAGGGGTCTGTCTATATGTTAAAAATTATATAAAGGTGGTAGAGAGGAGTGACATTATGGAAAGGATGAGGGGGGAGGTGGAATCAGTATGGGTTGAACTTCATAGAGGGGAGGTAAATGGGAAAGTATTAGTGGGAGTATGTTACAGGCCTCCCAACCTAAAGGAGGAGGAGCTGGGACTACTATCCCAGCTAGAAATGGCAGCGAAAATGGGGAATGTAATCATACTGGGGGACTTCAATTATCCTGATATTGACTGGGCAGAGGGGACAGCACACTCATTAAAGGCCCGTCATTTCATGAATGTCCTACAGGACAACTTCATGTCCCAATTGGTGGATTCCCTAACTAGAAAGAATGCCCTGTTAGATCTATTTATTACGAACAATCCAAATCTGGTCGCAGACGTGGCGATACGTGATTATTTGGGATCTAGTGACTATAAAATGATAGCATTTAGTGTAAATCACAAGAAAAAGAGGCAGGAGGGCAGCACTAAAACACTAAACTTTAAGCGGGCCAATTTTTCAAGGCTGCGGTCATTACTGCAGGACATAAATTGGGACACAGCCCTAGAAAGAATGAACACGGAAGAAAAATGGGAATGCTTTAGGAGCATATTAAATAAGGGTATCGCACAGTGCATTCCAGTGGGCAATAAATATAAAAGGGCAAAGGTCAATCTTGGGTGGTTAAACAGTAATGTGAAAAGCCTCAATAAAGAGAAAAACTTGGCCTTTAAAAAATATAAAGCGGATGGGTCACCTTCTAAATTCCAAAACTACAAGGAATGTAATAAGAAGTGTAAAAATGCAATCAGGATGCAAAAAGGATTATGAGAAACACATAGCGGAGGAAAGTAAAAAAAAAAAACAAAGAAATTCTTTAGATATATTAATAATAAAAAGGCAAAATCAGAGCACATTGCACACTTAAAAGATGATAATGGGAGGATGGCCACAGATGACACAAAAAAGGCAACTATATTAAATACCTTCTTCTCCTCAGTTTTTACGCATGAAAAGGAGAGGTTTACCGACAGCAACTATACTGTTAGTACCTCAGCACAGGACATACCCTCATGGCTAACGGAGGCCGGAGTCAAAAAAGATTAGAGAAACTTAATGCAAATAAATCACCAGGACCAGATGGCTTACACCCGAGAGTCCTCAGGGAACTGAGTCAGGTTATAGCCAGGCCATTGTTCCTAATCTTTGTAGATAGTATAATGATGGGATTGGTACCAGTCGATTGGAGGAAAGCCAATGTGGTACCAATATTTAAAAAAGGGCAGAGACAAATTCCTGGGAATTACAGGCCAGTCAGCCTAACATCAATAGCGGGTAAGTTATTGGAGGGGATAATTAGAGACTATATCCAAAAAGTAACTGAGGAAGGTAACATCATTAGCAGTAATCAGCACGGGTTTATGAGGGGTCGTTCCTGCCAAACGAACCTGCTAACATTCTACGAGGAAGTGAGCGGCCATCTAGATAGGGGGAGGTCAGTGGATGTAGTGTACCTGGATTTTGCAAAAGCGTTTGACACCGTTCCCCACAAACGCTTGATTTACAAGCTAAGGTCTGCAGGCATGGACCAGAAGGTCTGTTCTTGGGTAGAGAACTGGTTACAGGGGCGTGTCCAAAGGGTAGTAATTAATAACATGTACTCAGACTGGTCTGGAGTGACGAGTGGGGTACCCCAAGGATCTGTCTTGGGACCAATTTTATTCAATTTATTCATTAATGATCTGGGGGACGGGATTAATAGCTCAGTTTCGGTTTTTGCTGGTGATGCAAAGATAAGCAGGTCGATAACATCACAACAGGATATTGACATCTTACAGAATGACCTGAACAAACTAACGGAATGGGCAGAAAAATGGCAAATGAGGTTTAATGTGGAGAAATGTAAGGTAATGTACTTGGGGGCAAAAAACATAAATGCAAAATATGCACTAGGGGGTGAGCCTCTGGGGGAATCAAGAATGGAGAAGGATCTGGGGGTCCTAGTAGATGACAGATTGAGCAATAGCATGCAATGTCAAGCTGCAGCAACCAGAGCAGGTAGAATATTAGCATGCATAAATAAGGGGATATGCTCCAGGGATAAAACTATAATTCTGCCACTTTATAATAGCCTGGTGAGGCCACATCTGGAGTATTCTGTCCAGTTCTGGGCATCGGTCCTCAGAAAGGATGTACTGGAGCTGGAGAGAGTCCAAAGGAGGGCAACCAGACTGATAAGGGGAATGGAAGACCTTACTTACGAGGAATGCTTGCAAGCGCTAAACTTATTCTCTCTGGAGAAGCGACGCTTGAGAGGGGACATGATTACGATCTATAAATATCTTAATGGGGATGCAAGCATAAAAGATAAACTGTTCAGGGAATGTAGAAGGACAAGGGGACACACATTGAAACTAGAAGAGAAAAGGTTTAATCTTAGAACTCGTAAGGGGTTCTTTACTGTTAGGGCAATAAGGATGTGGAACTCTCTCCCACAACTAGTGGTGACTGCGGGGAGTATGGATATATGTAAAAAACTCTTGGATGTATATCTCAATATGTACAACATACAGGGATATGGGTACTGACAAGAGTGCACCTACACAGGTTGAACTGGATGGACTGTTGTCTTTTTTCAGCCTTAACTACTATGTAACAATTAGCGTACTGTGAATGTGCATTGTTTGCACATTTTCACGCTACATGCATAGGGCAAATATCCTATATCGTTTTCTCATACGAAAAATGCGGACTGCAAAACACACTTGGCTCAGTGTCATAAAAAGGAACTTGAACTACATTGCTGCATTTGTTGCACATAGTGAATAGGCTTCCCTATGCTGTATCGTGACAAATGCACTAAAGATGAGATTTAAAAAACACAATGCGCAGCTGCATGGGAGAAGGAACTAGATGAAACATGGTCCTTAGAGGTTTGGAATGCGGGGCTACAGCGCTCCTATAAGGGCATAGTTAACATCTCTCTGATCGAGGCAAATATCAAAGTGATGGCTCGATGTTACAGAGTCCCTCATACTTTAGCGAAGATTTTCCCAGATGCCTCGCCTTTATGTTTCAGGAACTGTGCCCATATGGGCACAATGCTTCACATTTGGTGGTCATGCCCACGAATTAGGGGTCTCTGGAATAAAATTTTTGCAATTATCTGTAAAGTCACGGGGGTAGCAGTTCCTCAATCTCCAGAGATAGCCCTCCTCAACCACAGAATAGACCATCTTAATAAACACCAGCACAGATTAGTTTCCTTCATACTGATAGCCACTAAGATTACAATAGCTAGGCACTGGAAGAAGCCTAGCACTCCTCTGGCCGCAGTCAGGCGCAAGATTTCCTGGATTCTAGCACAACAAAAGGTAGTGAGCATCCTTTTAGATAAAATCCCAGCCTTTGAGCGGACCTGGGAACCTTGGATGGCATTCTCCCGTTCTCCCTTGGGCTCAGGGGCCACTGATCCTCAGCAGAGCCTACACGGATGACTTGGGAATACTCTCCTTCTTTCCTCTTCTTGTCCTCTTTCTTGACTTCTACTACTTTCTCTCTCCTCCTTTACTTTTTTTTTTTTTTTTTTCTTCTCTCCCTTTCGGCCTCTCCCACATGTCCCTTTTGGCAGGGGACATGGGGGAGAGTTGATGATCTCTATGTTATATTGTTATATTTTTAAGATGTTATACAGTAGCTCTCTATGGGGTCCATTCTTATGGAGGGTGGGGGCCCAAATGCTGGGCTTTACCTCCCTATTCTGGGGGGACCTGTGGCAGACATTGGGCCCACAGCAGGATCCCTCTAGGGGTGGTCCTAGTTCTCCTTTCCCTGGGCTCTCTGTTAGTAAACCATATTGGTAGAGGGACGGTGAACCTATACCAAACTTTGGTCATGATAATGGTGAGGGTCTAGGCCCTCTTTATACGAGGGCACGGACACGTATTATGTTATAACAATGTGACTACACTAATTTACTGTGTTCGGATCTTGATGTTCTCACCTTGGCACTGTTATGTACCTATTCTGCTTTTATATTTGTACTGATTGAAATTTTCAATAAAAATTATTGAAATAAAAAAAAACGCAACGCACTGCATCACACCGATATAAATGGGGTCTTGAAGAGTAACTAAAGGCTAACTTTTTTTTAGCTTTGGATAGAGTGAGAATGGATTAGAACCCTGGTCAGATTATTATTGCTGTCTGTGCCCCCCGTTTGGGAGATTCATCCTCTCTATTCATCCAAGTGAAAGAAAATCCCAAATTGTGGGTTGTCTACAGAACAGTAAGGCTGGGTTCACGTATTTGCGAATTCACATGACAGGCGAGTGTGACCGGCTCTCAATGGAGCCAGTTCACGCAGGTCCGGGGTGGCCACGGTGCAGATTGCAGAAAGATCCTGTGCGTTGTTGGGTCCGGTTCAGGTACGAATTCAGGCAAAAATTCAGACCTGAATCGCACCTGAACCGGTGAACAGGAACGCACCGGACCCCAGGCACAAAATCACGGTCGCACATGTGTGAATCCGGACTAATAGAGGTGAAATCTTCTATGGAGACACCATGAAACTTCTTCACTTTGGAAGGATTTCCTCTCACTTCCTGTTTTGGTTATAGGTCAGGAAATGAAGATAAATCTCCCCAATAGGACACAGGTGACACAAAGAAAATTGGCAGGGGTTTAAACCCCACTTACTGTGTCCAAAATGGGGGAAAAAAAGTTTTGCCTTTAGTTACACTTCAAAGCCAAACAAGTTTTTCAAAGCATGGGAATGGATTATAACAGGAAGTGAAGAGAAATCTCCCCAATGGGACATAGATGGTAAAAAAAAAAAAAAAAACTGAGAGGGGTTATAACCGTCCCTTAATCTATACAATATGGGGAACAAAAGTTTTTTTTCTTTAGTTACACTTTAATGCCAAACAGGTTATCAATGATGTAAGGATGGATTGTAACAGCTGTTAGGCTTTAGGCTCAGTTCACATCTGTCTGGCCGCGGTTTTTAAAAGGAGTCCAGTCAGTGGCGGCCCGCCCATACGGGGTGCAGGGGCGGCTCCCCCCTAATACATGCATCCACCCCCTTAATCTAGATGCAGGGTGCCGGACGCATGAATTGCAATGAGGTTTTTTTTCAGAAGCACGTGCATAAAAGCCACAGGCTCTAATAGGCTTCAAAAAAGGGTAGGCTAGGGGCGCAGAGCACTGCGCCCCAAGCCCACCCAGTTGTGAAATATTCGCTATTGTCTTTCTGATTCTCCTCCCGGTCAACCAGGAAGTGGGTCCTGATACCCGTTGCCTAAGAGGGGAAGCAATCCTTTTGGCCGCTGAGGAGGAGGATGAGAGAGGAGACACAGGGAAGCCACCGTAAGGCACCAGGAGGAGGAGACGCTGCCCGGAGGAAGCGCTGCCTGCGACCTAGATGGGGTAAGTGCGGGGCTGGTGACCGACCGGGGAGGGGGTGCCTGTGACCCAACTGACAGAAGGGGGGAGGGGGTGGATTGTTTGCTGCCCCCCCCCCCAAAAAAAAATATACCACCAGCCACCACTGAGTCCGGTGCGGTTTTGTTCATTTTTTCGGACATCCCCGGGCTCTAAATCTCAGATAGTATATGTTCTTACTGTTTTATTAAGTACTTCTATTATGTAGTAACATTTTTTGGGGATTTGTTCCGATGCAACAATGTTATTAGTGGACCTTTGATATTAGAATTTATGAGGGAGGGGCTTCATTATAATGTGAGAGGTTTTTTAAAGGATGAATGCACATCCATACATTTACTTATACATTGGAGTTTGTTACATTGATGTTTGCAGATTGTGCTTGTCACCCGCTGTTCATGCAGTTATGTTGTATATATTCCTCACTATATGGGTCCCTCTTCTCATGTATTACTGTTTTCATCATTGTATTGTTATTGTATCACATTTTGGTTTTTACATTGTATTTGTTCCACTTGAGTATTATGTTACATTGTTTCATGTGGGTATGGCTACCGTATATGCCACTGAAATGTTCTGGTCAGCCTTTTTTCAATCAGCCTATTAGGATTAATTAGTCTGCATCTGTCATGAATGGGCGGTAGTGACCTCTTTTTAACCGCTTGCCGACCGCTGATCGGCATTTGACGGCAACAAGGTGGCTCTATTGCGCGAATCGCCGTCATATGACGGTGGCTGCGAGATTGAGCCCAGCGAGCGCGCGCACGCCGCCGGAGGCGCGCCCGCGCGCTCACTGTGTCCGGGAAGGGCCAGGGAGCGGGTTCGATCTCTGCCGGCCACCCGCGATGCCCCCCCCCCCGGAGTGAAAGAACGGAGGTCCGTGTAAGTAAACACGGACCTCCGTTCTGTGAGGGAGGAAGGGTTGTGATCACAGCCTTCCTCTACATGGAGGCTGTGATCACTTCCCTTTCCCAGCTAGGGCAGCCCCCATACAGTTAGAACACGCCCAGGGAACACAGTTAACCCTTAGAGCGCCCCCTGCAGGTTAACCCCTTCACTGCCAATGGTATTTACACAGTAATCAGTACATTTTTATAGCACTGATCGCTGTATAAATGCCAATGGTCCCAAAAAGGTGTCAAAATGGTCTGACATGTCCGCTGAAATATCGCAGTACCGCTAAAAATCGCAGATCGCCGCCATTACTAGTAAAAGATTTAAAAAAAATAAAAACCCCAGAAATGAATTCTCATCATCCGTAAACGCGACCACTTTTGCGCAAACCAATCAATAAACGCTGATTGCGATTTTTTTTATCACAAATATGAGGAAGAATATAAATCGGCCAAAACCGATGAAAAAAAATGTTTTTTTATATTTTTTTTTGGATTTGTATTTTAGCAAAAAGTAAGAAATTTGTTTTTTTTTTTGCAAAATTGTCGCTCTTCTTTTGTTTATAGCGGCGATCAGAAATGACGCAGAGGTGATCAAATACCACCAAAAGAAAGCTCTGTTTGTGGGAAAAAAGGACGCAAATTTTGTTTGGGTACAACGTCGCACGACTGCGCAATTTTCAGTTAAATCGGCGCAGTGCCGAATCGCAAAAAGGGCTCCGGTCCTAAAGCTGGAAATCCTTCCGGGGCTGAAGTGGTTAAGTGCCAGATCGATATCCATTTCCTCAGCTATGAGCAAGCGTTAGGGTTGCCACCTTTTCTTCAAGTCAAACCCGAACACTTCAGCGGTGCATGCCAATTTAATTTATGGGGGACCACTGTGGACTCTGGTGTTAAGAGGGACTCTGGTGTAAGGGGGGTTTCTGCTCACCAAAGCTCCCACTTACTTTAGAGCTCCCAGTATTTTCCCTTAAATCAGGGTTCCTAAAGCCCCCCTTACACCAGAGTCCACAGGGCACCCCTTGTATATGAGTCCCCCTTATCTTAATGTGCTCACTTGCTCAGAGGCAGGAGAGGAGGGAGGAAGGGGGAGACTTCAGTCTTTGGATGGTGAGCTCACTCACCCGAGGATGAAGACTGAAGCACTGACACCTTTCATCCACGATGTATCTACCGGCTGCTGAGCTTCAAATTTCCAGCCAACACATCCCTTTCCTGAGCAAAGAATACCAGGGACTGGAGTGTGGGTGGGCAGACTGTAGGGTTGCCACATCATCCCTTTAATCCAGGACACATATGAATTACACAGGTTGTTCTGAGGCTAATTTAATGCAGATGAGGCACCAAGTGAGTTTAATTACCACCTTAATCAGCCACAGAACCTGTGTAATTCATATGTGTCCTGGATTAAAGGGATGATGTGGCAACCCTAAGAGCCGGTTCACACTGAGGCGGCACGACTTGCAGGGCAAAGCAAGTCGCACCGTTCAAGGCTACCTCAGCGCAGCTTGCAAGTAGACTTCTTTACATAGAAGTCAATGCAAGTTGCGCTGAGGTCGCCCCAAAAATAGCGCAGGAACCTTTTTCTAAGTCGGAGCGACCTGAGTCGCTCCTATTATAACGGTTCCATTGCACTGCATGGGGACGACTTGTCAGGCGACTTGAGTCGCCTGACAAGTCGCCTCAGTGTGAACCGGCTCTAAGACAGAGGGGTAAGGGCAGGAGGAGATCAAGCCCTCTTTCCTCTCCTGTCCATGTATGGGGGTAGGGCCTGTGCACACACCTATGTACTTGGCGGTTGTGGTTACTTGGGGGAACTGCATTATATTCTCAATGTGTCCGGGTTTCAGGAGGTCTGAAACCCGGACACACAATTCCAAACCCGAACTGTCCGGGTGAATCCTGGACAGGTGGACATGAAACGCGTTAGCTGTTACCTGGTGTCCGTTCCTGCTGGCATTTGACTGCATCTGTATTTTACCTGCTTTGTTTTTACTTGCCACAATAAAACAGCATCGATTGGAGTGTGGCTGTTTGAACTTTTTGTTCCTCCCATTTGCATTGTGGCTTAGCCAGCACCCTACAGAGGTGGATTGAGGTCTTAATCGGCCAGGTGAGGCTTGGAGCGGGTGTGTCTCTCTTTTCCCTGCGGTTTTGTTCACTGGTTGAGGTACAAATTTTTACTTGAAATCGCACCTGAACTGGACAGGAAACTCACAGGACTCTTTTTAAAAATGGACCCTGGACATATTTGAACTGTCTTGTCTCTATTAAAGGCTGTTCAGTTCACATGTTATGTGAATTGGATACGGTTCAAAACGCATCGACTTTGCATATATGTGAACTGACCCTTATAGCTGAGCTCCAGGTATGATCTGAATTCTAGTGACACCCTAGAATTCCTTCATTTTGGAGTGATTTCCTCTCACTTCCTGTTTTTGCTATGGGACAGGAAGTGAAGGGAAATCTCCCAAATGGGACAGATGGTAAAAAAAAGTGACAGGGGTCTCTATCCAAAATGAAAAGTCTTTGTCTTTCGTTATACTTTAACATGATGACGATGTTAGTTTATATATGGAGAGAGTAGAACATTGATTTGTAGTAACCTACCTACCTGTGGAAACAGAAAAGGCGGGAAAGCAGCGGCAGCTCAGTCTTGCACGCGTCTCCTGGCAACGCTTCTTAGCTCATCAATCACAGCGCCGCCGTGCGCTGCAGTACCGCCCCTCGCCCTCTAGATGCCGCTGCCTCCGCCTCTTGGTTGTCGGAGGGATGACGTCACAGGGCGGCGCCGTCCCACGTTCCTTATCCGGGCCGGGAAGAGACAGCTGGTGTTGGGCGGGTCTCCGTCCTTTCCGCTTCTTTCTCCGGTCACCCCGAGGAGCCATGAGGCCGGTCGAGGTGTGAAGAGACAGTCGGGGATGATGCGGCGATCCCGCAGAGGAATGAGCGGCTGCCCCCGGCGGGATGGCTA
>BLSH010547537.1:213570-225995 GCA_018402905.1 Glandirana rugosa
GGTGTCAATTTTTTTTTTTTTTTTGGGACCAATGACCTTTATACAGTTATCCGAAATTTAAATATCCACTGATCACTGTGTAAATGTCATTGGCAGTGAAGAGGTTAACCTGCAGGGGGGCGATCTAGGGGTTAACTGTGTTCCCTAGGCGTGTTCTAACTGTGAGGGGGGCTGGGCTGTCGGGGCATAAGAGATCTAACTAATCCCAGTGACAGGGATTGGTAGATCTCTTACATGCTACCTGACAGCGGGGAACCGCTGTGTTTACATTGTCTGTTCCCCATTTTTCTTCTCTGCCAGGCAATCGCGGCTCGCCGACAGAGATCGAGTCCACCCGAACTGTGGCCGTTTAAAGACGGCGATTCGCAGGACACTGCCACTCTGCAGCAGTAAATGTACGTGAGCCTGTCAGGAACTGGTTAATGCAATGCAAGTCGTACTGAAGTTAGACCAAAAGTAGTGCAGGGACCTTTTTATAAGCCAGAGCACTTCTCGGAACAGTTCCATTGCACTGAATGGGGTGCAACTTCTGATGCTACATGTGCTGCAAAGTGATTGTCGCATCAGTGTGAACCGGGCCTAAGCCCTGGTTCACACTGAATGCTACTTTGAAATCGGGCTACTTCACTTGAAGTTGCACGATTTCAAAAAAGCAGGTCAATGCCATTTCAGGTGCGACTTCATGCACAGATGTCTATGCAAGTCACACCTGAAATCACAAAAAATAGTGCAGTAGCACCAATTCAAACAGTTCCAGTGACTTGACATGCCATTTGGAACTGTCAAATCGCATGACAAGTTGCACTGGTGTGAACATGGTTTTATTGTCAAAGCTTAATTGGACAAGCTGAAGTTAGAAGCTGATTGGTTACTATGCACAGCTGCTTCAGATTCTTAGTGATCCTCTTTTTTAGTAAATCTACTCCGTAGCACTGAAAAGATCCTAAAGCAGTGGTTCTCAACTCCTGTCCTCAGGACCCACTAACAGGCCAGGTTTGCAGGATAACTGAAATGCATCACAGGTGGTATTTGCTGCCAAGTGATTGCAGTATTCTAGTCTGCATCTCCCCAAGGTAATACTTAAAATCCGGCCTTTTAGTGAGTCCTGAGGACAGGAGTTGAAAACCACTGTCCTAAAGGAACCCGAGTGCCATCAGTCCTTTACTTTCACCATAATTTCAATAGTTTGTGATTCTGAGATCCTTCGTTTTTATCTTGGTGATCCTTGTCATTCCTTTTGAACATGCGTTTATTTGCAGTGATGTGTAGAAACGCATAGTAGCCGTTAATCATGGTGAAAGGTTGCTATGAGTTTCTGCGCATTATACGGCATTTTATTACGGTTTGCATGGGCTTTCTGAATACTCCTTCCTACATCAATTGAGGGGGTGGGGGAGAGAAACCAAGGCATTCTTTTAGGATGAAGAGTTTTATAAAAAGTTTCACTTTCAGTTGTGCACAGTGTTTGACGAGAAAGCTGTTCATCACGATTTTACAATGATCTTCATAAGTCCTTTGTCATCAAACGTTGAAGTAACTTGCACTATTACAATAATTTAAAGATGTAACGTTCTCATTGACCACTCCCTGCCAATCATGACGATTTTGTTGCTAAGCCTCCTTTTTACTCCTTTCAGTACCAGTTCTGGCACTAAAGTGGCATTATCATGGCTTTAAAATCCGTGCTGGGTGCGGTTTTAGCCGGTGTCTTCCAGACGTTCCATCAGAATATCGCTGTGTATGATCTGCAGGAATAAAAAAAGTTACCTCAAGTTTTATTTGTAGACATTTGTATGGCTTTTTAGCTGCTGGATGTAGCTCCCTTTTTGAAATCTGCAACAGAGTGTGAATGGGGTGTGTAAGGAGCCTGCAGAACGAGGCAAAGCAAACGATGTTCCCATGTGCTGACTTACTGTTGGGAGGGTGGGTTACAGTAAGAATGTTTCTGACTTATACACTATAATAAAATTATTGTCATTTTTTTAATGTCTGTTTTTACATTGCTGTACTGGAGTATTTATTTTACCTATTAAAAGGTATGTTTTTTGGAATCTATGGATGAAACGATCATTCGGTGAAGTTTGTCCTGTTGAGGCAAGGCTTTTGGAGAAAAAAAAAACACAAGGGTTTTTATACTAATGAACACTTGTTTCTTTAAAGTGTAACTACAGTAGATTCCCCCCCGCCTTGCTTACGAATGAGTTCCAATATGGGAACTTTTTTGTAAAGCTGAATACACACTGTACAACTTTTGTATGATTTCCTTTTAGATCTACCAAAACCATGTAGTGCAAGGGCCTGCCTGATTGCATACAAATTGAAACTGTTATGGTTTGACCTCATATTTATATGGTTTTGGTAAATCTAAAGAACATTTGTATAGTGTGTAGGGATTTGCACACCTGTCAGTTTTTTTTTTTTTGCTCTCGGTGTCCCCGTGTGGGAGATTCAGCCTCTGTGTCCTGTTTACGATTCTCATTGAAGGTAACCAAAATTCCGGGTTGACGCCAGAACAGTACTGTAATTGAAAGGAAATCTAATCTTCCTATGGGGACACTAGTTCTGGTGACATCCTGGGATTCCTTAACTTTTGAATCTCCTGTCCCTGCCTTTTTTTGCTATGGGACAGACAAAGTGAAATCTCCCCAATGCGACAGATTGCAAAAAAAAAAAATGACACGGGTCTCTATCCAAAATAGGGAGGGGTTTGCCTTTTTGTTACGCTTTAATGTGATGATTTGACCATTTATATATGGAGAAGGAAGGTGCTTGAAACATTAACCTTCTGAAATGTAAATGTACTGTTCTGATTGAAAGGGAAAGTGAAAATACCAAGTTTTGGGATGACATTAGAGCAGTAACCGAGAAATCTTCCTATGGGGACACTGGTTCTGGTGATACTCTGGGGGTTCTGTCAGATTAGGCGACCTGTCAAATTTGGTAACAAGTGTCATTCCATCACGGCTATCTTGGTACACCCTGCACTCGGCCACACTAGACCTACAGTAAAGGTCTGCAAGCGGACATCCTTTTACACCCACCGAAGTCTTGCATTTGACACTTATTTTTTTTTAAAGGTAAACGTTATTTGGGTTTGCAGACAAATATGACATTTCAAGTCTCCTCAGATACAATAGAGACTTAAACAAGATCTATGACATATGCAGCTAGACCGTATACATGTATAGCATTCAGTGTTAGTTCGGTAAGTGCAGCAATCACATACTGACCAAGACAGTTCTGTTCGTCCTCTGTTGCCTATACTGATTGCAGAACCTGTACACACCTAAAAGCCATCTCGTTATTGTTTTAAACATCCACATCCCCGGACACTGAAGCAATCCATCCCGCCCATATTTTCCGAAATTTTTCAGGGCACCCTCTAGATAGATATGTAAGTTTATATTTAGGAAGCTCTTTATTGGCCAGTTCCACCCAGAATCCAAGAGTGGGAGCTGTTGGTTCTTCCCATTTAAGCACTATAGCCTTTTTTGCATGCAGAAACAGGATTCTCAATAGAGCTTTTTTTAGAGTTGGTAATCTCTTCATCCCCAAACTCCCCCAGAAGACATCTAGCTGGTGACCGTATGTTGGGCAGGGCTAATTTATTTTCAATAAAGCACAGGACCTCTTTCCAGAATTTTCCTATCACAGGGCACTGGCATACCATGTGAAAGAAATCCCCCTTTTCATGCTGGCATCTCTGACAAGCCGACGTGCCTCTTCTACCCATTTGATGCAGACGTGGGGGGGTATAATAGATTCTATGTAAATAGTTAAATTGTGTCAGTTTGTCCCTGGAGGAGATGACCGATGACAGAATGGTGTCCGTTATCTCCGTCCAGGAGTCCTCCTCCGGGGATGGGATATCTGTCCCCCAGTGATTGATAACCCTCTCCATACCAGCTGAGGAGGGGGCCACCAAAGGGAGGTAATATCTAGAGACCAGCTTAGCATGATCTTCCTCAAACATTAATTTTTCTAACTCAGAGGGATCGAGCACTACCCGGGACAGGCTGTATTGTGCTGCTACCGTGTGCCTCAGCTGTAGGTACCCATAGAACCATTTCGTAGGGATCCTATATTCCAGTTGGAAATCTTTGAATGTTTTAAAAGTCCTGGCCGTGAACAGCTGATGGGCATGTCTCAAACCATAGTCCGCCCACCGCTGTCCATCCTGTAATTTATACAGTTCCGGAAGCTGAGGGCTATGCCAGAGGGGAGCGTTAGGAGACCGGTTCAAAGAGGAACCACCCATCCTCTTGTTGCATAGGTGCAATATTTTATAAGAGAGCTTTAGTAGGTCCGCTCCCACCTCTGGATAAGGACCATTCCTATACAGAACATCAATTAGGGCCTCATAAGACTGCATTAGCGCTGCCTGTGTAGCAACTGAGGCCATCTCCACCTTAAGCCCCATACACACCATCAGATTTTCTGTAGACTTTTGTCTTCAGATTTACCAAAACCATGTAATGCAAGGGCCTGCCTGATTGCATGCTAATTGAAACTCTTAACGTTTGACCTCATATTACATGGTTTTGGTAAATCTGAAGACAAAAGTCTACAGAAAATCTCATGGTGTGTATGAAGCTTTAGGGAAAAACCACCAGTGGACATGAGTCAGCTGCGATGCCAAATAATAGCCCTGTAGGTTCGGGAGAGCCAGGCCACCTGCCCGAGCTGTTAGCCGTAGTCTCTCTAAAGAAATCCTGGGGGGCTTAGTGCCCCACAGGAAGGTCAGGACCTCCATATCAATTTTGGTGAATATTTTTTTAGGGAAGTATACAGGGGCGTTCCAGAATACATATAGATATCTAGGGAGGTATATCATTTTAAATATATTTATGCGACCTATAAGATTAAGTGGCAGCCTAGCCCAGATTTGCAAGCTGTGCTTCATACGGGATATCAGGGGGGAGAGATTATTTGAAATATATGTGCTTAATGAAACTAATGCAACTGAATCTCGATACCTAAATATTTACATTTTGAAACCACCTTTAAGGGGATATCAGGGGGCAGCCTGGGTATATACTCAGGAGCAAAGGGGAACACAGTAGATTTATCCCAATTAACCTTAAACCCAGAGTACACTCCAAATTGGGAAACAATGGACATTGCCTTCACTAAGGATTGGTTTGCGTCCGCTAGATATAAAAGCATGTCATCGGCATAAAGTGCCGTTTTCTCCTCCGGTGTATTGATGCGGCAATCCCTGACCTCGCCCTCCACTCGGAGTGCCGCTGCCAGTGGCTCAACCGCTAGGGCATACAGCAGGGGGGACAAGGGGCACCCCTGCCGCGTGCCCCTCCCTATCTCAAAGGCCTCTGTAATTATATGATTGACTCGTAAACGGGCCCTTGGTTGTGAGTATAGCAATTTCACCCAGGAGACAAATCTTGGACCGAATCCCATCCGCACAAGGACCGCCACCAAATAGGGCCATTCAATAGAATCAAATGCTTTATGTGCATCTAAGGACACCACCACTCTGGTGTCTGGATCAGGCCCCTCAGTCTGCAGAATAGTAAATAAATGTCTTAGATTAATAGCCATGGACCGCATTGGCATAAACCCAGTCTGATCTGGGCTAATTATTGAAGTTATCACTTTATTCAGACGCCTGGCCAGTACTTTGGCCAAAATTTTCCCGTCCACATTAATCAGTGAAATTGGCCTATATGATTCGCCAAGTTGGCGGTCCTTGTTTGGCTTAGGGATCAGTACAATCAGGAACTCCCGAAGGGACGCCGGGAGTGTCCCTTTCTCAAAGGCATCCTCATATACCTCTAGCAACCTCTCCGCAAAAAATTCTTGGTGTGTTCGGTACCATTCCACCGGGAACCTATCGAGACCCAGGGTTTTGTTGGGATTAAGTGATTGCATTGCCCCCTCTATCTCCTGTGTTGTCAAAGGACGATCCAAGGCCTCTGCATCCTCCTCCGACAAGGCAGGCAGGGGAATATTATCCAGGTATTGTGCCACCTCTTCCGGTGCATACTGCGCCCTGGAGGCATATAATGTTGAATAGAATTGCAGAAATGCCTCCGCCACTTCAGTTGGAGATTCACAGAGACCTCCTCCACTGTCCCTTATACAGGGAATTGACACTTATTTTTAACAGTAAACTGAGCTTAAATAGTGAAATACAGTATTTAGAAATCTGTCGGACTGTTTTTGATGTTGAATTTTAAAAGCAGCCGGTGTTCTGTCAGATTAGCAAGCCTGTGAGTTCAGCAGACTTGCTGCTGCGTCTAAATGCTGTATTTCACTATATAAACTGTTAAGTGGTAAAAATAAATGTGAAATGCAAAACTTCGGTGGCTGTAAAAAAAAAAAAAAAATGTCCGCTTCTGACTAACTTGCTGCGGTCGAGTGCAGTGCGTACTAAGATGGCCGTGACCGAACGTCCCTTCCGTTACTAAATTTGATGGAATACCAGTATTTCCTCTCCCTTCCTGTTTGGCCATGGGACAGGAAGTGAAGGGAAATCTCCCCAAAAACTGCCAGGGGTTATAACCCTCCAAAATGAGTCGGAATTTGCCTTTTATTTACACTTTAAAGCCAAACATGATTTCAATAGTGTAGGGATGGGTTATAACCGCTGTCAAGCTATACAGCTGAACTCCAAATATCTGTATTACATACACTATATTTCCAAAGGTATTATGATACCTGCGTTTACACACACATGAACTTTAATGGCATCCCAGTCTTAGTCCATAGGGTTCAATATTGAGTCGGCCCACTCTTTGCAGCTATAACAGCTTCAACTCTTCTGCGAAGGCTGTCCACAAGGTTTAGGAGTGTCTATGGGAATGTTTGACCATTCTTCCAGGAGTGTATTTTTGAGGTCAGGCACTGATGTTGGAGAGAAGGCCTGGCTCACAGATTGCACTCTAAATTCACCCCAAAGGTGTTCTATCGGGTTGAGGTCAGGACTCACTCATCTATGTCTTTATGGACCTTTCTTTGTGCACTGGTCCAAATCATTTGGTGGAAGGGAGATTATGGTGTGGGGTTGTTTTGTCAGGGGTTGGGCTTAGTTCCAGTTAAGGCAACTCTTAAGGCGTCCGCATACCAAGATATTTTAGACCATTTCATGCTCCCAACTTTGTGGGAACAGTTTGGGGATTGCCCCCTTGTTCCAACATGACTGTGCACAAAGCAAGGTCCATAAAGACATGGATGAGTGAGTTTGGGGTGGAGGAACTTGACTGGCCTGCACAGAGTCCTGACCTCAACCGGATAGAACACCTTTGGGATGAATTGGATTGGAGACTGCAAGACAGGCCTTCTCGTCCAACATCAGTGCCTAACATCACAAATGCACTTCTGGAAGAATGGTCAAACATTCCCATATACACACTCCTAAACCTTGTGGGTAGCCTTCCAAGAAGAGTTGAAGCTGCAATAGCTGCGAAGAGTGGGCGCAAGCCAATCAAACGCCAATTGCTTTTTTTTTTAACCAAAAAATTGTGGAACAATATAAATCGGCCAAAATCGATGGGGGGGGGGGGGATAGTTTTTTTTTTTTTTTTTCGGATTTGTATTTTAGCAAAAAGTAAGAAAAACTTTTTTTTTTTTTTTGCAAAATTGTCGCTTTTTTTCTTATTTATAGCTGCGATCAGAAATGACGCAGAGGGGATCAAATACCACCAAAAGAAAGCTCTATTTGTGGGAAAAAAGGACGCACATTTCGTTTGGGTACAGCATCGCACGACCGTGCAATTGTCAGTTAAAACGACGCAGTGCTGAATCGCAAAAAGTGCTCTGGTCCTACAGTGGAAAATCCTTCCGGGGGTGAAGTGGTTAAAGCAGTGTTTTTTTCTGTGGCTGCATTCGAGTGCCATTTTATACACTCTCCTGTAGCACTGTTGCACATATGTGAACCTAGCCTGAATCTACTAGTACATCTAAGGCTGGCCATACATTATGCAATTCTCTACAATTTGCCTTTAGGCTGGATTCACACCATAGCGGTGCAAATTCCATCCTGTTTGCCTGTGAGAAGGACCGGAGCCTGTCCCACAGCGCAGCAGCTGCTTGGGGAGGGAGGGGGGAGGTGCTGCGAGCAGGGGGAAAAATCCCTGTTCAGTGCGGAACACATCTGCGTGTCAGATGCATTCCCATTAAACATAATGGGCTAGGAATTCGCACCGCACTGCACAGAAAACACACACGTTTTCTGTGCAATGCGGACTGCGAATGCACCACACCTATGTGAACTGGACTGCAAACTGTGTAAGCCGCATTCAATTTCCATAGATGTGAACCCAGCCTGAGATTTACCAAAGCCATATAATATGAGGTCAAACCTAAACACTTTCAACTTTGTATGCAATCAGGCAGGGCCCTTCCACTACATAGTTGAAGGTAAATCTAAAAGAAATTGAACAAGAAAATTCTATAATGTATGGCCAGTTTAACACTACACTCTCCACAGGCTGACATTGCTGCTATCTAAATGTCTGTGTTGCTATCCCAAGTGGAGACAACCCAAGACAAGAAGTGTTACTGACCACATCACCAGGTAAATGAAACGCGCAAACACAAAAAAAAAAAAGATTGCAGCCACCACAGTTGAGTATTGGCAAGCTGCAATATCATTTTTATTTTTGAGTTTAGATACGCTTTAAGCAGTCGATCATTACTGTGTTTCTCAGATGTCACCAAACTAAACGCACAAGAAGTGTATGCCAAGAGGAGACAGGATGCTGGGAATTTCCCGCTTTGATTGGAAGCTTGGTGTTTCCTGCCCAGATCAGGTTCTCCCGTACAATTACCGTACATTACATGTGAGCGCAGTGTCAGGTTAAGGTTACACCTGATCTATAAGATAGTCTGTGTGAAAAAGGCTGTCGTATTCTGGGTCTCACATGAAGATTGTAAAGGGCTGAGTGCTTCCTAACAAGCCTGGTATGCTGGCATTTGCTAATTCCTTAACACTATAATAAGGTTTAGTCTAAGCAATGCATAATCTGATTTGCTAGCTGCTAAATGTTGAAAATATTTCTCGCTGTGAAGGGACACAGTTAATAAAATATATGTATCCAGTTTTTTTTTCTTCATTAGCTACATGGTAATGAACTTTTTCTCATCTGTGCCTGTTAAAGGAGAATACTGGGCCAGTGGTGAATAGGGGGGTAGATAAATTCTTCTAGGTTTAGTCCTACACCAGTCATGTCTTGTATCTGCTATCGTCCATGTTCTGCAGAGGTGACGGGAGTCCCAGACCTCACCGGGAAAAACCTTACTGATGCAAGAGCCTGGGCCCTGGAGGGACTGTACAACTGAGAGCGCAGGTAGACTAGATAGATGTATAGATACTGTTGTGCTTACATACCCTGGCAGAATTTGGCCATTTTTCAGAGAATATGAATAACACAAAAACTTTTCTTTTACTCATGGTTAGTGTTTGGCTGAAGCTATTTATTATCATTCAACCGTGTTTATTCTTTTTAAATCATAATTACAACACAAACTACCCAAATGACCCTGATCAAAAGTTTACATATGCCAGTTCTTAATACTGTGTATTGCCCCCTTTAACATCAATGACAACTTGAAGCCTTTTGTGGATGAGGCTCTTTATCTTCTCAGATGGTAAAGCTGCCCAGTCCTCTTGGCAAAAAGCCTCCAGTTCCTGGATATTCTTGGGCTGTCTTGCATGAACTGCACGTTTGAGATCTCCCCAGAGTGGCTCAATGATATTGAGGTCAGGAGACTGAGATGGCCACTCCAGAACCTTCACTTCTGCTGTAGCCAATGACAGGTCGACTTGGTCTTGTGTTTTGGATCATTGTACACAAGTACGTCCCATGCACAGCTTCCTGGCTGATGAAAATGTTCCTTCAGTATTTTTTGATAACCTACCGCATTCATCTTGCCATCAATTTTGACCAAATTCCCTGTGCCTTTTGTAGCTCGCACATCCCCAAAACATCAGTGATCCACCTCCGTGTTTCACAGGCCTTGTTGACGCCTCTCCAAATGTAATGTTTATGGTTGTGGCCAAAAAGCTGAATTTTGGTCTCATCACTCCAAATGACTTTGTGCCAGAAGGTTTGAGGCTCGTCTCTGTGCTGGTTGGCGTATTGTAAGAGGGATACTTTGTTGCATTTGTGTAGTAATGGCTTTTTTCTGGCGACTCGACCATGCAGCCCATCTTTCTTCAAGTGCCTCCTTTATTGTGCATCTTGAAACAGTCACACCACATGTTTGCAGAGAGTCCTGCATTTCACCTGAAGTTATTTTTAAGTTTTTTTTCCTTTGCATCCCAAACAATTTTCCTTGCAGTTCTGGCTGAAATTTTAGTTGGTCTACCTGACCGTGGTTTGGTTTCAACAGAACTCCTCATTTTCCTCTTCTTGATTAGAGTTTAAACACTGCTGATAGGAATTGAGAATGCCAATCTTTTTATATCCCTTTCCTGTTTTATACAGTTCAACTACCTTTTTCCGCAGATCCTTTGACAATTATTTTGCTTTCCCCATGACTCAGAATCCTGAAATGTCAGTGCAGCACTAGATGAAAGGTGCAAGGGTCTGTCAGGGGTCCAGAAACTCATTGACCTTTTATAGACACACACACACACACTAATTACAAGCAAACAGATCACAGGTGAGGATGGTTACTTTTTAATAGCCATTCAAAAACCCCTTTTCTGCCAACTTGTGTGCATGTTATCAGACCAGAATCACCAGGGTATGGAAACTTTTGATCAGGGTCATTTGGGTAGTTTCTGTTGTCATTATGTTTTAAAAAGAGTAAACACAGTTGATTTGATAATAAATGGCTTCAGCCAAATACTAACCATGAGTGAAAGAAATGTTTTTGTTATTCATATTCTCTGAAAAATAGCCAAGAAATCATCAATTCTGCCAGGGTATGTAAACATATGAGCACAAGTGTGTGTGTGTGTAATAAATATATACACACACACACACACACACACACACACACACACACACACACACACACACACACACACACACACACACACACACACACACACACACACACACACACACACACACACACACATGCAAAAGTTTAGGAACCCCTGACAATTTCCATGATTGTCATTTGTGTTAGATCAAAATGATATTGCTGATCCAATCAAATAACAGAAGGACAGTAATATTTCAGTAGTGAAATGAGGTTTAATGGATTACCAGAAAATGTGTAATATGCATCAAAACGAAATTAGACGGGTCTTGTAAACAATATTGTACAAGGGGGATAGTGAAGTCACATTCACCCAATTTAGCCACTCATCCAGTTTGAGGATGGGGTCCCTGGGGCTGAAGGCCAATACAAAACAACTTGTGTAATCACACAAAAGAGCCCGTAGGGGGACACTCAGGGCATTAAAATATTAAAGTTTATTGATCAAAAATGGAAGGAATTTAAAAAAGAGACATTTACCATTGATGCATCATAAAAATGGCAATGTTGTCAATATACAAAGGGACAAGGTCAGCCGGCTGTATCACACCATGTACCACCACACACCCTGCATTCACTATCTGAAAATGAATGGGAAGTAAACAGTTCTTGGTGGTGGCGTCTGAGACCACTTAGAGAGGAATTAACCCCGAGGTCAGTGTTGTGATGCAGGGACCTGTATACCCCACTGTGCAGGCTCCCAGTAAGTGTTGCCACTCAGGTCACAAGAGACTCAGCCCGTGCCAGGAATGATCGAATCCGTGACAGTAGGTTCCGCTGTAAATACATGCAGGTTAAGTCATTAGGTGAGTCACATGCCATTCATCTCCCATATGTTAAGGCCAATACCGGCTTTAAGGAAGTCCACGATTGGTGGACGAAACGAGTCAACGTTTGCAGCATTCCGTCCATGCAGAATTCCTTCCATTTTTGATCAATAAACTTTAATATTTTAATGCCCTGAGTGTCCTGCCCACGGGCTCTTTTGTGTGATTACACAAGTTGTTTTGCATAAATTTGGGCACCTTTGTCATTTTGTTGATTTGAATACCTGTAACTACTTAGCACTGATTAACCACTTCAGCCCCGGAAGGATTTCCAGCTTTAGGACCGGAGCACTTTTTGCGATTCGGCGCTGCGTCGCTTTAACTGACAATTGCGCGGTCGTGCGACGTTGCACCCAAACAAAATTTGCGTCCTTTTTTTCCCACAAACAGAGCTTTCTTTTGGTGGTATTTGATCCCCTCTGCGTCATTTCTGATCGCCGCTATAAACAAAAGAAAAGCGACAATTTTGCAAAAAAAAACAAAATTCCTACTTTTTGCTAAAATACAAATCCAAAAAAAAATAATACAAAAAAGCATTTTTTTTCACCGTTTTTGGCCGATTTATATTCTTCCTCATATTTGCGATAAAAAAAAATCGCAATCGGCGTTTATTGATTGGTTTGCGCAAAAGTGGCTGCGTTTACG
>BLSH010547537.1:226121-240735 GCA_018402905.1 Glandirana rugosa
CACCTGTGACTGACGAATATGGAGACGCTATTGAAAAACATCGGAAGGGGATTTGGTATTGCATCTTGTTAGAAACAAAAGTCCAGTAAACTCTCAACAAAACTCCGGGGGTACAACGGTGAGAAGTCTCCTCTCAGTTTCTCTTGTTGTTGAACGTTAACCGGTGGAATTTATGGAAAAGAGTACTAACCTACGTAGACAGATACTTCAAGTTCCGAATTAATCGAGTGGTTTGTTTAACACACAAGGTTAATTGAGCGCGCGCGCGCCCACAGTGGCTCTGTATCGCGGCCGCCGTCGTATGACGGCGATTCGCGTTACAGAGCCACATTGTCGCCGTCAATTGCCGATCAGCCGTCGGCAAGCAGTTAATTGGAACACACAATTTGTTTGGTGAGCTAATTAAGCCTTGAACTTCATAGACAGATGCATCCAATCATGAGAAAAGGTATTTAAGGTGGCCAATTGCAAGTTGTTGTTCTCTTTGACTCTCCTCTGAAGAGTGGCAACATGGGGGCCTCAAAACAACTCTCAAATGACCTGAAAACAAAGATTGTTCTACGTTATGGTTTAGGGGAAGGCTACAAAAAGTTATCGCAGAGGTATAAGCAGTCAGTGTCCACTGTGAGGAACATAGTGAGGAAATGGAAAACCACAGGCACAGTTCTTGTTAAGGCCAGAAGTGGCAGCCACATAAAATATTGAAGAGGCAAAGGCGAAGGATGGAGAGAACGGTCAAAAACAGCCCACAGACCACCTCCAAAGACCTACAATATCAACTTGCTGCAGATGGTGGCACTGTGCATCGTTCGACAATTCAGCGCACTTTGCACAGGGAGAAGCTGTATGGGAGAGTGATGCGAAAGAAGCCTTTTCTGCACACACGCCACAAACTGAGTTGCTTGAGGTATGCAAACACACATTTGGACAAGCCAGCTTCATTTTGGAATAAAGTGCTGTGGACTGATGAAACAAAGATTGAGTTATTGGGTCATAGCAAGGGGCGTTGTGCATGGCAGCAAAAGAACACAGCGTTCCAAGAAAAACACTTGCTACCCACAGTACAATTTGGTGGAGGTTCCATCATGCTGTGGGGCTGTGTGGCCGATGCCGGTACTGGGAATCTGATTAAAGTTGAGGGTTGCATGGATTCCACTCAATATCAGCAGATTCTTGAGAATAAGGTTGAGGAATCAGTCACAAAGTTGAAGTTACGCCGGGGCTGGATATTTCAACAAGACAACGGCCCAAAACACTGCTTAAAATCTACTCGGGCATTTATGCAGGAAACAATACAATGTTCTGGAATGGCCATCCCAGTCCCTAGACCTGAATATCACTGAACACCTGTGGGGTGATTTGAAGCGGGCTGTCCATGCTCGGCAACCATCAAACTTAACTGAACTGGAGATGTTTTGTAAGGAGGAATGGTCCAAAATACATTCATCCAGAATCCAGACACTCATTACAGGCTATAGGAAGCGTCTAGAGGCTGTTATTTCTGCTAAAGGAGGCTCTACTAAATATTGATGTGATTTTTCTGTTGGGGTGCCCAAATTTATGTACCTGTCTAATTTCGTTTTGATGCATATTGCGCATTTTCTGTTAATCCAATAAACCTCATTTCACTACTGAAATCTTACTGTGTCCTTCAGTTATTTGATAGATCAAAATGAAATTGCTGATCCAAACACCCAAATATTTATAAATGACAATCATGGAAATTAGTTGGGGGTTCCTAAACATTTGCATACAACTGTATATGATCTATATCACATACACACACACACACACACGCCTGCTCTGTGCAGCCCCGACCCTCCTCCTTTTTGGGTGTGGCCTGTGGTGGGTGTGCGGCCTGTAGGCCTCACTAGTGTCCGGGGGGTAGCGCAATGGCGGCTGAACCGGGCATGTCTGTTCCGGAAGTCTCCACGGAGGCTCCGGCGGCGCTGGGACCTGTAGTCCCAATGGACAAACTGACTTCAATTCTGGAGGAGTTTCTCGCCCGGGTGGAACCGGTCCGTGGTAGGGAAGTGGCGAAGAAGCGTCCACCCCCTCCCCCATCCTCTGAGGAGGATTCAGAGCCGGAAGGGGGTTATGTGATCACAGGGACCCCCGTGGATCTGTCAGATGGGGAATTGGACCCTTCTGATGGTGAGGAGGAGCAGGGGGCCACCGTAGTGCGGGAAAAGGCATTGGTGGGCTCCCTGGTGGCTGCTATCCGCGAGACGCTGCGTTTGGGCCAGGCCGGGATGTCGCAGGAGGAGGCTTACGCCTTTGGGTCCCATAGGCTGGCTCAGGCCCCTAAGGTGTTCCCGTATTTTGACCAGTTTGTCTACAAGGAATGGCAGCGTCCTCAGAATTTGTTCGCATTACCAAAACGATTTTCTGTGCGCTATCCTTCTGAGGATAGCTTGTCGCAGAAGTGGGTGTCCCCCGTGGTAGACCCGCCGGTGGCCCGTCTGAACAAGGCTACCACTATCCCGATGGAGGGTTCTCCATAATTTAAAAATCCAGCCGACAGGCATCAGCGATGGTGGCGCAGACACACAGAGTGGGCGACAGTGTTGCACAAGGATTTGTGGGACATCGTGGTTCCTTCGGAGTCGGGGCAGCTGGCTGACCAGCTGGCGCAGGGTCTCAGGTACCTTTGCGATGTGGCCTTGGACGTAGCTCCCATGCTGTCAAAACTGGCAGTTTTTGGCGATCATCATTAGACGGCTGCTGTGGCTAAGGTGCTGGTCGAGTGACCATGCGTCGAAGAAAGGCCTCACGGACCTGCCGTTTCAGGGCGGTCGGCTGTTTGGGACTTCCCTGGATGAGATCATTAAGGATTTCACTGGGGGAAAGAGTACTTTTCTTCCGGAACCCAAACGGCGGGAGCAATGCCGAAAACAGGGCCCCTCTTTTTCTACTCGGAAGCATTTTTTTTCGTGTGCCCGGTGCAGCGGGTGCAGGTAATCGGTCCGGCAAGGTTGCCGCAGGGAACCAGAAGCATCCCTGGCAGCGCAAGTCCGGGAAGGCGGAGGAGAAGCCCGTCTTTGCATGATGGGTTGCCGACGCTCGGGTGGGGGGTCGGCTTCTGGGGTTGGTGGACCGCCCGCATCTCAGATCTCTGGGTGCGAGAGGTGGTGTCGTCCGGGTACAAGATAGAGTTCTGTACCCTGCCCCCGGACAGGTTCTTCCCCTCAAATCTGAGACTCCCTCCGGGGCGTTAGCAAGCTCTGTTTGGGGCTGTCCAGGCTCTGTTTGAGCAGGGGGTGATTGTCCCGGTACCTCTTGCATTACGGTTCCGCTGGTTTTATGCCAACCTCTTTGTGGTTCCAAAGAAGGATGGAGTCAGATTAGTTCTGCACCTAAAGGCGCGCAAATTCAGGATGGAGTCAGTCCGTTCTGTCGTGGCTGCGCTGCGCCAGGGGGATTTCCTGGCCTCTTTGGACATCAGGGACGCATACCTCCACGTTCCCATTTGTGTTCGGCTTCAACGTATCCTGCGTTTCGCGGTGGGGGACCTCCACTACCAGTTTGTGGCTCTCCCCTTTGGCATAGCCTCCACTCCGTGAGTCTTCACCAGGCTGTTGGCTCCGGTGCTGGCTCTGCTGAGGCAGAGGGGCATTGCGGTGGTGGCATATCTAGACGATCTGCTCCTGAGGGCGGAGTCGGCTCCTGCCCTGGAGGACAACGTCTCGATCACCCTGGCCTCCCTGCGGGATTTCGGCTGGTTGATCAACCTTCAGAAGTCGACGCTGGTCCCATCACGCCGCCTAGAATATCTGGGCCTGATACTGGACACAGAGCAGGCGAGGGTGTTCTTGCCTCCGGCCAAATTGCTGACACTGCAAACTGTGGTACGGGCTCTGCTGTCACGATGGTGGTCTTCCTTACGTTTCTGCATGCGGGTGTTGGGGCTCATGGTGTCGGCCTACGAGGCGGTACCGTATGCCCAGAGTCACACCTGGCTCCTGCAGGCGATTCTGCTGCAGTGGGACAAGTCTCCGTTGTCTCTGGATCGGGTGATCAGGTTGGATCACCAGACCAGGGGGGCTCTTGCCTGGTGGCTGCGGGCCCCGGCATTGAGTCTGGGAAAGTCGTTCCTTCCCCTGGAATGGTCGATTGTCACGACCGACGCCAGCCTAGCGGGCTGGGGAGGAGTCCTGGGGCGGCTGTCTGCCCGGGGCCGATGGTCCTCGGAGGAGTCCCGCCTTCCGATCAATGTGCTGGAACTGCGGGCGATCAGGCTCTGCCTCTCCCATTGGTCAGAGAGGTTGCACGGTCGACCAGTTCGGGTGCAGTCGGACAATGCCACGGCGGTGGCGTATGTAAACCATCAGGGCGACACAAAGAGCATGGCAGCAGCCGCGAAAGCGG
This sequence comes from Glandirana rugosa, assembly GCA_018402905.1. Lineage (NCBI taxonomy): Eukaryota > Metazoa > Chordata > Amphibia > Anura > Ranidae > Glandirana > Glandirana rugosa. The sequence continues at coordinate 230,490 of BLSH010547537.1, forward strand.
CCCACATTTTGAGGTGGACAGAGCTTCAGGTGCCGGCCATCTCCGCCATTTACGTTCCGGGCGTAGAGAATTGGCAGGCGGACTTTCTCAGTCGCCAGACTCTGGATCAAGGACAGTGGTCCCTGCATCCGGAAGTGTTCTGTCAGATCTGCCAGAGGTGGGGCACACCAGACGTGGACCTGCTGGCGTCCCGACTCAATCGCAAGGTGCGAACCTTTGTGTGCAGAGCAAGGGATCTGTTGGCGGACGCCCTGGTGGCTCCATTGTCTCGGTACCGGCTCCTTTACGCCTTCCCTCCTCTCAAGCTTCTTCCGCGCCTGTTGCACAGGATAGAAGTGGAGGGGATTCCGGCTCCAGATTGGCTGCGGCGTCCTTGGTACGCCAACGTGGTACGGATGGTAACGGATGTTTCCTGGCGGCTTCCGCTACGCGAAGATCTGCTGTCACGGGGGCCCATCTTGCAACCTGCTTTACACTCGCTGGCTTTGACGGCCTGGCTATTGAATCCCAGGTACTGAGGGATAGGGGGGTCTCTGAGTCAGTGATCCCCACCATGCTTAAGGCACGTAAGTCCACGTCACGCAAGATTTATCACCGCACCTGGAAGGCTTATATTGCTTGGTGCGAGGCTGGGGGGGGGTGTAACCCCCGTTCCTTTTCAGTGGCTCGTGTGCTGGCCTTTCTTCAGCAAGGCCTGGATCAAAAACTGGCGTTGAGTACCCTCAAGGGTCAGATTTCTGCCCTAGTGATTCTTTTTCAGCGTCCGTTAGCGACGCACTCTTTGATCCTTACATTTGTACAGGGGGTACGTCATGTGGCCCCTCAGGTACGGTCGCCCTTGGTGCCGTGGGATCTGAACCTGATACTGTCAGTACTGCAGAAGCCGCCATATGAGAAGATCAGAGACATTTCTTTGCAGTTGCTCTCGCAAAAGGTGGCCTTCTTGGTGGCCATCACATCTGCCAGGCGGGTGTCTGAGTTGGCGGTGTGGTCTTGTAAGTCTCCCTACTTGGTCCTGCATAAGGACAAGGCGGTGCTGCGCCCATCTCCTTCGTTTCTACTGAAGGTGGTTTCCTCTTTTCACATTAATGAGGACATTGTCCTTCCTTCCTTGTGTCCGCGCCTGTCACATCCTAGGGAGGTTGCTTTGCACTCCTTGGATGTGGTTAGGGCTTTGCGGGTGTATTTGTTGACCACCGCCTCTTTCCGGAGGTCGGACGCGATGTTCGTGGTGACGGATGGACCGCGCAAAGGGCTGGCGGTCTCGTCGGCCACTATCTCGCGTTGGATCAGACACTGTGACCCGTGCATATGCGGTTCGGGGTCAAGAACCATCTTTTCTGGTCACGGCTCATTCCACCAGGGCGATTAGCACTTCCTGGGCTTTCCGACACCAAGCGTTGGTGTCTCAGGTGTGCAAGGCTGCCACTTGGACTTCTGTGCACACCTTTGCTAAGTTTTACAAAGTTGATGTGTCGGCATCTGCGGATGCTGCTTTTGGCCGCAAAGTTTTGCAGGCGGCGGTGTAGGCGCGTCCGGTGCCTCCCGGAGTGTTTCCGTTGGGTACAGTTGTTATTGTTGTTGCCCACCCCTCTTTGACACTGCTTTGGAACGTCCCCACATGTCAAGATTAAGAGGCTGCGTCCGTCAATGAACGAAAGAGAAAATAGGATTTTTTGACTTACCATAAAATCCTTTTCTCTGAGTTCATTGACTGACACAGCACCTACCCCTCTGTGTTCTGAGTTTGTACTGCTTGTTACGAACTGAAGTACTAGCAGGGCGGAGGGGCTTATGCAGAGTGAAGACTGCCCCCTGGGAGGGGCTAGCTTGCTTTTTGTCTGAACTATGTTCTGCCTAGTCTACTCCTGGTAAAAGGTGCATACCCCACATGCCAAGATTAAGAGGCTGCGTCCGTCAATGAACTCAGAGAAAAGGATTTTACGGCAAGTATACGGCACTGCGTCGCTTTAACTGACAATTGTGAGGTCGTGCGATGTTGTACCCAAACTACATTTGCGTCCTTTTTTTTTCCCCCCACAAATAGAGCTTTCTTTTGGTGGTATTTGCATCATTTCTGATCACCGCTATAAACAAAAAAAGAGTGACCATTTTGCAAAAAAAAAAAAAAACAATATTTCTTACTTTTTGCTAAAATACAAATCAAAAAAAAAAACATTTATTCATATGTTTTGGCCGATTTATATTCTTCCTCATATTTTTGGTAAAAAAAAAAAGAAATCTCAATCAGCGTTTTTTTGCAATTTTTTTTTTTTACTGGTAATGGTGGCGATCTGTGATTTTTTTTTTTTATCATGCCTTTGATATTGGGGCGGACATGTCGAACATTTTTGACGCTTTTTTGGGACCAATGACATTTATACAGCGATTAGAAATTGAAATATCCATTGATTACTGTATAACTGTCATTGGCAGTGAAGGGGTTAACCTGAAGGGGGCAGTGAAGGGGTTAACTGTGTTCCCTAGGTGTGTTCTAACTGTGAGGGGGCTGAGCTACCATGGGCATAAGAGATCTAACTGATCCCAGTGACAGGAATCAGTAGATCTTTTAAATGCCCATTGACAGCGGGGAACCTGCTATCAATCCATCCAATGTTCCTCATTGGATGGATTGATAGCAGGTGAGCTGAGCCATTGGCTCCCGCTGCTGTCAATCAAGTCCAGTGACATGGGAGTTAGGGGTGGGGCCTTGGGAGCGTCCTTGTACGGGTGACCACCAGGGAAAGCGCTTCCCTGACGGGTCACTCGAGGAGGAGCCAAGATCGCTGCCGAGGGACCCCAGAAGACAAGGTTCAGGGCCACTCTGTGCAAAACCGCTGCACAGAGGAGGTGAGTATAACATATTTGTTATTTAAAAATAAAAAAAAAGGGAACCTTTACAATCACTTTAATACCACAAATAATAACATGGTATTCGATCTGTCACTCCAGGAGTATATAATTAGTTTGGAAATTTTAGAGAAATGCTTAAATAATGCATTACAATTTAAACCCATTAGATTTTAGTTGACTAAAATATGACTCAAACTAAAATCACATTTAAGACAAAAGGCTGACTAAAACTAAATCAAAATGTTTATTTTTTTGAAAATTATTTTTATTGATTTTGATATTCTTAAAAGGTATAAGATACCCAAAAAACAGAAAATAAAAACAGCAACAATTCTGGCCCAACCAGATACAAAAGAAAAACCATAAAAACAAGGAACATCTCTCTCCCTCCCCCCACCCCTAGTGCAACACCTGTAAAAGAATATAAAGCCTTATGCTTTTGAAATACATCCCAGGAAAAATCCCAGCATGGCCATATCACCTTTACCTGAGGCCTACAACAATGTTAACTTATTGATAACACCTACCCACAAGGGACAGCTATTTTGATTCACTGCCAAATTACCTCAAAAGCCGGGGCTCATCCCCGTCTCTTGATGTAAGCAACCAACCGTGCTCATGTACAACTAGGCCACCCTTATGTAAGCATTGATGAGTCAGAAAACCAACCATCCCTTCTGAAATTTTTTGTGACAGCCCCTATTTTGGAAAGTGGCTTCATAAAATGGCAATGCCTTGTTAATTAGAGCCTTCTAGTAAGTCAGAGAAACAAAATCGAAATTTGACTTCAAAATTAACATTTTTCTTGATATCTGTGTTGCTGTTATAGATTTTCTCCTCCCTTCTTGTCTAGTGAAACTATTTTAAAACAAAGTTGAAACTGCTCTAAAGGTCAAACCACAATTCAAAGCAAGCAACTATATGTGTATATATATATATATATATATATATATATATATGCAGTATATATATGAGATATCATCTCACAAAAGTGAGTACACCCCTCAAATTTTTGTAAATATTTTATTCTATCTTTTCATGTGACAACACTGAAGAACTGACACTTTGCTACAATGTAAAGTAGTGAGTGTACAGCTTGTATAACAGTGTAAATTTGCTGTCCCCTCAAAATAACTCAACACACAGCCATTAATGTCTAAACCGCTGGCAACCAAAGTGAGTACACCCCTAAGTGAAAATGTCCAAATTGGGCCCAATTAGCCATTTTCCCTCCCCGGTGTCATGTGACTCTTTAGTGTTACAAGGTCTCAGCTGTGAATGGGGAGCAAGTGTGTTAAATTTGGTGTTATCACTCTCACTCTCTCATACTGGTCACTGGAAGTTCAATATGGCACCTCATGGCAAAGAATTCTCTGAGGATTTGAAAAAATAATTGTTGCTCTACATAAAGTTGGCCCAGGCTATAAGAAGATTGCCAAGACTCTGAAACTGAGCTGCAGCATGGCCAAGACCATACAGCGGTTTAACAGGACAGATTCCACTCAGAACAGGCCTCGCCATGGTCGACCAAAGAAGTTGAGTGTATGTGTTCAGCATCATATCCAGAGGTTGTCTTTGGGAAATAGACGTATGAGTGCTGCTAGCATTGCTGCAGAGTTTGAAGGGGTGGGGGGTTAGCCTGTCAGTGCTCAGACCATACACCACACACTGCATCAAATTGGTCTGCATGGCTGTCGTCCCAGAAGGAAGCCTCTTCTACAGATGATGCACAAGAAAGCCTGTAAACTGTTTGCTGAAGACAAGCAGACTAATGAAATGGGTTACTGGAACCATGTCCTGTAGCCTGATGAGACCAAGATAAGCTTATTTGGTTCAAATGGTGTCAAACGTGTGTGGCGGCAACCAGATGAGGAGTACAAAGACAAGTGTTTCTTGCCTACAGTCAAGCATGGTGGTTGGGAGTGTCTGGTCTGGAGCTGCATGAGTGCTGCTGTCACTGGAGAGCTACAGTTCATTGAGGAAACCATGAATGCCAACATGTACTGTGATATCTCAATAAGTGAAAAACAAAATAAACCCGCGCTGATAATAAATAATAATAATAATATACCACGGGAACAGGTTAACTGCAGCTGCTGTGTGTTAAGTGTAATAAACACTCCCAAATATGACCAAACTAGTGTATCACAGCACTAACAATCCCCTGTTCAATCTTAAATCTCACCCTATATAACAAAACACATGCATAAACTCATTAAATTGCATTAAAGTGCTGTTGTGCAAATTACACTCTTATGTGAATAGTTCATGTGCAATATAATAGTCCATATGCTTGAATCCAGCTGGTATATAAAGTGCAAACATGAAAAAAACAGTCTCTATTGTGCTTCCAAAAACAGTTGTAAACAAAGTGCTCATTGCTCCAATCAAACAAAAAAAGTGCTGGTGTGCTGCAAAAAATCCAACCGAGTCACACTCCCCTCTTTTCCTCCTACTCACCAGAAACAATTGACCCACAACTTTGCAGTCTGGGGTCTTTCAGGCTTTTTCTGGTGATGGTGATAACCAGAGTGGTGCTGTCTTGTGGAGATCTCCCCTTCACAGTCAAGCTATGCCGTTACCCTCCAGCAATATACCAATACAAAAGAGGGCAAACATAGTGAAGTATTGCTGAAAAGGTGTTTATTGAACAAAAAAAGTTAAAACGTACGATGTCCGCAGTATAAACAGGCATGAATCGAACAACAAGGTAGACTTCCTGGTTTTCCAAGCGCCGTGCGCTCCACGGGTACATCAGTGGTTTAGGAGACCGGAACTGCATCAACGCATTTCGATCCTTCCGCAATGTCTTTGATGACGCCCTGTGGGAGGGGTGAAACGCGTTGACAATTCCGGTCTCCTAAACCATTGACGTCACTTCCGGTACCTGTGGAGCGCACGTCGCTTGGAAAACCAGGGATTAGTGGGCATCTGTTAAAGTCCTTTTTTTCCTTTTTCCCTTTTTGTTTTTACCCCATCACAAGCAGCGACCTTAGTGACAAGTCTGCCTGACCCAGAGAAACAGCCAATGCCCTTCTACCGCAGGATAGTGCAGATACAAGAAACTTATCCAGCAGCATGGAGGGATCTAGTTAGCCTATGTGAAATAAAAGCAGGAGACGCTTACTGGCCAATCATGGAAAAAATGTTTCCAAGATGCAAGGATTGTCGATGACAATACCTTTATTTCTGGTATGGAATTTAGTGAGCAGTTACGTGAATGGGTGAAAGGCTGGCCGACCAAGCCACGAGTAATCAAGATGTCACCCAATATAAAACTGAGTTAGTGGAGAAGTTTTACATTAGACTGTCACAAGTTTTCTCAGATCTAGGATTCCCTGTCCATAAAAAGGTGCATAGCCAGATGCTGTCATCGGCCTTTGTGACAGGCCTGAAGGAATCAATCCAAAAAGGCCTTATTATGGCCCCTGGATACCCTCCTGGTGGTAGCAAAAGGCCTGGAATCCTCCCAGGCCACCAAGAAGACCACGCCGCTTATGGTGGCAGGGGCCAACCTGCAAGCATCAAGGCCACCACCCACTTGTTTCATCTGTGGGAACCCAGGACACTTCAAGAGACAGCGCAAGGCGCCCAGACGTCCTAGACGGTTTCCTCCACCATGGAATGCAAACCCAAGTACCCAAGGTCCATACCCCCAGCAACAACTGCAGCCACAGTACCAATGCCCCGGACCTGACCAAGAGCACCTGGACCTCCTACGCTAGGAATTGGGCAAGCCTGTGTCATTACCATCCTCTTTCATGGCAGTTTCCCAAAAGAACCCAGAAGGCCCGCTGGAAAAAGTGACCCTGCCCATTGAAGGTCAGCCAACTACACAGGTGCTGCCAGAAGTGTACTCAGAACTGAACACCTGCCTGACCACTCCTATCTGTCTGACAGACATATCCTGTGTAGGGGTGAAAGGGACCCCCAGAACCATCTCACCAACCAGCCCTCTGCAAACAGGGAACTTTCCAGATCTTCTAGCCCGGTTTGTGGGGTCATCCACCTGTCCTCTTAATATCTTGGGTGCAGATGTACTGTCCAGACTCCAAGCCTCAATTGTTTTCTCTGAAGATGGGACCATCACTGTCTCCTCCCCACTGGGCCTTGAAGACACCTCACTGAAGACAGAGTGAAAGCAGTTTCTGACATGTCACTGCCGCAAGGCCAGAAGCCCCTACATGCCTTCCTTGGACTAATTTCCTACTGCAGAGCATGGATTCCAGAAGCCTCCCTACTAATGCACCCTTTGTATGATGCCCTGAAATCAGACCCCCTTCCAGATGTCTCCCGAAGCAATATCCAACTTTGAGGCCCTCAAGCACGCCATCTCATCAGCCCCGGTGCTAGGCCTCCCGGACTATGAAAAGACCTTCCAGCTTTTTGTGTCTGAGCGTTAAGGACATGCTACAGGAGTACTCGCTCAATCATATGGCAACCGCCTGCGCCCCATAGGCTATTATTCCTGCCGTCTGGACGCAGTAGCCAGAGGGAGCCCCTCCTGTTTGCGAGCCGTCTTCGCCGGACAGGCCCTGTTGGACAAGACTTCAGATTTAGCCCTGGGGCATTACCTCATCCTACTTGCACCCCACGACATTGCCGCTATACTGAACCAAGCGTAAACACCTGTCCACTGCCACTCACTTGAGGCTTCAGTGTTCTCTCCTGTTACCAGATAATATCATCTTGCAACGCTGCCGGACGTTGAACCCAGCCACCCTCCTTCCATTTCCCGAAGGGGGAGCCGAAGATCTTGATGGAGCCGAAGATCCTGATTCTAGCCCTACACATGCACATGACTGTTTTGAAATGATGCGCATGGAAACAACACTCCTTCCCAAATAGGTGGCCATCTTGAAAGTGAAGGCACACAGCAAGTTGAACTTACAGGAGGCCCGAGGCAATCATCTAGCGGACTCAGCAGCCAAACAAGCTGCCAGCAGGCTGTGGGAAATGGATGGAGGGATCTCAACTAGTGGCCATCATGAAAAAAGGAGGGCATTATACAATTTTGGTACAACTCATCCAACACACATGTGGCCACTTTCATCTTTGATTACTGCAACATAGCCTCCTGTCCCTCAGGTGTTGCCTGGCAATGTAATTTGTATAACACCCCTGGACGCCGGTCTCAGTATGCATCCACCTATATATGTGTCACAGATAGTTACTGGGGACAGAATTGTGACTATTGGGGGTCAGTGGGGTGGAATACAGGAGTAGACTGGGGGTACCAACCACAGAGTGCACTGAATAGAACAGATAAGAATGGGAAATCCTCGTTAAAAAGGATGACTGCTAAAAACAGGTACATGCCTCTCCATATCTTAGCAGAAAATACCCCTAATGCACACCCTGACCCAGCACCTAGCCGGTGGAGGAAACGGGAATCTCTTCCTGGAAGCTTTGACCCTCATGTATATGTAGATGCCAGCGGGGCCTCCAAGGGGGGTGCCTGATGAGTTTAAAGCTAGAGACCAGGTAAAAGCAGGCTTTGAGTCCCTAATACCAATAATAACTGTCAACAAGAATGTAGATTGGATTAACTACATATACTATAACCAACAGAGATTTGTGAATTACACCAGGGATGCCCTCCAGGGAATTGCTGACCAGTTAGCCCCCACTTCCTATATGACATTCCAGAACCTGATGGTCTTAGACAACAAATCACTCACCGCTCCAGGATTCCTTGGGCTAAAAAGATGGATCAGCTATGTGTATTTCAATACAGGTGTGGGCTGATGGGTGCACATAGACAGTTGAAAGGAAGAAGGCTGGATAGCCGCACACTGAATCCAATCCTGTAATTTATTAATAGCAAAGAGTACAGGTACAGATACTGATGGCCTCAGACATGGTGTTAGCTGAGAAAGGAGGTGTCTGTAAAATGATAGAAAGAACAGGGACGTGTTGTACCTACATCTGACAATACTGGCCCGAATGGTAAAGTTACATTAGCCATTACGAAATTAGAAGATCTGTCAGTGGAACTGAAAAAGAACTCAGGTATTACAGACCCATGAGACCAATATTTTAGTTGGATGAGCGGGTGGCAGAAGGTCCTAGCACAGATAAGAGTGACTGTGCCTATTATTCTAGTTCTCCTCGCCTTAATAGTTTGCTGTGTCCTACCCTGTCTGAAGAAGTTAATGGGAAAAGCTGTAGACAATAGCATCCCAACCCTCCTGAATCAAGAAGAAGGGGATCTCTACATGGAAGAAGAAAAACCTTACACTCCATTGCAGTCCTTCCCCGCCAACTACTATAGCACCTTCACATAGGGACAGGATCTGACTTCCTCTTGTGCAGAGTCTGCGGCAAGGGGGGTGATGGAATAGCCATCACCCGTCTAACGTGCAGCACAAAAGAGTTCCAAGGCACATAAGGACAGATGAATTAGGACGGGTAGGGAAAGTGAAAAATAGTAATTTTAAGGGGGGACTGTGATGGAATTAGGTAAAATGACCATTATTGTAATGTATGTATGTGCAGCTACTTTTTACCTTTCCTTACTCAAAATGGCCGCTAGTAGCACCCCCTCCCATCGAGTGAAGTTCAAGTATTAGGATGGAGCCTGCATGCTGCCGAAGAGACTGAAGGTATGAGGAAATAAAGAGAGAACGAATGACAACCAAGCTTCAGGCATTACGTTTCTGCATTCTACCCGCACTCCAGCCAATCAAGACGTGCCTTCCAAACTGTGACTACATTTACATAGTAGTGATGTATACTCTATTGTTCTTTGTGTATAAAAGGTTGGGCACCGCCCAGCAATAAACAGAGATAAGAAAGTGATTGAACTGAGTAAACGTCAGTGTGATTACTCCCTTTCTCTCTGCGTGCATGCATCTACACTTCATAATTAGGAGCAGCAGCAGACATCCAACCTGAACCCGATTGCGGTTCTGATCCATTACAGGGGTTGTAGGCTCAAACACCTATTTTCTCCTACGTTCACTGACAGACGCAGCTCTTCTTGACTTTGTGGGTTTTATGTTCGTCTTACCAGGAGTTAACTAGGCAGGGAAAGAATTCAGCTGGCCCCTCCCCTGGGGGCCGTCCTCCTTTCCTACATTAAAACCCCCCCTCACAGAGGAACTCTCCAGTTTCAATGCCTAGTTTGCAAGGAGTTGACCTGGCTTCCCTATGGGAACTGCGGTCCTATTGTGACCATTTTTTCTTTTTTCTTTTCTTTTTTCTTTTTTCTGCAATCAAAATGATCTGCTATCAAGAAGCCGGTCGGGGCATCGAGGGTCTTTGTGCTCTGTACTTTCCCCGACCTGGCCAACATGATGCGAAGCCGGCCCCAACACAGGGACCCGCCGCATCTTACCCGTTCCGTGCGGGTGGCCCGGGGCGAGATCCCCCATTTTGGTCCCCTTCCCGA
>BLSH010547537.1:290980-314645 GCA_018402905.1 Glandirana rugosa
TGTCTAGCCGCGTGGACACACTTACTTCGGAGTTAGTATTTTGTAAATATGTGTCTAATTGGTGAAGGAATGGCCCGGTAAAGACTGTGAGGAGAGGATGTACATTTTTAGTAGTAGAAAAACGATCTTTTTATGAGTCTTGGGGGTTTGTAATATATACAAAAAAATCGTCCCTGAGATCCCTTATTTTACCGTTAGTAACGTTGAAAAATATATTGTGCTATAAACGCGTCCTTAAAAAGTTTGCGCAAATTTTTTTAATTCACTAAACTGTTTCTTTTCCAAAAAAAACGCGTTTGAAAAATTCCTGCGCAAATATCGTGTTATATAAAAAGTTGCAATGATTGCCATTTTATTCCCTAGAGTCCCTGCTAAAAAAACATATATAATGTTTGGGGGTTCTGAGTATTTTTCTAGCAAAAAGATGATGATTTTTACATGTAGGAGAGGAGTGTCAGAAATGGCCCGGTAAGGAAGTGGTTAATCTGTGTATAAATGTTTTATGATTGAGGCTTCATTCACACAGGTGCGCCGATCTGTACACCCGTCTAAAGGGTTGTCTTCAGTCGCATGTGATGCACAGGTGTTCTGTGCAGGGGCACGCAGTCTGTTGAAATCAGTGACATGCGCCCAGATGCACGGGCCTTCATGCACATCTCGGGTGCACATCCTTGGGGGTCCAATGCATGGATTAGAATGCAGACAGTCCTCATACTGATCTGTGCACTGAACTCACAATTGGGCACTCTGGGATGTGCGTGGAGGTCTATGCAGCCGGCCACCTGTCATTGACTGCATGCCCCTGCACAGAACATGTATGCATCCTGGATGGTCCTTTTCCCAGATTTACAGATCATTACACCCATGTGAATGAGGCCTTAATGGAGATGATCTTGGGTGTCCCCTAAACTCATCTCTAACTTCAACTCTGCCCTATTTTCGAATCCACTCCAGGTAATTCACCACCCCACAGCACACCTAAACAAGGGGGTGGGATGCTGGTGACATCAGTGCCCCTATATGGAAACATGCCCATATTTGGACTGGTCATGTGTTCATATAGGGGTGCTGATGTCACCAGCATATCTCCCCTTTGTTTAAATGTGCTGCAGGGCGGGGAATGACGGCTGACAGTAAGAGATGAGTTGGAAGAATACCTGAGCTCATCTCTATAAATTTTTCAATATTTTATCATTTTAAATAGCAAAAATTTGGTAGATGTGTATCTTCTAACTATCTTGGAATACCCAACTTACCACCGTTACCCAGCATTTAAAAAGGTTGCCACTCCTTCCTCCCTGTTTTGGGACTCTTATAAGGTTACCACAAACACCATTACCTATTTCCAACGTATCCATCTCTGATCCTGTGTCCGCCCCCCTGAGTATCTCCTATGAGCACAGACAGCCATTTTAACTTCAGTCCATGATGTGAGATGTCCAGAGGAAGCTCAACAAGTGAAACGCGTCGACCTACTCCACATGAACATTTTACTATTGTCAACTGTATGGTACAATGTATCATTTTGGCTGTATGACACATGGTTATGAAGTTATTGTCTGTGCTGTATTTTCTGGGATGTCTTTTCTCTAAGACTTCCCAGTATCCAAATACATTTTAGTTTCTTCTATTTTATGCATTTTCTAAATAAACAATGTATTTTATCATAATTCTTTGAGTCTCGTGGTGTGCCCATAAAGTCCACCTGTTTTTTAGGGATTTCTTCTGAAATGAATCCTGTTTTTGCAGTTTTAATTATTTCCCCCAGTCTTATTAACATTTCTCCAGTCTCTGTATCCTGCTGCATGGCCACAGTTTATGACTATTTTTAGTATGTCTGCAATCTATGACAGTCTTCTGTAGCATTCAGTTTACTGAATATGACATACCTGCCAACCATCCCAGATTCTGTGGGACTGTCCTGCAATCTCAACAAATTCTGCTGTCCCTCAGCTCATGGATGTACAGTGTACATACGTTCCGCAAGTCTCGCTAAGATGTCCGCCTTTCTCAAGTTCTAAAGCTGGGAGGTGCAACATGCTGTGTAGCCTTTTGATGTTGTCAAGGTCAAGTTGACAGCACAAGCGATGGACCAACACATCCATCATGCCATAACATAGGGAAGGTTTGTGATGTATTCCGCAGCAGGACAATGACCCCAAACATACAGCCAATGTCTTTAAGAACTATCTACAGTGTAAAAAGAACAAGGAGTCGTGAAAGTGATGTTTGGCCCCCACAGAGCCCTAATCTCAACATCATGAAGTTTGTCTGGGATTACATGAAGAGACTGAAGGATTTGAGGCAGCCTACATCCACAGAAGATCTGTGCTTAGTTCTCCAAGATGTTTGGAACAACCTACCTGCCGAGTTCCTTCAAAAACTGCGTGCAAGTGTACCTAGAAGAATTGATGCTGTTTTGAAGATAAAGGGTGGTCACACCAAATATTGATTTGATTTACATTATTCTTCTATTCACTCACTTTGCATTTTGTAAATTGATACAAATAAACAATTAACAATTATATATTTTTGAAAGCATTCTTACTTTACAGCATTTACTCATGCCTGCCTAAGGCCTCTTTCACAGGGATGCCTCTGTGAAGCGGGATACACTTGCTAAGTAAGGGATCTCTCTGCTGATCCCTGCTGAGCAGGTGGATGAGAGGTCCTTGTCCTCTCTGCTTTGCCGTCCGGACATGGACATGGTCCCGCTCTCATCTATGGAGCATCCGATGGAAATGGACCGCTTGTCCGTTTCCATCTGATGTCATCCGATCCACAAGATGGGGAATAGGTTCCCCATCCGTCTGTTTATGGTGGACAGGATTGGATCCGATGGTGGCGGGTGTCCGTTGACATCTGCCACTCCATATAAGAGACCGGAGGGTCCGATCAGGTCCACCTGAGAAAGTGACAGATGGACCTGATCGGATCGCTCATGTTAAAAGGGACCTTAAACTTTTGCACAGTACTGTGTGTGTGTAAAGTAGAATAATACACATTTTATGGTGTGTCATGGAGGTAATTGTACCCTGTCCATTCTTATTGCAGGTTTTTGCAGGTCACTCGTTGAAGCAGGCGGTTTCATGTCCTGAAGTTCAGAGCTGTAAATGTAGTTGATAGCCGTAGCTGAGAATTTGCAGCAGGAAGTGTTCAGGGCTGTGTGTGCATTCCCTGACTATGATGTCATGCTAATGGCTATGGGACCAGCATCACACATGAATCTCTGCAACAGCAAAGAAATGGATTCTATGTATATTTGAAGAAATGTTTCACCATCTTCTGGGTTGTCTGATTTGTCATAGAATCACTGTCTGGTACAAGAGCGATTACCTTGGAATAGTCCTTAACTGAAATGCCTTCTAAAATCATCTACTCATCTACATCCCTTTTAGTATCATCAACTAGAAATTACATCTAGTAACTGAATCCTGGATAATACATAGGAACAGTTGAAAGGGTTGCGTTTAGTAGCCAATACTTCCCACTGAATATGACAGCAGGATAAATTTTGCTGCACTGTGATGCAAAGCATTGACACTGAGGCATATGAGGAAGGGGCTGTGTGTTGGTGGGGCTGGAGTTGTGTGTTGGTGGTGGTTGGGCAGGGTTGTGTGTTGGTGGTGGTGGGGCAGGGGCTGTGTGTTGGTGGGGCTGCAGTTGTGTGTTGGTAGTGGTGGGGCAGGGGCTGTGTGTTGGTGGTGGTGGGGCAGTTGCTGTGTGTTTTTGGCAGTGGGACAGTGGCTGTGTGTTGGTGGTGTGGGACAGGGGCTGTGTGCTGGTGATGGTGGGGCAGGGGCTATGTGTTGGTGGGGCTGGAGTTGTGTGCTGGTGGTGGTGGTGGCGCTGTGTGTTGGTGGAGCTAGGGTTGCGTGTTGGTGGTGGTTGGGCAGGGTCTGTGTGTTGGTGATGGTTGGACAGAGCTGTGTGTTGGTGGGGCTGGAGTTGTATGTTGGTGGTGGTGGAGTTGTGTGTCAGTGGCGTGGAAGGGGCTGTGTGTTGGTGGGGCTGGGCTTGCATATTGGTGCTGGTGGGGCAGGTGTTGGGGCAGGTGTTGTTGGTGGCGGGACAGAGGCTGTGTGTTGGTGGGGCTGAGGCTGTGTGTTGGTGGTGGTGGGGCAGGTGCTGTGTGATGGTGGTGGTGCGGTAGGGGCTGTGTGTTGGTGGTGGTGGAGCTGGAGCTGTGTGTTGGTGGTGGTGGGATAGGGATTGTGTGTTGGTGGTGGTGAGATAGGGATTGTGTGTTGGTGGTGGTGATGGAGCAGGGTCTTTGTGTTGGTGTTGGTGTAGGTGGTGGGGCAGGGGATGTATGTTGGTGGTGGTGGTGGAGCTGAAGTTGTGTGGTGGTTGGGGCAGGGGCTATGTGTTGATGGGGCAGGGGTTATGTGTTGCTGGTGTTGGAGCAGGGGCTGTGCGTTGGAGGTGGGACAAGAATTGTGTATTGGTGGTGAGGAAGGAGGAAGGGGGAATGTCAGTGTTGTGTAATGGTGGTCTGCTTTGTGCTGGGCTGCAAGGTCGACACATGTACTCCTAATCCATTCAGATCTGGACAAGGAGTGGTTCCCCTAAACGTAATGAGATACTCTTATTTCGGGGCTCCATACCTTGTGGGGACAGATAAGTTGCTACTTCAGGCCCACTATAAGCTACTAAAGGACTATATTGTGCCTCTTAAACATTCAATTTGCTGAAAAAGGAAACTTTACTGTATGTTAAGTAAGTATACCTTTTATGTTGGAATTATTGTTATCATTTCTGGGTTCCCAGCACAAGAATGAGTGTTGAGATTCATTATAGAATGCTCAGTTAGTCATGCTCCTATTTTTTAATCTTTCCTTTATTTGTAGGAAATAATATGATGGCTTGTGGTGGGAGTGGGGGTAAATTTACGTCCATTGGGTTAAATTCGGTACTATTGGAAATGTTGGGTGGTTACTTAGAACAAATGTTTGTCTTTCAGCGTAGTGACTCCACTAGTAACTCCTGTGAGCCTATGAATTGTAGAATAGCCCTGTAGCCCTGAGCCTGAGGCTGTTTTCAGAGGGATGTCGCTTTGAATTCTCCACCTGGTATGCTGATCTTACCTCCTGGAAATGCTAGTTGCCTGACTGTAATGTAATGGTCCTTTGGGTCGCTAGGAACAAGTTTGCTGATATGGATTTTTTACTTCACTCTGACTTTCCTGATCTGCACATTTTTCCTTGTTGGTGATAGTATTGAAATAAGTGGGTCAGTGAACATTTTTAAAAGGTAGTCAGCATTCAGCAACAGCGCATCCATATGTATTTATTTTAAGGATTACTTTAAAGATTTGCATGCCAAACTATGCCAGCCTTAATCCAGGATTTACCATGCAGCATTGTGCAGTGGCTGACACATTGTGACTCGGTGAAGCTAAGCACATAGATTGCTCTTGTATTACAGCTACGGGGGGGTTTATTTCTGATTGAACAGTAAATCGTCTCATTTGTGAGGCTTTACAGATATTCCGTTTATCAATATATTAGATGATTAGTTTACCATTATGTGGATTTAAATATTATCACTATAGTGGTTCCAAATTTTAAGTTTTAAAATAAAGGATTAACTCCCCTTTCATGGAAAAAAATAGCAAATGAAAAAGAAAATAATATAGCATATACAATTGCTACACAAGTCATATTGTAATTGAATGTTATTAAAAATGACTTTTCCTTCTCAGTCTGCAGCACTGGAATTTTCTGGAACACGCAATGCAATATGGCAAACTGGAGACGTTCTGTACACAGATGGTATATAGAACCCCCAGAAATGTAATTTCCTGCTTGTGTGATTGGCTTACTGATTTTCCCAGAAGTCTACATTAAGATACATGTCAGATTTTGAGCATCCACTGCAACACAAATGTCATTTTTAGTGAGATACTCCCAAAGGGAAATCATGTCTAAAGGGACGCGGACCCTGCAACTTTCCTCAGTAGAGCCCTGTAGGTGCAACAGCTGATTGATAATTGTAAAATCGCTCCCATACAGATTCACTCTGCTCATGGACACAGACAAACAAACAGATATTTCTTCAGGATGAAAAAGGGTAGGAATCTACAGCAAAGTTTGTCAAAATTCTTGCAATGTACATAGATCACCCAGAGGGGAATGTTTTTTTCTCAACAAAAGTGGAGTTACTCTTTAATTTATAGAGCAGCAGTGAATGTGATTTTCACCAACCATAGTGGTTAATCATTCCCTCTTGTTTAAAACATCACCTGCAGTGAACACTTGGTAAATATCACTTTTTGTTGCAGGGGATGCCCAAAATCTGATTTGTATCTTGGTGCAGACTTGTGGGAAAATCAGCGAGCCAATCACACAAGCAGGAAATTACATTTCTAGGGGGTATTCTGTACACCATCTGTGTACAGAATGTCTCCAGGTTGCCATATGACTTGTGTCACAATTGTATACACTATATTATTTTTTTTAATTTGCTATTTTTTTCCCAAGAAAGTGGAGTTACCTTTTAAGCACTTGTCTATTTGTTTAAAAAAATTGTCATAGTCATGCGTCCTGTGAATCTTCGTGTACATTTATCTTGTGCTAATTGGGCAAAAACACATGTTCTTTTGGCTATGAATGTTCTTTTATTATGGGCAGTAGTAAAATACTGCATTATGGATGTTAGATGGAGCGGAGGAACAAAGAAAATACATTTCTCTTACGTTCACTGACAGACGCAGCCCTTCATTGACAAGTGGGGTTTATGCACATCCTACCAGGAGTAGACTAGGCAAATAGAAAAAAAGCAAGCTGACCCCTCCCAGGGGGCCGTCCTCACTCCAGCATATAACCCCCCTGCTCTGCATAGCATATCAGTTTTATTATGCCTAGTGCAAGGAGCTAGACCTGGTTCCCTGCTTGGACCTGCGATTCCACAGATTGTTTCTTCTTTGGGCTTTTCAAGCTAGCTGATAGAAGACTGCTATCAAGTAGCCGGCTGGGGCATAGAGGATTTCCCGAATCCTGAACTTTCCCCAGCGCGGCCAACCAATGCGAGCTACCCTTAGCCCTGGCGGGGTCCGCCGCATTGTACCCGTTCCGTGCGGGAGGCCAGTGAGTGACCCCCACTTGCGCCCAGTGACCGGGCTCTGCTCACGTCCAGGGGCGCTTGGTCTGCAGCATCCCTCTCCACCAGATGGGAGGAAGGTCTGCAACTGGGTGGCTACCCGCTATGCCCGTCGGGTTGGTGAGTGACCCCCTCTCTCCCCCCCGAGGGGGGGGGCTGGGCATTTTTAGCGGAATAGGCCGGCCGGTGGAGGGTTTCTAGGGCTACAGGTCCCCCTGGGTGTCTTTGCTTGGGATCGCCCCCTCCTACACCCCCCTCCCCCCTTCCCCCGCACCACACCCCGCGCTCCAAAGCCATGCGGCAATCCGCTGCCATTTTTCGGCAGATCGCCGTCATTTTGCCATAGCCGCGGCCTTTTTGTGGGCTATTTTGGCCTCTAGTGTCGGACCGACGGCCATTTTGCCATAGTCGCGGCCTGTGTATCAGGCTTTGGCCTCTTGTGACCGCTCGGCAGCCATGTTTGATGTGCCTGAAAACGTGCGGCTTACGCCGCTTCTCCCTCTTTCACTCTGGGACAGCGTCGATGGCACAGGGCGGCACAGGCTCCTGACTGGCGGCAAAGCACTCCTACTGGGACGCAGCGCTTAAGGGGCAATTGCACACAGCAAGTATAGCTGGGCTCTCCCTGGGGTGCTGGTGGTGGTGGGTGCAGTCCTTCTGGGTGTCTCCCGGTTGATCTGTGGGACAGTGGTGGGGCTGCATTGTGGGGCTGTCAGGGCCTTTTGGCCTGTCAGTGTCCGGTGGCGCAATGGCGGCTGAACCTGCGGGTCCTTCCAAGGAGGAGTCGGTTGAAGCGCAACCTGCACTGGGGCCTCTGGTTCCCCTGGATCAGCTAAGATCCGTATTGGGGGAATTTTTTCCCCGGGAGGTGCCGTGCCGTGCTAAGGGGGTGACTAAAAAGCATCCACCCCCCCCTCCTTCATCGGGGGAGGATTCTGAACCGGAAGGAGCCTCAGTGGTCACGGGAACCCCCATGGAGCTCTCAGATGGTGAACTGCAGCCCTCAGATGGCGAGGAAGGCCAGGGGGCCTCGGTAGCGTGCGAGAGGGCGCTGGTGGCCTCCCTGATCACCAATATCCGTGTGTCCTTGCGACTGGACCAAGCCGGGGAGTCACAGGAGTCTGCATACGTTTGTGGGTCTTTTAAGTCACCTAGGTCCCCTAGGGCTTATCTCTATTATCAATTCTTTGACCAGCTGGTCTATAAGGAATGGCAGCATCCACAGAATTCCTTTTCCTTGCCCGAACGTTTCGCTGTACGCTATCCCTTTGAGGATAGTTTTGTGAAGAAGTGGGCATCCCCCGCAGTGGACCCTCTGGTGGCTCGCCTGAATAAGGCAACGGCCATCCCCTTGGAGAGGTCTCCCTCTTTTAAGGATCCGGCCGATAGGCGGATGGAGGCGGTATCCAAGGCACTGTTCTTGTTGGCGGGGTCGGCCATGAGACCAGCCCTGGCGTCAGCCATGCTGGCGCAATCCCTTATCGAGTGTGCGACTGAGTTGCACAATGAGTTGAGCTGCGGGAGCTCGCTTGAGGCGTCACAGCGAGCAGACCATCTGATACAGGGTCTCCGGTACCTGTGTGACGCAGCTATGGACCTGCTTCCCATGCTGTCTAAGATGTCTGTTTTCGCAGTCATTATCAGACGGGTGCTGTGGTTACGCTGTTGGTCGGGTGACCATGCATCTAAAAAGGGCCTCACGGATCTTCCCTTTCAGGGCGGTCGGCTCTTTGGGCACAGTTGGATGAAATCATTAAAGATTTCACCAGGGGGAAGAGTACTTTTCTCCCGGAGCCCAGGCGGCAGGAGTTCCGCCGTAAGCAGGGTCCTGCTTCTTCGGGTCAGAAGAGGTTTTTTCGTGCGCCCGGTGCAGCGGGCAAGGGCTCAAGGCCTGGCAAATCTGCCTCTGAATCCGGTAAACGGCCCTGGCAGCGCAAGAGCGAAAAGGAGGAGGATAAGTCCTCTTCCGCATGATGGGTTGCCCCCATCCGATTCTTGTGTGGGGGCCAACTTCTGGGGTTCGCAGACAGGTGGACTGCCCGCATTTCCGACCAGTGGGTGCAGGAAGTGGTGTCCTCCGGATACAGGATAGAGTTCAGCACTCTACCCCCAGACAGGTTCTTCCCATCGTACTTGAGACTCCATCAGGGGCGTCGAGAGGCTCTCCTAGGGGCTGTTCAGACGCTCTCTGAACAAGGGGTGATTGTGCCGGTATCTCCGCTGGAAAGGTTCCCCGGCTTCTATTCAAACCTCTTTGTGGTGCCCAAAAAGGGTGGGGTCAGGCCAGTCCTGGACCTAAAAGCACTAAACCACTTTGTGAAGGCGCGAAAGTTCAGGATGGAATCTGTCCGATTGGTCGTGGCCGCCCTGCACCAAAGGGACTTCATGGCGTCGCTGGATATCAGGGACGCATATCTCCATGTTCCCATTTGTCCCCTTCACCAGCGCTTTCTGCACTTTGCGGCGGGGGATCTACATTAACAATTTGTGGCACTTCCCTTCGGTCTGGCCTTGGCTCCTCGGGTGTTCACCAAGCTGGTGGCTCCGGTGCTGGTGCTATTGAGGCAGAAAGGCATTGCGGTAGTAGCATACCTCGACTTGAGCGGAGTCTGTTTCGGCCCAGGAGGAGAATGTGGCTATCACCATGGCCTTGTTGAAAGACTTCGGCTGGCTGATCAACCTGCATAAGTCGACGTTGACCCCGTCCTGTTGACTGGAATATCTGGGTCTGATTCTGGACACGGAGCAGGCGAAGGTGTTCTTGCCTCCGGCCAAGTTACTAACACTGCAAGCAGCGGTGTGAACCCTGCTGTCATGCCAGTGGTCCTCCTTACGGTTCTGTATGCGGGTGTTGGGTCTCAGCCTTCAAGGCGATACCTTACGCCCAGAGTCACACTCGGCTCCTACAGCGAGCGATTCTGTCACGGTGGGACAAGTCTCTGCTGTCCCTGGACCAGCTGATCAGATTGGATCATCAGACCAGAGGATCATTGATCTAGTGGCTTCGGGCCCCGGCTCTAACTTTGGGGAAGTCCTTCCTCCCCCTGAATTGGTTGATAGTCACGACGGACGCCAGCCTATCGGGCTGGGGGGGGGTCCTAGGGCAGCTGTCTGCTCAGGGCCGTTGGTCGGCGCAGGAATCCCGCCTTCCGATAAATGTGCTGGAGTTGAGGGCGATCAGGCTCTGCCTCTCCCACTGGACGGTAAGGCTGCGCGGCCTCCCGGTTCGGGTTCAGTCGGACAATGCCACGGTGGTGGCGTATGTGAACCATCAGGGCGGAACGAGGAGCTTGGCAGCGGCTGCGGAAGCGGCCCACATTCTAAGGTGGGCAGAACTTCACGTGCCAGCAATCTCTGCCATTTACATTCCGGGGGTAGAAAATTGGCAGGCGGACTTTCTTAGTCGCCAGACGCTGGATCAGGGGGAATGGTCCCTACATCCAGAGGTGTTCCGCCAGATTTGCCACAAGTGGGGCACGCCAGACGTTGACCTCATGGTGTCCAGGTTCAATCACAAGGTGCAGACCTTCGTGGGCAGAACAAGAGATCCATTGCCGGCCGCCACGGACGTGTTGGTAGCGCCTTGGGGTCGGTATCGGCTCCTGTACGCTTTCCCTCCCATCAAGCTTCTACCGCGACTACTGCGCAGGATAGAAGCGGAGGGAATCCCGACAATCCTGGTGGCTCCGGATTGGCCTCGGCGCCCTTGGTACGCCAACGTGGTGCAGATGGTGACAGATGTTCCCTGGCGTCTGCCACTGCGCGAAGATCTGCTGTCCCAGGGACCCATCCTGCACCCTGCTTTACCCTCGCTGGCTTTGACGGCTTGGTTATTGAGTCCCAGATGTTGAGGAATAGGCGTGTCTCTGACTCCGTGATCCCTACCATGCTTAAGGTGCGCAAGTGTACTTCGCGCAAGGTTTATCATCGCACCTGGAAGGCCTATATTACCTGGTGTGAGGCAGGGGGTTGGAACCCCCGCTCTTCCGTTGTGTCCCGGGTGCTGGCTTTTTTGCAGCAGGGCCTGGATAACAAATTGGCATTGAGACAGATTTCGGCTCTGGCGATTCTCTTTCAACGGCCTTTGGCGTCACATTCGCTGATACGTACATTTGTACAGGGTGTACGCCATGTGGCTCCCCAAAAACGGTCGCCTTTGGCGCCGTGGGATTTGAATTTGGTACTTTTTGTACTGCAGAAACCGCCATATGAGAAGATCAGGGATATTCCCTTACAGTTGCTGTCGCAAAAAGTGGCTTTCTTGGTGGAAATTACATCCACTAGGCAGCTGACTGAGTTGGCAGCGTTGTCCTGTAAGTCTCCTTACTTGGTCCTTCATAAGGACAAGGCGATCTTGCGACCATCCCCTTCGTTTCTACCGAAGGTGATCTCCTCTTTTCACATTAATGAGGATATTGTTCTCCCTTCATTATGTCCGCACCCTTCACATCCCAAGGAATTTGAGTTGCATTCTTTGGATGTTGTGAGGGCTTTGCGGGTGTATTTGGCGGCTACAGCTTCTTTTCGGAAGTCTGATGCGTTGTTTGTGCTGACAGAAGGTCCGCGCAAAGGGTTGGCGGCCTCGTCGGCTACTGTTTCCCGTTGGATCAGACAGATTGTGACCCATGCGTATACTGTTCGGGGCAAAGTCCCTCCTTTTCCAGTCACAGCTCATTCCACCAGGGCAGTTAGTACTTCCTGGGCTTTCAGACACCAGGCCTCGGTGTCACAGGTGTGCAAGGCGGCTACTTGGGCCTCGGTGCACACATTTGCTAAGTTTTACAAAGTTGATGTGTCAGCATCTGCGGATGCTGCTTTTGGCCGTAAAGTTTTACAGGCGACGGTGTAGTCGCGTCTGGCGCCTCCTGAGAGGATTCTGTTGGGTGCTGTTGTTGTCGTTTACCCACCCCTCTTGAATGACACTGCTTTGGGACATCCCCACTTGTCAATGAAGGGCTGCGTCTGTCAGTGAATGTAAGAGAAAAAGGGATTTTATTAAGAACTTACCGTAAAATCCTTTTCTCTGAGTTCACTGGCAGACGCAGCACCCACCCCTCTGTGTTGCGTTTGTACGGCTTGTTACGAACTGATATGCTATGCAGAGGGGTTATATGCTGGAGTGAGGACGGCCCCCTGGGAGGGGTCAGCTTGCTTTTTTTCTATTTGCCTAGTCTACTCCTGGTAGCATGTGCATAAACCTTACTT
The DNA here is from genome assembly GCA_018402905.1 of Glandirana rugosa. Lineage (NCBI taxonomy): Eukaryota > Metazoa > Chordata > Amphibia > Anura > Ranidae > Glandirana > Glandirana rugosa. Next base: position 303,287 of record BLSH010547537.1, read on the forward strand.
GTCAATGAAGGGCTAACGTTCTTAATAAAATCCCTTTATATCTTTGTAACACGAAATACCATGTAACCGTTCCAGAGAACACTAGAGGGTGATCTCTAGCCACTTGCGGACTGGGAAAATATGTCATTACTTTGACGTTTAATAGCAGGGGTTATGGCTGCAGCTAGGTGCCAAAACCTCAGTGTTAAAATTTTCTGCAGCTGCCGCTGTTTCAGATGAAAGTGATCTGAGCGGCTGATTAGCCTCTGGATCACATTTAGAAGCGGCAGGAGGGGTGCTTTCCGGTGCTTCTTGGGCTTACCTGGCTCATCGAGAAGCCTGATCCAGCAATTGCGGTGCCTGGCCATAGAGATAAGCAAAGCAGGAGAAAGATGGCGTCTACTCATCTCTATGGCCTAGGAGGGCCGGAGTGACGTCACTTCCGTTTCACGGCCGATGTAAACAAGGTCTTTTTTTTAAAAAATGCATCAGATACACTTTTTTTTCTGATCTGATGCTTTCCATTGTAGAGGAGAGATGTGGGGTCTTATTGACCAGATGTCTCCATAACGAGGACCTGTCATGCCTTATTTCTATCACAAGGGATGTTTACATTCCTTGTGATAGTAATAAAAGTGATAAAAAAATAAAAATAAATAAAGGGACTGTGTAAAAATAAAAAATGTAATAAATGTTAATAAAAAAAAACTTAAAGTGGTAGCAAACCCTCCTATCATTTTCAGCCAAGGAAGCTGCCATCTTGACCTCTGTTTAATCTACAACTGCCATGATGCTGCACATGTGATCAGCTATGATACCAGCCATTGGATGGTTTGACAGTTTGGTTTAGAGCACAACCAATGGGAGTGTTGCATTTCCGGCACGTGCTGGAAATGTAACTGGTTTTTAAACTTTTAAATGGATGGGTTAACTACCGCTTTAAGGACCGGAAGGGTTTCCCACGTTAGGACCAGAGCACTTTTTTCAATTTGGCACTGCGCTGCTTTAACTGGTAATTGCGCTGTCATGCAATGCTGTACTCAAACGATTTACATCCTTTTTATTCCCACAAATAGAGCTTTCTTTTGGTGGTATTTGTTCACCTCTGCGCTTTTTATTTTTTGTGATGTAAACGAAAAAAGAACGAAAATTTTGAAAAAAAATTATATTTTCTACTTTTTGCTATTGGAAAAATACAATAAACTAAATTGTAGTCATAAATTTTTGCCAAAATGCATTCAGCCGCATGTCTCGGGTAAAAAAAAGTAAATGAGTGTATATTTATTGGTTTGCACAAAAGTTATAGCATCTACAAACTAGGGTGCATTTTCTGGAATTTACTGCCTATCTTATTTCCTGAGGTGCTATAATGGAAGGGCAGTACAACCCCCCCCCCCCAAATGACCCCATGTTGGAAAGTAGACACCCCAAGGAATTAGCTGAGAGGCATGTTGAGCCCATTGAATAATTTATATTTTTGTCACAAGTCATTGAAAAATGACCAAAAAAAAATGTCACAAAGTTGTCAATATGATTTTGTGATTTTTCAATCACTTGCGACAAAAAAATAAAATCTTCCATGGACACAACATGCCTCTCAGCAAATAGCTTGGGGTGTCTACTTTCCAAAATAGGGTCACTTGGGGGGGGGGGGGGGGTTGAACTGTCCTGACATTTTATGCCCAACATTAGAAGACTATGCCACACATCACCCACCAAGTCTTTTCTGACACTTTTTGTTTACATGAAAAAATACTTTTTTTTGCTAGAAAATTACTTTGAACCCCCAAACATGATATCTTTTTTTAAAGCAGAGGCCCTACAGATTAAAATGGTGGATGTTGCAAATTTTTTTTCACAAAGTATTTGTGCAGCGATTTTTCAAAGGCAATTTTTGGGGAAAAAAACACTTTTTGAATTTTAATGCACAAAAACACACTATATTGCCCACATATTTGGTGATGTATAAACGATGATCTCATGCCGAGTGCATAGACATCAAACATGACCTGCTTTAAAAATAAAGCACACCCACACAGCGGCGACAAACTATATACATCTTTAAAAGCCTTTACAGGTTACCACTTTAGATCTGCAGAGGAAGTCTACTGCTACAATTACTGCCCTCAATCTGACATTCGCGGTGATACTTCACATGCATGGTGCAATTGCTGTTTACATACGACACAAGACCGACGCTTGCGTTCACCTTTGCGTGCATGCACGGGGGGACAGGAGTGCATTTTTTTCATTTATTTTTTTAAATTATTCATTTTGCCTTTTATTTTATTTTGACACTTTCCCTTTCATTTTTTTTCTATCATTTTTATTGTTATCAAGGAAAATTTAAATATCCTCTATGGTAAAAATAGTATAGTGTTGCATTATTTTTTTTTTTTTAAGGCATCTGACCACACCAAAATCGGTGTGATAAGATGCTTCCCCAATTTCCCAATGGCGTGGTTTATATCCGACAAAACTGAAGTCATGAAATGCTCATAGCCTCCGGTATCTTAGGTCATAGAGATGATTAGAGCCATTCTAGTCTTTGATCAGCTCTATGGTCAGCTGTCAGAACCACCGGCAGCATTCTCGGGTTCCCCGGTGGGACAGGAGAGCCCGAAAAAACCATGGAAGACAGCGGGAGGGGGGTATTCCCTCCCACTCCTTGTAAAAGCAGTCTAGTTGCTAATCATCTGCTAGGATTGCTTTTACATGAAAGCCGACCGCTGGCTGAAAAGAACAATACCTAGATGATACCTATACCTGCAGGCATCATTCCGGCATAATCACTCTAAGACCAGAAACATACCAAAGTGTCGCTGGTCCTTGTTGGGCATATGTTGTAATGTTCTTTTTTTCATGCAGCCTGTGGGTTAAATGAAAAAAAAAATCAATCAGTGGGTATGCCCACCATTAGAAAACCTCCCTTCATCCACCCACTTCTAATGGTGGGCATAGCCCCTTTTTAAAAATATATACCAAAGCATAGGGGCAATCCGCCCCAATTTCCACCCCTGCCCCTATACTCCGGTATATATGCTCTTTTTTTAACTGTGGTGGTGAAATCACCTCCAACAGCGCTGGAGTTGCTGCTTTATGTATGGTGGGAGCACCATACAAAAAAAAAAATCAATCAGTGGGTATGCCCACCATTAGAAAACCTCCCTTCATCCACCCACTTCTAATGGTGGGCATAGCCCCTTTTTAAAAATATATACCAGAGCATAGGGGCAATCCGCCCCAATTTCCACCCCTGCCCCTATACTCCGGTATATATGCTCTTTTTTTAACTGTGGTGGTGAAATCACCTCCAACAGCGCTGGAGTTGCTGCTTTATGTATGGTGGGAGCAAACGCTGTTGCTGTCACCATAAATAAATCAGTGCTGCAGCTGGCGTACCCGAAAAACCAAATAAAGATTAATAAAACACAGTAACATATAAAAAATAACACTCCCGCTAAGAAGAAAAAATAATAAAACATTACAGGAAAACATTATAAAAACATTACATACCTGCAAAAAAAACATGATAAAAAACAGCAAGGGCTCATTTACCCTTGCTTCAAAACAGGGCGTCAGATAGGCTTTGTTAAAGCTCTCATAACGCCAGTCAAAGCTCATGTCACTAAATAAAATGGTTAGCTTACAGTCATTACAGTCAGTTCCCCTGACAAGCGCAGCCCTTCAGCTGCGCATGCGCAGGAGACGGAGTTGGTTGCCGGGCCGTTGGGCGTCACTAGGAGGTGGGTGTCACTAGGAGGTGGGCGGGACACCCCATTGACGTCACACCCACCCCATTGACGTCACGGTTGGGACGTATTTGAAGTGGCGCTGACAGTCGAGTGGCGCACAGGCTCGTGTCGGGAGCACGCCTGAAGGAAACAGCAGCTACCAACTACTATAACTATACGCCGTGAGTATTTTCTGATCCACAGAGACAGATGGATGGGGGACCATGGCGGTCACAGCCCGTACCTCATCCCCCTGCCCCTATGTTACATGTTGGCTCCCTCCATGTTAGAACTATTGCCCGGAACGGCCTAACAACTATACCTTGCATTACATTTCATTATCTACCAATCCGCATACTGGGCATGAGAGTGATACATTCCATATAGCAGTATTCCTCCTCTCTTGGATGTAGATGGGATGCTTTTTATCTTGGGAATATATATCCAATAAAATCACCATTTCCAGGTATAGCTTTGAATGGACTAGATAATGCCTTTTTGGTATTATCGGCCTTTACTTTATGTTGTTAGCTTACTTTTGTGTACCCCTCTGGGTAGACCCCTGCTGGGGAAGCCACATGCTACAATGGTACCTTTTATTAAATTACTACTTGATATTTGTATTATAGAACACGGTCTGTAGACAGTATGTCCCCACATCTGTGGCCAGACAGTGGATACAAGGGCCAATCATTGTGCAGTTGGGGCACTCCCCTGTGCAGTGTAAACTGAGTGAGTCTTTGTTACAGAATGGTTTGTAACATCTGAATGAATGCTATTATATTATATTAAAAATTTACTACATGTATTACAGATCATTTGAAGACCCTGTTTCTATACCCCCTATCTTCTGAGGAAGCGTTGATGTATAGAACGCGAAACATGTAAACATTGAGCTTCGCTGCATGACTGTGGGCACCTGCTACGTAACCATATGTTTCTTTGTGTCCAAAGAGGGATAACATATTTATAGATGTACCTTTGGGTTTACATAAACGTGTTTGGATATAATGATTTCAGCATTATATGTATTACACAAAGAGACCACTGTGGGGTACTAGATGATTGGTTACTACCAGTAGCATATCGTAGTTAGTCCGGCCCACTATCATGCAGAGACTCAAGGGGTTAGAAGCAATTCCGAAATTGTTTTTATGAACATTTTAATGTGAATCAATAAAATTTGTACCATTTTATATACTATGTAGCTATGGTGGTTTCTTTGCGGTACCAGCAAAGTCCCAAAAAAATGTTTCCCAAAATATTTTCTGTCCCTAGCTTACAGTCCTGTTTACACCTTGTGTTGGCTTTGCTTCGCTTCAGCTTTGCGTCAAAAATTATACCCCATGTAGCTTTAGTCATGCTTTAAAGCCTTTAAAGCCTCTTGCAGGTGTGAGATATCAACAAACACACAGACCATCGGCCAAGCTTAAACAAAGCTTCAAAAGAGCCTCATTGAAGCAACACTGAAGCCTCACTGAAGCACCACCGAAGCCTCATTGAAGCACCACCGAAGCCTCACTGAAGCACCACTGAAGCCTCTTTGAAGCACCACTGAAGCCTCAAAAACACAGCATAAGAGCTTGTTGAAGCAGTAGGGGCTTTAACCACCTCCCACCCGGCCGTATATATACAGTGTATTTACGTCCTGCAGAACGGGAGCTCGCAGCGCGGCCACGCGCCGCGCTGCTGCTGGATCCTGTGATCATTATGATCACAGGATCCAGCTGAGCATAGATCGGGATACGGGCGCAGTGACTGGCCCTCCCGATCATGTGACGGCTGTGTCCAATCACAGCCGTCACATTGTAAACAGAGACGAACGTCTCTGTGACAGTTCTCCCCCCGCCGAGCTCAGTGAGAGCTCAGTGCGGGGGAGGGGGGGGGGGGAAGGGGGGAGCTGCAGCTCTGTGACAGCTTTCTGCATGATGATGATTTCATGCAGAAAGCTGTCACAGATCGCCCCCCACACAGTGCACCAAGCACACTGATACCCCTGTCCACATACACGTCAGTGTCCCCATAAAACAGCCCCCAAAACATCTGTATGTCCCCCATCACATCTGTCACCATACACAACATCTGTCACAGTCCCCAAAACATCTGTATGTCCCCAAAACATCTGTCACAGTCCCCAAATATCTGTCTGTCCCTGTCACATCTGTCACCATACACAAAACATCTGTATGTCCCCCATCACATCTGTCACCATACACAACATCTGTCACAGTCCCCAAAACATCTTTATGTCCCCAAAACATCTGTCACACTCCCCAAACATCTGTATGTCCCCAAAACATCCGTCACAGTCCCCAAACATCTGTATGTCCCCGTCACATCTGTCACAGTCCCCGTCACGTCTGTCTGTCCGCCAGCACCAAATAAACTCCGATTTGGGTTATTTTTACCAAAGAAATGTAGCAGTATAATTTTTGGTCAAAATTTATGAAGAGAAATTACTTATTTGCAAAACAGAAACAGAAACGCAGAAAAATGCATTGTTTTTGAAAATTTTTAGTCTTTTTTTAATTCATAGCGCAAAAAATAAAAAACCCAGGGGTGATTAAATACCACCAAAAGAAAGCTCTATTTGTGTGAAAAAAATGATAAAAATGTCATTTGGGTACAGTGTTGCATGACCACGCAATTGTCATTTAAACTGCAACAGCGCTGAAAGCTGAAAATTGGTCCGGGAAGGAAGGGGGTTTAAGTGCCCAGTATTGAAGTGGTTAATGTCCGTTAAAGCCCAATCAAGTGTAAACAAGCTCTAACAAAACATTACAGGTATGCATAAAAAACAAGAGAGAGAGCAATAGAGAGAGAATAGGGAGAAAATAGAGATAGAAAAACAAGAAACGTGCGACTGTTTTTGGCTTTTATTATTTTATATATTTTTTCTTTTTTTATAATTTTTTTTTATTTGTATCCGTGTCTTCGGCAGACACAACATCTTTTTTGAGGGGCTCGGTTGGTAGGGGTACCAGGGATGGCATGTGGAAAATGCCGCTCATGCAGCCGGCTCACTGCTCACTGGGGTGCAGAGCCAACTGGATACAGAAGGGCTCTGACGATCTCTTCCTGGAATTGAAGGAGAGATCCAGTCCGTCCTGACACTTTGTATAGCACATAAGCGTTCAACATAGCCAATTGGAATAAGAAAACAAACACTTTTTTTGTACCAGCATTTGGTCTTATGGGCAAGTGAGTACGGCGCCAATAACTGGTTGTTGAGGTCCACCCCTCCCGTATTTTGGTTATATTCGTGGACACAGAGGGGTTTCTCCACAACACCAGTCGTCGTAATTTGGACAATCGTATCTGCATGAATGGAGGAAAGAACGAAAACAATCTTTGTATTCCTCCACTTCACCGTGAGCAAATTACTACTTATCAAGCAGGCTCTCTCCCCCTGACTAAGTCGTGATTCTACCAGCTGATGGGGGAAGTCCCAGCGATTAGGTCGCACGGTGCCACAAATGCGCCAATTTGGTGATCAAACAAGTGACTAAAAAGTGGCACGCTTGTGTAGTAATTGTCCACGTACAAATGATACCCCTTTCTGGATAAGGGTAACACCAAGCTCCACATAATTTTACCAGCGCTCCCTATGTAGTCTGGGCATCCTTCCGGCTCCACGTGACTATCTTTGCCCCCATAAACCATAAAGCTACATGTATAGCCTGTAGCCCTGTCACAGAGCTTATACATCTTGACCCTGTATCTGGCACGCTTGCTGGGGAGGTACTGTTTGAAAGCAAGACAGCCAGAAAATGTAGTCAGGTACTCGTCCACGCACACAATTTGGCTGGGAATAAAAAGTGCTGTGAACTGCTGGTTGAAGTGGTTTATGAGGGGCTGAATTCTGTGGAGCCGATCATATCCAGGGTCACCCCGTGGACGACAGACTTCAACATCGCTGAAGTGCATGAACCGCAGGATCTGCTCGTATCGTGTCCTGGCCATGCAAGCAGAGAACACGGGCATATGATGAATTGGTTCAGTGGACCAATATGACCGCAACTCAGGTTCTTTATGTATGCCCATGAGGATGGTAAGGCCCAGAAAGGACTTAAATTCTGGAAACGTAATTGTTTTCCAGTTTCTGGCAAGTGACAAATAGGGATAAGCGGCGATGTATTGACCAGCATATAAATTGCTTTGGTCCACTATAGATCTATAGAGATCTTCGGTGAAAAACATCAAATAAAAATCAATGGCCCTGCATCAGTAGTGGGTTGCCAATCAGGGTTTGCAAGCGCGTCAGGAAGGACATTATGGGCTCTGCAGGCTTGTGTTTGCCTTCGTCTTCGTGACTGCAGGACACTACTTGTGCTTGCCACACTAGCTTGAACTGCACTTATGGGACTCGCCACGACCTGCATTGCTGGTTTGTCTATGACCAGGATATACTAGGCCGCTGGTGCTTGCCAGGTCACCAGAAGGAGTAGCGGCACTAGTACTGGCTTTCTGCTCCATACGAGAGACCTGCGGTTCTTGCACCTCAGCGACAGCAGAATGGGATTGGGTACACCTGACCTTAGCAGGGACCACAACTCCATCGTCAGAGCTATCAGACAGGGTGTCACTGCTGTCTACCGGTTCATATACTGAGCCTGATTCTGACAGTGGAGCTTCCCCATCGCTCTCGTCTGTCATGCTCAGCAACGCGTAGGCCTCTTTACTAGTGTACCTCGGATTGGACATGTTGGGCTCTAAATTTATAGGTACACTAGTGAGACTCACAGGCAAAAAAGCGCACCTGGTTGTCAGATCCTGTTACAAGTCGCTACTAAAATCACTGTCAGATTTCACAGGGATCGGGCGTGATCTCTGCGAACGCTGTAGATATGTGTGATGTGTTTAGTAAGTGTCAGCGGAGGGCGGAGGGGCTAAATGCAGGTACTAGCAGGTATCTGGGCCGATCCCGCTAACGCTAATTTTTTAGAACACTAATCTAGTGGGGAACGCTAGTATAGATTTGATCAGATCAGATATTGATCTGATCAGATACTGCAATAGTATCTAACACCTATCTAATGTGTGTGTGTGTGCGTGTCAGAGTACCTAACTAACTGGCCCTGCCTGGTGTTTACGCTGATCCTGCAGGAATACACGGTTAGAAAATCGGCCGATCGCTCGACCGCTAACCAAGGAAACAGCGGTTGGTGGTCGAAAACATTGCGGGAATACACGGGTAGAAAATTGGCTAATCGCTCGACCGCCGAACGGTCGGTGGTCAAAAACATTCCTCTCATGTGTGATATGTTCAAGAGATTTTTTACTGCCGACCTTCACACCAACACATAGAATATTGTTTGTTCGCAAACGATACAACACAAATTTTCCAATTTTTTCAATCGGTCTTTTTCGTTCATGATCGGGTATTACTTGCTGGGCATCAACGGTTAGAATATCGGCCGATTGTCCGCAGAACGAAAATTTTTCACACGATATCCTTATTGTGTATCCTTGCCATAACGCACGTTAAACCTAACTGGTGTCACCTCCTGGCAATCAGGTGTTAAAACCTATAAAAGGTGTGTGTATATATATATATATATATATATATATATATATATATATATAGAGTAATCTGATGGGAAAAAAACTAACTATCTAGCTAGCGTTACCCGTGACACTTATACAGTGATCACAGGTGACAGGGGGCAATCAAGCCATTAAAAATGTGGTTGGGGGGGTATTTATACCCACCTAGGCTGACTACTACCTACCCTAACACTGATTAGTGTCACAAGTGACATAAGTACAGCGATCAGTGAACAATCTGATCGCTGCACTCAGTGACACAGTGACAGGGGGTGACAGGAGAGAAGGGGCTAAGTGAAGGGGGTGATCAGGGGGCAATCAGGGGGTGGAAAGTGTGCCTATGTATACTGGTGTTAGTGTAGTGTTGTGCAACTCTTGTTTTTTGATGTCTCTCTCTCCTCTTTCAAATGGAAAAGGAAGGAGAGAGGGAGAGTGACATCACTTCCCCTGTCTGTGTTTACATTACACAGACAGGGGAGGCATTCCATTCGCAAGGACCGATCAGCAGGTATGGACCAAAAATTATTGGTCTTTTCCTGCGGATTGAATGGTCCTCTAGCGAATCGGACCACCGCGGCCCCGCTGGGAGCGCGCACCCCTGGCCGCGGCTGCGAGCGCCGTTTATAGACGGCGATTTGTGGGACGCTTCCACATTGCAACAGTGAATGTACACGAGCCGGTCAGGAAAAAAAGCACCCACGTCCCCTTGTGCTTACGCTCAGAAGCAAACACATATGTAGGTCACGCCTACATATGTAAACAGTGTTCGCACCACACATGTGAGATATCACCACGAATATAAAAGCGAGAGCAATAATTCTAGCAATAGACCTGCTCTATAACTATAACCTGGTAACCTGTAAAAATGTTTAAGATATCACCTATGGAGATTAAAGTACCCTAGTCTGGCGGCATTCCATGAGCGTGAGCAATTTTAAAGCCTCATACACACGGGCGTATGAAAAAAAATTTGCAAAACGTCAGGGAGAAATCTGCGTTTTTTCCGGTGTTTTGCATTGGCGTTAGTGAGCGTCGGCGTCAATAGGCTATTTTTTAACCTGAAAACGCCGGCTTCAAAAATGCTGGTTAACGTCGGTACGGCGTTAGTGAGCGTTTTGCCACTTAGCGTCAAAAACGCTACAGCCTCGGAACGCGCTGGTCCCCCGTTCTATTTACAGCTCACTAATGCCAACGCCCTGTACAGCTCAAAAATGTTGGCGTTTTTATGGGGCCTTTGAATAACATGGAGAGCTGCAAAAAACTCCAAAAAACATGGCGTCAACAAACGCCCGTGTGTATGAGGGCTTACACATGGCATGTTGGGTATCTATTTACTTGGTGTAACATCATCTTTCATATTTTACAAAAAAAATGTTTTTAATTTATTAACCGCTTGCCGACCGCTGATCGGCATTTGACGGGGACAAGGTGGCTCTATTGCGCGGATCGCCGTCATATGATGGCGGCTGCGAGATCGAGCCCAGTGAGCGCAGGCGCGCCGTCGGGGGCGCGCCCGCGCGCTCACTGTGTCCCGGGGAGGGCCCGGGAGCGGGTGCAGCGGATTCGATCTCCGCCGGCCACTCGCGATGCCCCCCCGGAGTGAAAGAACAGAGGTCCGTGTAAGTAAACACGGACCTCCGTTCTGTGAGGGGAGAAGGGCTGTGATCACAGCCTTCCACTACATGGAGGCTGTGATTACTTCCCTTCCCCAGCTAGGGCAGTCCCCACACAGTTAGAACACGCCCAGGGAACACAGTTAACCCTTAGAGCGCCCCCTGCAGGTTAACCCCTTCACTGCCAATGGTATTTACACAGTAATCAGTGCATTTTTATAGCACTGATCGCTGTATAAATGCCAATGGTCCCAAAAAAGTGTCAAAATGTTCCGACATGTCCGCTGAAATATCTCAGTACCGCTAAAAATCGCATATCGCCGCCATTACTAGTAAAAAATAAAAAAATAATAAAAACCCCAGAAATTAATTCTCATCATCTGTAAACGCGACCACTTTTGCGCAAACCAATCAATAAACGCCGATTGCGATTTTTTTTATCACAAATATGAGGAAGAATCTAAATCGGCCAAAATCGATGAAAAA
>BLSH010547577.1:0-17622 GCA_018402905.1 Glandirana rugosa
GTGTACAGCTGCTTTGGAAGCAGGAATGGTGGACTTTTTATAACGTCCTGCAAGCGCACCGCCCCAGTGTGAAAGCACTCGGGCTTTCACATTGGGGTGGATGGGGAGGGACTTTTGAGGCGCTTTACAGGTGCTATTTTTAACTAAATAAGTCCTGTAAATCGCCTCAGTGTGAAAGGGGTCTTAGATGAGCGGGGATGGCGCTGCTATAATGTTTTGACCAAGTTGACTCTAGATAAATACAAAGTGCTAGTACTACTGTAAACATTGTGTGTAAATATAAATAAACAATAAAAATAGAAAATATATATATTGTGTAAAATGTGCAAATATTCAAAAACCATTTTATAATTCCATCATTATATTAATAACACTGGATATACAGCAACGTATGGAAAAAATGCCACCTATTTAAAAGTGCAAGTGCAAAAAATATCAACTTAAATATAAAACAGACACCTTATATAAAGTGCAAGAAGTGCAATAAATTCTTTCAACTGAATTAGTATACAGTGCAATAAATAAATTCTTTCAGTACCATTGATTTATATAACAGTCCACAAATCAATTAAAGTTCATAGAGAGGAATCTTCTAATGATGAACTTTAAAGTGCAGTAAGTGTTGCCAAAAGTGCATGCATCAATCCAGCACCCTCCTTTTGTGACACACGTGCCCCCTTATTTATTACACCCACCAGATGCCTTTACCCATCAAAGGGGCAGCTTCCAATGACGTTGTGACGAAATGCGTCATTTTGCATCATTACGTCACATCTGGTTCCAGTCCGTGGAACGCATCGCGACCCGGACTTGCTGTGTCTGTAATGTGAAAGGCCTGAATACATCTTGGATCATTTAGGTTGCTTTATTTTTGAACAATAAAATGTTGAATATACAGTGTCACGCTATGGGCTGCATCATTGTTTCTCTATGAGCATATTGTGGCTGTTGGGAGTTTGCCACAAAGATTCTGCTTTTTTCTGAGTACCGAGGAGTTATATTGTGGTGGAAGAGGAGAGTGAGAGGGTTCCGGAGACAGCACAACCAGAGACTTGTTGCCCTTTGATGGGTAAAGGCATCTGGTGGGTGTAATAAATAAGGGGGCACGTGTGTCACAAAAGGAGGGTGCTGGATTGATGCATGCACTTTTGGCAACACTTACTGCACTTTAAAGTTCATCATTAGAAGATTGGTCTCTATGAACTGTAATTGATTTGTGGACTGTTATATGAATCAATGGAACTGAAAGAATGTATTTATTGCACTGTATACTAATTGAGTTGAAAGCATTTATTGCACTTCTTGCACTTTATAGAAGGTGTTTGTTTTATATTTAAGTTGCACTTTTTGTAAGGTCACTGGTTCATAATATTTTTTGCACTTACACTTTTAAATAGGTGCCATTTTTTCCATATGTTGCTGTATATCCAGTGTTAGTATTAATATGATGATAGAATTAGAGCCGGTTCACACTACAGCGGCTTGGGATCCGACTTGTATCGCCCCAAGTCGCCTGACAGAAGAAATCCCATTGAAGTGAATGGGAGCCGTCTTAATGTGCACTACTGAAGTCGCTCCAACTTCAGAAAAGGTTCCTGTACTACTTCCAGGCGACTTCTATCCGACTTGTGCCCATAGAATTCAATGCAAGTCGCCTCCAAGTCGGATCTCCTTCTATATTGAAGCGACTTTACAGAAAAAGAAAAGAATTTACCCAGGTAAAAGGAATGATGTCAGGATGATGTCAAGAGATTTAATCTGATTGGCCACAGGCAAAGTCACCTGGCATGGAGGCATTTGAGTGGCGTTGTAACTCGCCCAAAGTCACGCTGAAGTCGCATTCAAATCGCCTACAAAGTCGCACCTGAAGTCGGATCGCCCCTGTGTGAACCGACTCTTAGGGCCCATTCACACCTGAGCATTTTGTAGCTTGAATATGCTTGAAGCCTGAAGCTAAAAAATGCTGGAGGGGAAAAAAATCAACAATTCTCTATGGAGATGGTTCATATCTCCACTCAAAAAGCCTGAAGTACAAACAAGTTCTGGAGGTATTTTTGCTGCGTGAGTCGGGCAGATTTGGGCATTTGTATCCCATAGAAATGAATGGAAATGCGCAATTTGGGCGTTTTTGCGCGTTTTGTCTCGCGTGTTTGCGCGATTTTCAGCTAAAAAAAAAAGCTGAACTACCTAGCAACAAATGATGCAATTGATATAATATTCTCTATTGGCTAATACAAAAACGCCAAAAGCCCAAAAATGCCCAAAGAACACTGCATACAAAATGCGCAAAAACAATCCAAAGTCGTGCGTCAAACCACCGGAAAAAGCTCAAAGACGTGACGCTCCGGTGTTAGTGCAGCCTAATACAGTGGTTTTTTAATATTTGCACATTTTACACAACATATATATTTTCTATTTTTATTTTTTATTTATATTTACACACTGTTTACAGTAGCAGTAGCACTTTGTATTTATCCAGAGTCAACTTGATCAAAACATTATAGCAGCGCCATCCCCGCTCATCGAATATGTCTACCAATTTGACCACCCACCCTTGTTAGGGAGGTTGGTATATTGTGGAGGCAGCAGCTATTGACATTCTTTGTAATCCATAGCGCGGGATTAATACTGTATAATTTTTGGGTTTCATTAACCAACGCATGCCTACCTTCCATTTTATAAATATACAATTAATATGGAACAAACTGTACACTGTGTTTAAACCACAACAATTTTGCAGAAAAATGTACTTGACTTGAACATTTAAGATTTTCCCTGAATATGTGTCCATTCATGCATGAAATGCCATAAATATGTTATGTTCAAAAATACAGGAAATCTGTTTTATCTCTGTGCTCTCAGACCCACTCTTCCTTTACAAGTCAACTTTTCACTTGGTATTTGTTCTAGACTAGTAAAACGGTCATAAGGGCACAGAGATTATTCTGCTAATAACAGTACAGATGACATTCACCACTAAAACCAAGAGCTTTTATATTATTAAAAAGCTGAAGAAAATTCTAAAAAGTCAACAAAGTAATCTTGTATCCGCTCCAGCTTTTCGCCACTAAAGCCAGGGCATGGTGAAATATTTACCAGGTGCAGGTTACGCAGATAAAGCTTGAGACACAAAAATGTACAGCAAACACGAAAGCTAGAAGAAGTGAAGGTAAATGTGAATAGCTGATTTATTATCTGGAGCAGAAGTGAAACAGTTACCCAATAGTAACCTTATTTATTTCATTTTCCCAGAGAATAAAACACAAAAAGCTTATAAAGGAATCAATTTTACTTTGTTGCTTTTTTCTGAAACCAAGCCCATAATGAAGGATTTGCAAGTGTTAGAAGAGGGTTACATGCCCATGATCATCAAACAGGAGGATTAGTATGCATTTTACCTGTATAAAAGCAAATGTGAGCTGCATGTATTTCAATCTTTCGATATCCATGCTTCAAATCATCCAGTAGGCTCCCAAACACTTAAATAAAGCTTTTTCAAACTCCAAGTGGACTTTTATGTGCTGTGCAGGAGGAGGAGAGGCTTCCATCTAGCCACTCTGTCATAAATCCCAGATCGGTGGAGGGCTGCAGTGATGGTTGTCCTTCTGGAACTTATCTTCACACAGGATCTCTGGAGCTCAGACTGACCATCGGGTTGTTCTTGGTCACCTATCTTACTAAGGTCCTTCTCCCCCGATTGCCCCGTAGAGTCATGGTTGTGCCAAACTTCTTTCATTTGAGAATTATGGAGGTTACTGTGCTCTTGGGAACCTTCAATGTAGCAGAACTTTTTTGTAGCCTTCCCCAGATCTGTGCCTTGCAATAATCCTATCTCTGAGCTCTGCAGGTAGTTCCTTTGACCTCATTTTAAATATTACTTTATGACAGGTATTTATATAGCACCGTCAATTTACGCAGCACTTTACACATATATATTGTACATTCACGTCAGTCCCTGCCCTCAAGGAGCTTACAATTCAAGGTCCTTAACTCACATTCATACACACATATACTAGGGCCAATCTAGACAGGATACTATTAACGAGAGCGAGTTAACCTACCAGCAAGTCTTTGGAGTGTAGGGGGAAACCGGAGTACCCAGAGGAAATCCTTGCAGGCACAGGGAGAACATGCAAACTCCAGGCAGGTAGCGCCGTGGTTGGGATTCACACCAACGACCCCAGTCCTGCTAGAAAAAAATGCTGCCTCATGGCTTTTGTACTAATACAGTATGCATTGTCAGCTGCTTTTATAGAGAAGTGGGTGGCTTTCCAAATCAATTTAACCAATTCAGCACCGGGAGGATTTACCCACTTCCTGCCCAGGCCATTTTTTTGCGATATGGCCCTGTGTTGCTTTAACTGACAATTGCGCACGTTTTACCCAAAGAAAATTGACGTCCTTTTTTTCCCACAAATAGAGCTTTCTTTTGGTGGTATTTGATCACCTCTGCGATTTTTATTTTTTCGCTATAAAAAAAAAAAAAAGAGCTACAATTTTGAAATTTTTTTTTTTTTTTACTTTCTGCTATAATACATATCCAATAAAAAATAAATAAATAAACTAATTCTAATTTATTCATCAGTTTAGGCCGAAATATATTCTTCTATATATTTTTGTCAAAAAAAAATTGCAATAGGTGTATATTGATTGATTTGTGCCAAAGTTATTGCGTCTACAAACTATGGGATAGATTTAAGGACATTTATTTATTTACTTTTTACCGGTAATGGCAGTGACCTGCGATTTTTAGCGGGACTGCAATACTGCGGCAGACAAATTTGACCCCAAGTGACCCTTTTTGGGGACCAGTGACAATTATTATATTGATCAGTGCTATAAAAATGCACTGATCAATGTAAAAAGGGCACTGGCAGGAAAGGGGTTAACTGTGTTCCCTAGGGTGTGTTCTAACTGTAAGGGGGATGGGCTAGTAGGGACATGATCACTGTTCCCGATTACTGGGAACAGCATATCTCTGTAATGTCATCTGGCTGAATGGGGATATGCCTTATTTAGGTAGGCAGATCCTCGTTCTGCCTCTGTGGAAGGCGATCGCAGGTCGCTGGCGGACATCGAGCCCGCCGTACCTGCGGGCACGCTCCTGTGCGACCAACATACGATGATGATTCACGCACCCGTGCTAACCTGCCGCAGTAAAACTGTGGTGGCTGGTCAGGAAGTAGTCAATATACCACAGGTGAATTCCAATCAAGAAATAGAAACATCTTAGCACTAATCAAAAGAAATGGGAGGCATCTGAGCCTGAGGTCTGAATACTTATGCCAATGTGATATTTCAGTTTTTTTATTTTAATAAATTCACAGACCTTTCTAAAATTATGTTTTCACTTTATGGGGTACTGACGGTAGATTAATGAAAAACAAAGATATTTTAAGCAACGGTATTATCAGGCTGCAGTATAACAGAACTGAAAAAAGTGAAGGGGTCTGAATGCTTTATGAATGCTATGTATGTGTGTGTATGTATATATATATATATATATATATATATATATATATATATATATATATATATATACACACATACACTAATACACACACACACTGTATATTGTGACAGTGCAAGGCCCTGCCACTATGTAAGTTTAGGAAAAAGATACATAGGATTTGCATTAAGGCAGACTGTGAAGCTCTAGAATATGGTTTCTGACTGGGATTTCAGTTTTCTTTGGGTTTGTTAGTCCCAGATCATGGTCAGGAGCTTGGAGACTTCATAGCGGATTGGGGTTGGAAGAAGGCTCCAATCCCGTGTTCAGTGCTTATTAGAGGCCTGCAGTATGCAGGTGTGCAAGAATAGTTCAGGGCTCCCATTTTGGAGAAAGAGCTCTAGCCGGGGGTCAGGTGTGCTCCGCTCGAGAGACAGGAGGTCATAGCACAGGAGTTAGGTGGGCTCCTATTCACAGGTGAAGGTGTGGACCTGTGCAGCTCTGAGCTGTGAGCAAGAGAGATCAGACTGTGGAACTGCAGCACAGGGCTGCAAGCAAGAGAAGCAAGGAAGCAGTGAGAAGCATGCGGAGCCTGGGCTCCATGAGACAGGTTGTCTCAAGGAAAAAGCCTGCGCAGCCAAGTTGGCATTTTGTGTCTGCTGGAAAATGAAAGGTGACCAAAGAGAGTAGTGGTGCTGCTGACAAGGGAGCCGGGTAGCTCCTTGTTTCATAGACACAATTAATGTGATTCACATTCCTTTTCTACAAAATACAGACATTTTTATAGTTAACCACTTGCCAACCAGCCAACGTCATTTTACTGCGGCAGGACGGCACATTCCCCCGAATCACCGTCATTGCACGTCGGTCACAGGAACAGGGTCTGTGGGCGCGTACCCGTGGCACGTCCCTGGAGCCGATGCGTGTGGTCTGCGGCCACGATGTCCACCAGCCACCCGCGATCGATCCACAGAGCGGGGATCTGTCAATGTAAACAAACAGATCCACATTCTGACAGGGAAGTAGAGAGAGATCTGCTGTTCCCAGTGATCGGGAGCAGTTTTCTCTCTCCACCCCATCACTACACTCCCCCTACAGTTAGAAACACCTCCCTAGGGAACACTTAACCCCCTGATCGCCCCCTAGTATTAATCCCTGCCAATGACATTTATACGGTAATCAGTGGCTATTTTTATCTCTGATAGCTGTAGAAATGTCATTAGTCCCAAAAAAGTGTTAAAAGTGTCCGATCTGTCTGTCGCAATGCCGCAGTCCTGCTAAAAATAGTAAAGAAAAAACAAAAAATGCAATAAATCTATTCTCTATTTTGTACACGCTATAACTTTTGCGCAAACCAATCAATATATGCTTATTCTGTTTTTTGTTTTTTTACCAAAAATATGTAGGAGAATACATATCAGCCTAAACTGAGGAAGAAATTAGTTTTTTACATTTTTTTTTTTGGATATGTATTATAGCAAAAAGTAAAACATTTTTTTTTTCAAATTTGTCGCTCTTTGTTTGTAGCGCAAAAAATAGAAACTACAGAGGTGATCAAATACCACCAAAAGAAAGCTCAATTTGAGGGAAAAAAAGGACGTCAATCTTGTTTGGGTACAACAGCGCAATACTGCGCAATTGTCAGTTAAAGTGACGCAGTGCCGTATCGCAAAAAAATGGCCTGGTCATTAAGAGGGAAATTCTTCCAGTCCTTAGGTAGTTAAAATAGATTTTTTTGCAATTTTTAATGTCATGACGTGTCAGGTAGATGTTTAATATCTTGAACTATTTATTACCTTTAAAATAAATTACAGTACAACTCCAAAAGCCCCCTCCCCCCCAACAATTTTTTTATCTGCTTTTATCTCTAGCATTATGCCATCTTGCATGCACTATGCAGTGTCAAAATCTACTTCCTGGAATGAAGTGCTGATTCAGAGACAACACAACAACCATGTACAATGTGTAACTCCTGGTGCCTGTGCAGTTCCTGACTGTGTTCACAAATGTCTGGCACAGAATGGCCCCCACTTGCCAAAAAGGTACAATGTTGAAGTCTAACAACTGGGAGAAAGGAGACTGAGAAAATTTTCCCTCCTGTCTGCAGCAGACTGATGACATCATCTCGGTCTAGACAAATCATTTGTCTGGTGCTCAAGGACTGCATTTTAAAAATGACAACTTTTTGTAAAAAAAATATGCTGTTGCTCTATATTGTGAAATATCAAGAATTGATTCATTCAGACTTGTAAAGTTGCTGAAAGGTCCAGTTTCAGAAGCAAGCAGAGTCAAATCCTGCTTCAAGCTTATTCAGAGCCAGACAGGGCCCTAAAACAGCATGCACAGTCAACTTTCTTTTAAGGTTTGATTCACACCTATGAATGTTGCTTTTGAGTGTTTCTTCAGTGCTTTCTGCATTTTTTTCCGCAATTTGCTTTATGCTGTTTTTTTTTGGGGGGGGGGGATTTTGTTGCTTAACAGATTTAAAGACGCAAAATGCAAATCCCGGCAAAATAGCAGTAAATTGTCAAAAACACATAAAAAAAAGCAGGACAAAAATGCATTGATGTGAACGTTTTCCATAGGAACCCATGTTAACCACTTAAGGGCCGAGCCTATTTCTGAGATTTGGTGTTTAAAAGTTATCAGGGTTTTTTTTTGCTAGAAAATGACTTAAAACCCCCAAATATTATATATTTTTTCGAACACCCTAGAGAATAAAATAGCGGTCATTGCAATACTTTATGTCACACCGTATCAGCGGTCTTACAAGAGCCTTTTTTTTTAAATGCACTTTTTTGAGTTAAAAAATAAGACAACAGTAAAGTAACCCCAATTTTTTTTTCATATTGTGAAAGATAATGTTACGCTGAGTAAATTGATACCCAACATGTCATGCATCCAAATTGCGCCCGCTCGTAGAATGGCGACAAACTTTGGCACTTAAAAATAGTTTAAAAATGTCTACAGGTTACCAGTTTTGAGTTACAGAGGAGGTCTAGTGCTAGAATTATTGCTCTCGCTCTAACGATCGTGGCGATACCTCACATGCATATCACAAGTTACACCCAAAAACACATTCTACTACTTTTCCTGAGTATGGCGTTACCCTATGTGTGAGACTTTTACACAGCCTCGCCACATGCAAAGCAAACACACCAACATATATTCTAGGAGGCATAATGAGTCTTTTTGAACATGTCATTTTTTCCACAAGTTTTTGGAAAATGTGGGAAGAAAATGAAAATGCATTTTTACACAAAGTTGTCCATTTATAAGATATTTCTAACACATAGCATGTACATAGCAAAAATTACACCCCAAAATATATTCTGCTACTCCTCCTGAGTATGGCAAAACCACATGTGAGACTTTTACACAGTCTGGCCACATACAGAGGCCCAACATGCAGGGAGCACCATCAGGCATTCAAGGGGCATACATTTCAAATCTAATTTGACTACCTATTACACGATTGTGAGGTACTGTAGTGGCACTAATGGGCGCTGTAGTAGCACGGATGGGCACTGTAGTGGCATGGATGTGTCATGGATAAGAACTGATGTGGTATGGATGAGCATGAATGAGGCATAAATGAGCACAAATGGGGGTGGATGAGCCGTGGATGGGGATGGCTGAGCACAGATGGGGATGGCTTAGCACGGACAGAGATGGCTGAGCACAGATGCATGGGTGAGCACAGATGCATGGCTGAGCACTGAAGCATGGGTGAGCACAGATGGATGGCGGAGCACGGATGCATGGCAGAGCACGGATGCATGGCTGAGCACACATGGATGGCTGAGCACAGATGGATGGGTGAGCACAGATGGATGGGTGAGCACAGATGGATGGGTGAGCATGGATGGATGGGTGAGCATGCATGGATGGGTGAGCACGGATGCATGGCTGAGCACAGATGGATGGGTGAACATGGATGCATGTGTGAGCACGGATGCATGGGTGAACACGGATGCATGGGTGAACATGGATGCATGGGTGAGCACGGATGAGGCTGGATGGGTGAGCCTGGCTGGATGGGTGAGCATAGCTGAATGGGTGAACACGGATGCACGGGTGAGCATGGCTGGATGGGTGAACACGGATGCATGGGTGAGCATGGCTGGATGGGTGAAAACGAATGCATGGGTGACAGATGATCATGGCTGGATGGGTGAGCATGGATGAGGCAGGATGGATGAGGCTGGATAGGTGAGCATGGATGGATGGATGGGGGGTCCAGACTGGCACATCCTGCCCACAGCACCACTGCTTCTCATCTCTCCCCCTCTCCATTAACACTGCACCGATTGGTGCGGAGAGGGGAGAGACAAGCCAGATATCTGCCCGCTTGTTTACATCCGATCACTCAGTCATTTGTGAGCAGCCATTTGCCGCGATCCGTGATGCGCTGGGTCTCCCCCAGGGGGGCGCGATTCTGGGAGGACGTTATAGTACACCCTGCCAGAACAATAGATCCACCTTGCGGCCATGTATATACATGACATGGTTGGCAAGTGGTTAAGAGCATTGGGTGGAAGTGATGTTTGACGTTGCCCTGCAATGCTAGGGAGCCGATTGGGGGCCATCTTCCCCTCAGTCGGCATCTAGGCATTGAGTAAAGAGGATCGGATCATCTCTGCTGCTACCGCGGGCCTGGTAAGCGGTAGAGATGAACGGAGTGCGGTGGGGGGGGCCCTCCCCCATCCCTGATAAAAGTGATCTCGCAGCAAATCCGATGCAGGCACCACTTTTATCTGAAAGAGGACCGCCCGCCATTTTGAAAAATACTGGGGTTATGGTAGCTATCTGCTACCATAACAACGGTATTCCACGTCAAAGTACCGACATACAACAACAGCGGGCGGTCGTGAAGTGGTTAAAAAAATTCCCTGAATTTCTGTTAAATGCATCAAAAAGTGCATTTGTGTGAATCAAGTCTTACAGCCAAAAATCTGTTTAGCCAAGTACTAGCTCCTTTCATGAAGCAGTATATGATAGGGATAGAGAAAGTACTAAACCTAGATTAATCCGTTCATACAAACAGCCTAAATAGCTTGCATCCTATAGCAATTAGTCTATTAGCTTTGAGCTGACCACCCCACTCACGCAGAGAGCTAATGTCAGTCATTCAGGGTTATATGCTCTCATCATACTAGTCAACACACCAGCAAAGAGCAAACAAACTATAAAGTAAGACAATTTCAGTTATATCAAAATAAACCTGTTTTTATGGTTATGTTTGTAATCTATTTTCTGTCAGCATCGCTCACTTCTGCATTTCCAGTTAATTTTTTTCAGCTGTTAACTGCATGGTTCCAACCGTGTTTCTGAATCCAATTCCTCACTTAAGCAGCACCAATATTGATTTTATTTCTGTTTTGATTATTAAGCTGGCAGATCAACAGAGCATGAAAAAACACAGACCAACAATTTAACTCCCTGATTTCTGAAACTAGCTTTATTATGTGAAATAAGAGGTTGCAGAGCAAAATGGAAAAATGGGCCTAGAGCTAGTTTTCAAAATCTGTAACTGAAAGCACTCAGTGTGAATAACACGACAAAAAAAGTCTATGTAACAAATCTTGTATTAGAAATGCAATTGCATGTCATATGAGTCCCATCTGTGCATATGGTATTTTACCTGACTAGCACAGCTCTGAGGAAGGGGGTGAGCCCCCGAAACGCGTCAGCTGTTACCCCACCTTGTGCTCTTTCATCTACCCATTTGCATCATCTCGCTTTGGTTTTATGGCTTTGTGATACCACATTGCGGTTTTGTGAGTATTCATTTATAAACTTTTTTACAATTCTAATAATTTTTTATGGTAATGCACTAGGTGCGCGCGCCTCCCTTTCTGTTTTGTATTTTACCTGACTACTTATAGGGACTTTGTGAACAAAGTAGTTTCAGGATTTCTCTAGTATACAACTTTTAATACAGGACTGTGAAAATGCATTTCATAGTTTAAAGTATAACTAAAGGCAAAACTTTACTTTTAGGCTGGCTTACACCACACCCAATTCGCAGGACACTTGAAAACACATTGTTTTCAATGTGTCCGGTTCACATAGGTGCGGTGCATTCGCAGCCCGCATTGCATAGAAAACGTGTGCGTTTTCTGTGCAATGCGGTACGAATTCCCAGCCCATTATGTTCAATGGGAATGCATCTGACACACAGATGTGTTCCGCACTGAATGGGGATTCTTCCCCCTGCTCGTGCCACCTCCCCCCTCCCTCCCCGGGCAGCTGCTGCTCTGTGAAAACGGATGGGAGCTGCCGAACGGTGGCTCCGGTCCTTCTCACAGGCAAACAGGCTGGAATTTGCACCGCTATGGTGTGAATCCAGGCTTAATTTTGGATAGGGTGGAGAGGGGTTAGAACACTTGTCAGTTTTTATTGCTGTCTGTGCCCCCGTTAAGGTGGTTAACCCCCTCTATCTGTTCTGTTTACCATTATCATTTTGAAAGTGAAAGTTCTGGTTGTTTTACTCCAGTACAGACATCCTCAGTGTACTAGACCACTTATTAATCCTCATCTTTAGCAGCAAGTTTTTGGGATGTTTAGTTCTAGTTAGTCGTTCTAATATTTTTTTTTTGTATTATTTAATCTTTTGCTTTGTTTTCGCCAACCGGGGTATGCCCAGAGGCTCTGTTTTTGTACCATTTTCAAAAATACAATAAAAAGAATAAAAAAAAGAAAGAAAGTGAAAGTTCTGTGCTTTATTAGCTGCACTGTAGGGCAGGGGAAACAGTGGTTGTCTATTTAAAAGCACCCCCACCCCAGCCACCGTGCAAATGCACCCAAACAAATGCAAAGGCATGGCGTACATCCCGCACATGTATGTAAACAGATATTGAACGTCAGAGTAAACACTGTTGGGAATTTCAGAATGAGAGCAATAATTCTACGGCCATCATGTACAATCTACAATGATAAGCTGTAAATGCTTTTAAAGCATCAGCTATGAAAATATTTAGGTACCATAGCTTGTTGCCATTTCAAGGGTACACACAGTTTTGATTCCTGACATGTTTGGTATCTATTCACTCGAAGCAGCATCATCTTTAGATGTATTATCTAGAGCAGAGGCTTATTTCAGAAGACATATAGGGTAAATAGGATGAACAAAATGAAATAAAGAACAGGAATCAGGGTTGTCATCCTAGGACAGAAGTATTTAGGATTACAGAACATCTCCTTTTCCTCTTCTATCTTTTATAGGGTCTGAGGAGTTCTGTAGTCTAAAGAGAGAAATGGGTAAAATACTGAGCACAATCAGCATAGGCAAAGAACACAGACCTTATACGCTCACTAGATTTCTAGGGGGATCAACGGGTATTTTTTTTGCACTTATTGAACAGATATAACAAAACATTTTAGGAAATTTGTTTAGAGTAGGGAATTATTAAAATCCTTGTTTTATTTTACTGCTCTCCAATCACTTACCTGCACTGTGCAGTGGTTTAGCACAGAGCAGCCCCGATCCTCCTCTTCTTGGGTCCCCTGCCAGAGCCCCTGACAATTGATCCGCTGCTGCCTCAGCCAATGAATAGAGGGAGTCTACTCGGACAGTCGGACAGCTGAGGCTCTTGTGCACATCTCTGGATCAAGAGGGGGCTCAGGTGAGTATGGGGGGGGGCTGTGGGGGAGCAGCACACATAAGAATTTTACCTTCATCTTTTACAACCACTTTAAGCTGGTCATACAATTAATTAAATGTTGTCTAGTTTCTAACAAACTGAATGACATTCAGACTATGGGTGGCCCTGCCAGTCCCCTCCTGCCTGGCAGAAAATTGCCAGCTGAATCAGATGCAACCACTGTTTGGGTATACTAACAGCTGTCAGAATACAGTAGTCACAGTGGGAAATTATTCCATTCGCGATTATTCCATCCACACTGTCACAATGACAATGGCTTCACTAGACAGGTGGTGTGGGAGAATCTCCAACAACAAAAAAGACAGAAATAACGTTTTTTAAGTACAGTAGGGGAAGACTAGAATCCCTGTAAAGTTTATATTGCCAGATTCCCATCCCAAGCCATCACACATCAATGTCAGTATATCCACTCTATGATTTCTTTAAAGATGATCAGGTAACATTTCATGCCTGCGTCCATGACTCTAAATCCTAGAATCATGGGCCAAGGCTGAGAATGTTATTTGATCATCTTTAAATAAAGTAGATACATCACACACAGATGCAAGTATATGATCTTTATGAAAAGACAATCAAATAAGATTTCCTGCCTGGGTCCACGACTCTAGTCATGGACGCAGCCAATCAGTATTACTCGATCATCTTTTAATAATGTGGGTATACAGATATCAATGTGTGGTGAACTTAGTTATTGAGCAGAGAAGGACTTTCTGGTCAGTTCCAGCACTCACAGTTGTGAGAAGCGTTGATAAAACGTATTGTGCTCTATGTTGCTTTTGGGGATTTCCCCCCTCTTCCTAACTAGCAAAACCACTTTTACTACTATTGTAAAGGGAAATCTCTCTAACAGAGGATAGATGTAAAAATATAACAAAAGTTCTAACCTTTTCCCATGCTATCCAAAACTTAAAAAAAAAAAGTTATAGCTGGGCATAACCTTTAACTCTGATTAGTTGATATAGGTTAAATTGCTATACAATGTCTAATGAACAATCATATACACAAAGAAGTGAATACAATACATGTACCTTGAGCTCACTAAATTATGTTTAAATACCAAAATAACAAACTAGTGTAAGCTTAGTGATTCATAAAGGAATCAGAAGTGCTCAGTTATCTCTATTTTTGCTTCACCAGCAAAAAGACAATTAGATTAAACTTTTTATAGCCTGAGCAATACTGACAAAAGTCTTTGTGAAGCTGATTTTTCTGCTATATATGGGGAGATGCCACACAGTTGTCTCAAAGATTTTTGCGAAGGTACAATCTCACCTACTATATGTCCAGCTTAAAATTATATGGCCTAACATACACAGTCATATTCATTCCAAAGCACAACACAGCTCTGTATAGCACAGCAGCAATAACTTAAAGCACAAAACCATCTGACAGGTAATACCTCCAACAGGATGTGGGTTTTCCAGTTAAGATTACTATGCTCATTGATTACTTTAGCCAAGATATCATAAGCCAGATAATCTTTCCATCATTATGTCTTATGCCCAGCAGCATATAGTGTCAATCAGAGAATTTCAAAAAGTATTAAACAGAGCAAAAAAGTAAGCAGTCAGACATATGATAAATGCCATCGCTGAGAGTGCAAATCCTGGGATTGTCATAAGTATCCTTTCTTCACCACATGAAGAGTCTTTGACCTACAACAAGCAAATTAGCTGTCCTGATATTTTACTGGTTACATGCCTGTTCTAGTAGTAGAGGAGTAGTCATGGAAGAATAGGGATTACAGCCCTGGAGATTGTCAAAAATAAGACAGCAGTGGCAACTACATTTATGATTTTTCGGTCATAAAGTGCCTTTTTAGATATAGTGGCAAAAGAAATAAGGCAATAAATATACTAAGCAGGCCCCTTAGATTTATGATCTTCTGATTTGTCAATGGTATGCAAGTGATCATCCCTATACTGTTCTGATTAAAGCCTCGTACACACGGTACGATTGTCGTATAACCGCGCTTCTGATTTTTGCCAAAAGCGCGGGCCGTGATTTTGTAAGGCATACCGCCTATCCGAAAATTTTCGTTCGACCGAACTCAACGTCAGAAGCGACGTAATGTTTTGAATATTTCTGCAACTTTTTTTCCTTTCTGAGCATGCGGAGTCTCGCTCGCACAATTTTTTTCGTACCAAAGGCGCACTAATGGAACGAAAATCAGACGTTGCGTTGTCGTACGAAAAAAAAATTCTAGCTTGCACCTCCAGCTTTTGTCTGACGAAAATCAAAATCCACTGTCGAAAGGAGCATACTAACAGTAAGAATTTCAGATGGCAGGCTGTCGAACGAAAATTCCCATCCAAAAATCGGATCATGTGTACGAGGGCACAGCTAATTCACACTATTGGGTAGATTTACTAAATCTGGTACACTCAGAATCTGGTGAAGCTCTGAATCAGCTTCTAACCTCAGCTTGTTTAACCGCTTTCCGACCGCTGGTCGGCAATTGACGGCGACAGAATGGCTCTGTAACGCAAATCGCCGTCATACGACGGCGGGCGCGATACAGAGCCATTGTGAGCGCGCGTGCGCGCCTCCGGCGGGGGGGGGCCAGGGAGCGGGTGCGACGGCTTCGATTGCCGCCGGCCACCCGCGATGCCCCCCCCGGAGCAAATGAGCGGAGGTCCGTGTAAGTAAACACGGACCTCCGCTCTGTGTGAGGGGGAAGGGCTGTGATCACAGCCTTCCCGTACATGAAGGCTGTGACCACTTCCCTTCCCCAGCTAGGCAAGCCCCCCTACAGTTAGAACACGCCCAGGGAACATACTTAACCCTTAGCGCGCCCCCTGCAGGTTAACCCCTTCACTGCCAATGGCATTTACACAGTAATCAGTGCATTTTTATAGCACTGATCGCTGTATAAATGCCAATGGTCCCAAAAAAGTGTCAAAACTTTCCGACATGTCCGCCCCAATATCGCAGTACCGCTAAAAATCGCAGATCACCGCCATTACTAGTAAAAAATAAAAAAAAAAATAAAAACCCCAAAAATGAATTCTCATCATCCGTAAACGCGGCCACTTTTGCGCAAACCAATCAATAAACGCCAATTGCGATTTTTTTTATCGCAAATATGATGAAGAATATAAATTGGCCAAAAACGGTGAAAAAAAATGTTTTTTTATATTTTTTTTTTTGGATTTGTATGTTAGCAAAAAGTAAGAAATTTGGGTTTTTTTGCAAAATTGTCGCTCTTCTTTTGTTTATAACGGCGATCAGAAATGACGCAGCGGTGATCAAATACCACCAAAAGAAAGCTCTATTTGTGGGAAAAAAAGGACGCAAATTTCGTTTGGGTACAACGTCGCACGACCGCGCAATTGTCAGTTAAAGCGATGCAGCGCCGAATCGCAAAAAGGGCTCCGGTCCTAAAGCTGGAAATCCTTCCGGTCCTTAAGTGGTTAATTAAGCTTTGGCAATAAAGCCTGGAAGCTGATTGGTTTTAATTAAACAATTTGACCGATTTTGCGCTCTCCGGCTTTAGTAAATAAACCCCATTGTGCGGTGACTGGCGCCGTACTGCGTCTCAAACGCCAAACGCCGGTCACCACTAAGGCCCACAGAAAAACAATTGTTTCCTGTGTGTCCTATTTACACTGCAATTCAGCACAGAGCTGTGTTAAATTCCACTACAGGGACTGTTCATTTCTTAGGGAGGCCATGTTAAATAGGGTTTTGCTGGGCAAAACATTTTATAAGGCCTAAAAATGTTTTCGGGGTGAGGATAGTTACCGTGCAAAATGGGCTCTAGGAACAAGAGAACTGGAAAGGCCTTAGCAGGCTTGAGCATTTTTTGGGAACCCAGGCTGGAGACCTTCAGATGGGATGACTCAGGCTGCTCTAAAGCAAGACTTGAGCACACCGCCTCATAAGGGGCTACAATGGTATTCTTACATTTGGGAGAGGTCCCAGCGCCTCTTTCTGATTCTAGTCCTCAGAAGCAGAGAATGCACCATCCTCATCCTCAGAAAGTCAGAGACAGATTCTGAAAGAGAAATTGATGGGTCCAGCTTGCGACTCTTGTGATCAGTAGCCTCCAAAGGGGCAGAAAGCCATCCCACAAAGTCAGATACATGTGGCAGAAGATAATGAATCAGACTGAGGGAAATGGTCACGGCTGAAAGGGCCAGGGTCTGACTACAATCACCCCCCTAGAGCTGTTAACTGAGCCTGAGCTGGTGAGGCCACTTGAATCATTGCCCTTGCACCTATGATCTGCCATGTGTCATTAGAAATGTCCCCCAAGGCTTACAACTACTCACTATGGTAAGGTAGCGTTTAAGCCTTCTGTGCCAAGCACCATAAGCAGCTGGGGTGCAGGAGAAGTCCAAGGATCGCTGTGCTGTAAAGGTGAGGTTGGAGCAGGGAAGCCAGGCCAGTCAAAATGTGTGAAAAAGCAAAATCACGTGTGCATGAGGAGTGAGGCTGGAGAGATGGAGACCATTCAGGCATAGTGGTGGCCATATGGGGGGGGGGGGGGCGGCACTGGTAAAG
>BLSH010547577.1:17632-35368 GCA_018402905.1 Glandirana rugosa
CCCCCCCCCCCACCATGCAACAGAGAAAGGACACAAAGGCACCAAATTTGAAAGAACCTGCATACAGTGCATCCGGAAAGTGTTCACAGCGCTTCACTTTTTCAACATTTTGTTATGTTACAGCCTTATTCCAAAATGGATTAAATTCATTATTTTCCTCAATACTCTACAAACAATACCCCATAATGACAACATGAAAGAAGTTTGTTTGAAATCTTTGCACATTTATTAAAAATGCTTGGCATTTGCTGTGTTTGCCATGACACTCAAAATTCAGTTCAGGTGCATCCGGTTTCCACTGATCATCCTTGAGATGTTTATACAACTTGATTGAAGTACACCTGTGATAAATTCAGTTTATTGGACATGATTTGGAAAGGCACACATCTGTCTATATAAGGTCCCACAGTTAACAGTGCATGTCAGAGCACAAACCAAGCCATGATGTTTAAAGAATTGTCTGTAGACCTCCAAGACAAGATTGTATCGAGGCATGGATCTGGGGAAGGGTACAGAAAAATTTCTGCAGCATTGAAGGTCCCAATGAGCACAGTAGTTTCATCGGTAAATGGAAGAAGTTTGGGACCACCAGGACTCTTCCTAGAGTGCCCCCCCCCCCACCAAACTGAGCTATCGGGGAGAAGGGCCTTAGTCAGGGAGGTGACCAAGAACCCGATGGTCACTCTGGCAGAGCTCCAGCATTTCTCTGTGGAGAGAGGAGAACCTTCCAGAAGAACCATCTCTGCAGCACTCCAACAATCAGGCCTGTATGGTAGAGTGGCCAGACGGAAGCCACTCATCAGTAAAAGGCAGGTGAAGAACTCTGACCATGAGAAACAAAATGATATGGTCTGATGAAACAAAGATTGAACTCTTTGGCCTGAATGGCAAGCATTATGTGAGGAGGAAACCAGGCACCACTCATCACCTGGCCAATACCGTCCCTACAGTGAAGCATAATGGTGGCAGCATCAAGCTGTGGGGATATTTTTCAGTGGCAGGAACTGGGATACTAGTCATGATCGAGGGAAAGATGAATGCAGCAATGTACAGAGACATCCTTGATGAAAACCTGTTCCAGAGCGCTCTGGACCTCAGACTGGGGCGAATGTTCATCTTCCAACAGGACAACAACCCTAAGCACACAGCCAAGATAGCAAAGGTGTGGCTACAGGACAACTCTGTGAATGTCCTTGGGTGGCCAGCAACAGCCTAGACTTGAACCTGATTGAACATCTCTGGAGAGATCTGAACATGGCTGTGCTCTGACGCTCCTCATCCAACCTGAAGGAGCTTGAGAGGTCCTGCAAAGAAGAATGGGAGAAACTGACCAAAAATAGGTGTGCCAAGCTTGTACTGTAGCATCATACTCAAAATGACTTGAGGCTGTAATTGGTGCCAAAGGTGCTTCGACAAAGTATTGAGCAAAGGCTGTGAATACTTATATACAAGTGATTTCTTTCGTTTTTTATTTTGAATAAATTTGCAAAGGTTTCAAACAAACTTCTTTCACATTGTCATTATGGGGTATTGGTTGTAGAGTTTTAAGGGAAATAATGAATTTAATCCATCTTGGAATAAGGCTGTAACATAACAAAATGTGGAAAAAGTGAAGCACTGTGAATACTTTCTGGATGCATTGTAAAGACACCAAATTTGAACTGTTGTTCCTGCTCTTTAACAAATGTGTTCCAGTCTTCATTCCACCACTAAGCCATAGGGAAAATGGAGCAGCAACACTCTGGGCACCAGGAAAGGGTATTATGTTAGACACAAGCCCTATCCTGGCTTCGCACTCCCAGTGGACATACTGCCAGAGTGGTCTTCAGAGACAGGGCTACAGCAATGACTACAGCTCTGGACCTGTGTACCCTGTGGCTAACCTAACTCAATGCATTACAAGCCAAGATGAGCATGCATGCAGTGTTCAAAGCAAAGCTACAGGCCAGCCCTGCATCTTCTTTCTGTGGGCGTCTGGGTATGGTCCCTTAAGGCTCTGATGATCCAAAAGCTGCAGAAAAGGAGCCATAGTAAATATGGAGCAGCTATACCTCACTAGCAGATTCTTGAGAAAAACAAAATCAAAAGAGGTAGAAGAGAAGAGGTAAGCTACCTCTCAGTAGAGGGAAGATGTCCATCAACTAAGCACACTAAAAACCGAGGCTTGCTGGGAGTGTGAGGGGTTATATTGGGGCTGTCCTTGCAGCTTTTTTTGCCAATTTTGCTTACTTTTTTATCATTTTACAAAATGCAAAATGAGCGAACAGAAGAAAAATATAAATTAACCGGTTCCCGACCGCGCACTGCCTATTTACGGCAACAGTGTGGACATGCCTCTTACGGTGATTCGCACATGCGCAGCTAGGGCACACTCTCGTGCCCAGCGCACTCTGGAGGAGTGTGCCCGTGGGTAGGGTGGACCCGATGTCTGCCGGCGAGCCGCGATGAGCTGCCAGAGACAAAGAACGTTGTACATTGTACAAGTCCCTAGTGAGGCCGCACCTGGAGTATGCCGTCCAGTTCTGGGCACCGGTCCTCAAGAAGGACGTCCTGGTATTGGAAAGGGTTCAGAGAAGGGCAACAAAGCTGGTTAAGGGATTAGAGGACCTAAGTTATGAGGAAAGATTACAAGCACTGAACTTGTTCTCTCTGGAGAAAAGACGCTTGAGAGGGGATATGATTTCAATGTACAAATACTGTGCTGGTGACCCCGCTATAGGGGCAATACTATTCAGTGCAAGGGAAAACAAGAAAACACGCGGGCATTCACTAAGAATGAAAGAAAGGCGTTTTAACCTTAAGATGCGTAGGGGTTTCTTTACGGTAAGAGCAGTGCGAATGTGGAATTCGCTTCCAGAAACAGTGGTTTCTGCTGGTAGTATAGATAGTTTTAAAAAACTATTAGATGTACACCTAAGGGACCATAACATTGGGGGATATACAACGTATTACTGACATAAAATAAAACACACACATGGGATGGACTTGTGTCTTTTTCCAGCCTCACTGACTATGTAACTATGTAACTATGTAACGGGGAACCGCCGATGTAAACATGGCGGTTCCCCATTCTGACAGGTGGCATATAAGAGATCTACTGATCCCTGTCACAGCCCAGCCCCCTCACAGTTAGAACACGCCTAGGGAACACAGTTAACCCCTTCCCTGCCCCCTGCAGGTTAACCCCTTCACTGCCAATGACATTTATACAGTAAGCAGTGGATATTTAAATTTCTGATCGCTGTGCAAATGTCATTGGTCCCAAAAAAGTGTCAAAAATGTCTGACATGTCCGCCCCAATATCAAAATCCCGATGAAAATCGCAGATCGCCGCCATTACTAGTATAAAAAAAAAAAAGTAAAAACGGCAGAAATGAATTCTCATGGTTTGTAAACGCGGCAACTTTTGCGCAAACCAATCAATAAACGCCAATTGCGATTTTTTTTTACCAAAAATATGAGGAAGAATATAAATCGGCCAAATCGATGGATACATTTTTTTTTTTATATTTTTTTTTTGGGATTTGTATTTTAGGAAAAAGTAAGAAATATTGTTTTTTTTTTTTTTTGCAAAATTGTCGCTCTTTTTTTGTTTATAGCAGTGACCAGAAGTGATGCAGAGGTGATCAAATACCACCAAAAGAAAGCTCTATTTGTGGGAAAAAAAGGACACAAATTTTGTTTGGGTACAACGTCGCACGACCGCGCAATTGTCAGTTAAAGTGACGCAGTGCTGAATCACAAAAAGTGCTCTGGTCCTACAGTGGGAAATCCTTCCGGGGCTGAAGTGGTTAAATCAATATATGGTGTCCTCTCGAAAGCTGTGTACTACCTTTTGGCTTCAAACCAGCATTAGTTCTTACACATTTTCAAAGTCAGGGATTTTGTAGGATTAGAGTCAGGTGTATGATTTTTCTTATTATCTCTTTATTAATTCTCTTATAATATAATATTAAAAAAAAAAAAATCTCAAAATACATATACATTCTAACATCTCTACAAATTACTTTCATCCATGTTCATCATAGCCTTCCCCACACCCCTCCCAAGATGAAAAAAAAAAATACACATGT
The DNA here is from genome assembly GCA_018402905.1 of Glandirana rugosa. Classification (NCBI taxonomy): domain Eukaryota; kingdom Metazoa; phylum Chordata; class Amphibia; order Anura; family Ranidae; genus Glandirana; species Glandirana rugosa. The sequence continues at coordinate 21,706 of BLSH010547577.1, forward strand.
ACATACACCTAAATAAATATATATACAGTATATATATATAATAATTATTCCTCCATCTCCATATCCTCTATATACATTTCTGTATACACACGGTTTCCTTTACAAAATAACCTCACTTTTCCTCTCAGCCATCCCGTTCTCCACTTTTTGCACCTAAGCTTTCTTCCCTTTCTTTACCTTTTCTATTAAGACATAAGGGTCGCATAGCTTTTTTTTTTTTTTTTTAACTTAAATCAAACATCCAATATTTCTGTAATTTTTCCCAACTTATCTTCACCTAAAAAATAAAGTTCTTGCATCTCACAAATATATTCTACTCTCGTAAACCATTCTCTTACTTATGGGACCTTTTGCAATCGCCCAAATTTTTGGATAAGCCCCTTAGCAGCATGAGGAGTAAGGGCCCTTTTATAATGTGCTATACATTTCTTAGTATTGTGAAATAAATGTATCCACGAGTCCATAGATCTTTGCTTCTTAATAACTTCTCATGTTATCTGTGCAACCATTCCCCAAGATTCTTGTGTTTTAGGACACTCCCACCATATGCATTACATTGTTCCTTGTGCATTTCATTCACGCCAACATAACGGTGATTTCTGATGACTGATATTTATGAGCTTTTATAGGAGTAATATAACCATCTTGCTAAAAACTTATAATTTATTTCCATTGTATATACATCCCATAGCATATGGCAACTTCAGCACCTTTCTTTCTGGTTGTTCATTCAAAACTGTTCCAATTTCTTTTTTCCATTTCTCTATATATGGCAGTGTTTTTAGCCCCTCCAGTTTAATAAGTATTTTATAAATCTGAGACATAAAGTATGTTGGAGCCATCTGAGCTTCAAAGTGATTGCAAAGTCTCATTTAAAAAAATAAAATAAAAAATAAATAACAAACATGTTATACTTACCTGCACTGTGTAGTGATTTTGCACAGGGCAGCCTGGATCCCACTTTTCTCGGATCCCGCTTTGCTGCTCCTGGCCACTCCCTCCTGTAGAGTGCCCCTATAACAAGCAGTTTGCTATGGGGGCACCCGAGCCAAGCTGCAGCTCTGTGTGTCCATTTAGACACTGAGCTGCGGTTCAGCCTGCCGCCCCCCCCTCTCTCCTGATTGGCTAACTGATTTTGATTTTCTCAGCCAATCAGGAGGGAGAGTCCCAGATGGCCGAGGGACTCCAGGACTTCGCTGGATAGGGATGGGGCTCAGGAAAGTATCTTAATGCATAGAGATAAAAAAACCCTCTGCTTGTACAACCCCTTTAAGTAAAGTCTCAAAAGGAAATAAATTTTCTTCTGCCCGTAGCGGCTGGGGCAAGGTGCCTCAGTTGGCAGTACGTCCACTCATCCAAAGTAAAAGTGCCCCATCTATACTTTAATTCCTGAATTGTGCATAACTCCTACCCTTCATAATATTATTTAATTTTAGTTTTTCACTCCTTACCCATGCTAAAAAAAACCTATTTATTCCCCGGTAAAAAAGTTTGTGTTATTTAACAGTAATAAAGGTGAATTATACTCCCACTTATATTGTCTGTGAATTGTGTCCCATATACAAGGCGTGTTTATTGTTAATGGATGTATTTTTGGAGAGTGATCAATACTGTTGCGGAATCCAGATCACTTTTGCTTATAATACTTTATTCTGTAATCCGTCTACTTTAACCCAACCTCTCCCTTGTGAACTATAAACCCATTCTAAGATTTGGGCCAAAACTACAGCTTAATATTATCTCTTGGGGTCTGGTACTGCCAATCAACTATCATCTTTCGATTCATTTAATGTAGCAAATTGTATTCTCAGGCACGTATCCTGCCAAATACATTTTAAAAAAGAGGTCTTAACTTTCTTAAATACAGTTGTGGTAAATGTATTGGAAGTATTTTGCATTGATATACTATTTTAGGGAGGATTACCATCTTTATAATATTTATTCATTCCACCCAAGAGAGTGTTTTTACAGGGATTCTTTTTAATTCATTCTTAATCTCATTTAATAAAGGGATATAGCTAGCTTGGTAAATATTTTTGAGAGACTGTGTTAATTTTATCCCCAAATATTTTAACTCTACTTTTTGCCATATAAGCGGGAATGCTTTTTGTATTGCCTCTTGCTCTGTGCGTTATCATAATATTAAAAATCTCTGATTTAAATGGATTCATTTTTTTTTCATTCACCGGCTCCCCATAATCTTTTAATATATTTGGAAGCGTTATCCTTGAATTGGAGACATAGGACTATATGTCACTGGCATATGCTGCTACCTTGTGTTCCTCATCTCCGATCTTCAACCCTCCTATATCACCAATTACTCAGTTAGTAGCGAATAGTGGTTCAAGTGATAACACAAACAGCAGGGGTGAAAGCAGACATCCCTGTCTGGTTTCACTGAATAATTAAGTTGGCTGTGATAAACTACCGTTAAAGCGGAGTACCACCCAGTTAAAAGTCAGCAGCTACAAAAAGTATAGCAGCTGACTTTTAACAATCGAACACTCACTTGTCCCAGGCTCCAGCAATGCGGTCATCCGAGGGCTCGTTCTTCTCCCTCTCCCCTCGGCGGCGCCAGCATCACAAGTGTGGGCGCCCGGCTTTGGCTTCAAAGCCGTGTGCACGATGTGCATGCGCGAATGGCGCTGCACCTTGTGAATGGCCGGCGTATCTTCTGGGACCTGTGATGTGTCCCAGAAATTCGCCGAGAGGGAGGGGGAAGGGGAGCTTCCTTCCAGAGCAGCGGCTCTAGGAGAGATAGTGGGCCTGGAACCCTGTGAAAACAGGGTCTCCGCCCCACCCCCCAAAAAAAATGACATGCCAATTGTGGCATGTCAGGGGGTCACCTTCCTTTAAAGCGGAAGTTCCACTTTTGGGTGGAAAGCCACTTAAACTCATACCCTTGCTGTAGGATGATGATACAAAGCCGCTATCCATTGCATCATCTTAGTGCCTAATCCCAAAGCCTCCAACGTAGCCATCATAAATCCCCAGTCTACCCTCAATCAATTACCTGCATCAATTGACAGGATTAGAACTGGGGATTTACCTCACACACCTTATGCAATAGCAACAGTTATTTTAAGCCATTATATTTCCCTCCTTCTCCTGGGATAAATCCAACTTGGTCAGTGTGTATCCAGTGTGGTATAAGACTCTTCAAACTGGTGGCTAATACTTTTGCATATCATTTTGTATTTACAGTATATTCAACATCTATAGCTAAAACACACAGCCAATGTCATTAAGAACTATCTTCAGCATAAAGAAGAACAAGGAGTCCTGGAAATGGTGGTTTGACCCCAACAGAGCCTTGATCTCAACATCGAGTGTGTCTGGGATTAGATGAAGAGACAGAAGGATTTGAGGAAGCCTACATCTACCAAAGATCTGTGGTTAGTTCCCCAAGATGTTTGGAACAACCTACCTGCCGATTTCCTTTAAAAACTGTATACAAGTGTACATAGAAAAATTAATGGGGTTTAAACGTAAAGGGTGGTCACGCCAAATATTGATTTGATTTTGATTACAATTCTGTTCATTTGCTTTTCATTTTGATAAACTATTAACACTTTTTTTTTCACACCTGCCTAAAACTTTTGCACAGTAATATATATATATATATACAGTATACATCTACTGTATATATACAGTATATACACACCCTGTATATATCTTTAATTCCCGCTCAGCCTATTGTAACATGACGGCTGGACGTGAGCTTAGTTATGAAAGTTCTTGTTAGACAGAGTACAAGTTTGGAAGTGATGTAATGTAACAGATTGTATTGTATTGTAATGTATTCTTTTGTTTCTAAGCATGCGCGATCTTGGTCACTCAATTTTTTTTCATACAAATACTATATTAATTACATGAAAATTATTTGTTTTATCTTACGAAAACAAAAATGTTGTGCTTTACCTTTGAGGTATTTTCACATGAACTGTCGTGATCAACTCTCGAAAGCTGTGTACTAACTAATAGATTATCAGACGATCGCTCCAAATGCGTATTTTTCATTTGATTTTCTTATAATGCATACTAGGCATTACAGTGTCTTAGTCCCCACACAGAGCGAGCTGTATCTCATTAACATACAATGCAGAAGGGCAGTTTCTAAATGTTTAACCCTTTGTAAGGATACACATTGTTCAACTAGTTAACAGCTGATAATAAAGAAATGCAAAAACAGTACAGACAGGGTTAATTATGTTAAACATTACTTCACAGCCCCTCCTAAACATTAAAAAGAAGGGAGATCATATAAGTATTTTTAAGCAAGTAAAAAGCACTTAAAATGATAACTAGCGATTATTTTTAGCTGCTATACTATGGTAATGGGAACATGTAACAAATATTAATTAGGTGCTATCCAAAATTGGCTAAAAAAGTGGAAACATACTCCAAATTTCTAGGGTGAGGAAGGAGCTTGGGAGCTTCAAGGAGATTTAGCATTAAAAACAAACACGGTGCTAGCTTCCCAAGTATTGAAACAATGAAAACAAATGTGATCAAAAGGGTTAAAGATTTAAAAAAATGAATAAATAAATAATAATAAATAAAATTTTTTTTTTTTTAAAAAAGAGAGAACCTCAACTGAAAGTGATGATTTTTGTTAAAGGAACACAACAAAGAAAAAATACACATAAAAATCTATATGAAAAAGCAAACTGACCAAAAATAAATAGAAACAACTCTACTGCAAAACTTTATAATTTCACAATAATATTTTTTGTGTGAAGTCATTTATAAATATGTTATATATATATATATATATATATATATATGTATATATATATATATATATATGCGTGTGTGTGTAAACTGAAATATATGTACTTAAGAGGGTCACCAGCACTAAATGTTCTAAAACATCTATTTACAGATTTCGTCTACACCTTGAACAAAGCCGCATAGACACATTAATTTAAAGAAGACTACTACTACTAGTAAATCAAAAGTAAACAAATGTGCTACAGGGTGGGGAAAAAGTTTCTTGTACCATAAACATTATTCAATGTCCAGTGATGAAGACACAATTAAACAATTTTTGTAATATAATTGTGTCAAATACCTTCTTATAGCGCCGCTCGGCACTTCCGTGATCCGCCTGAGCTCTCTTCCCCGCTCCGAGCACTGCAGACAGAGGGCGAGATTCCCCGCTGACAGATGGGAGAAGAGAAGAGGAGAGCAGCAGGAGATCAGCTGAGCACCGCTCGTCACTTCTGTGGTCCGCTCCGAGCACTGCGGAGGAAGGGGGGCCCGAGATCCCCCGCTGACAGCTGGGAGAAGAGGAGAGCAGCGGGAGATCAGCTGAGTGCCAAGCGGCGCTGTACCAAAGGTATTGACTCAACTAGATTACAGAAACACACACCTTTTACATTATTCTCTACTGTAATAGAAAGGATTCTAGCAGTTTACAACCCCTTTAAACTAGAGCTTATTTTCGGGGTAGGGCTTATATTGCAGCCCTCCCCGAATATCACACTAGGTTTTATTTTCAGGGTAGGTCTTATTTTCAGGGAAACACTGTAGTAAGTAAAGAAAAGTAAAATCCACACAATCTGTAGTAGAAGAGATGTTCACAAAATTACCTAAGGGAACAACATACGGGAAAGTAGAAAAACTCTTTATATATATATATATATATATATATATATATTATATATACTGTATACATATATATATATGTTACAAACACAAAATAAATACTTGCTATAAATTCTTAAAGTCTACTTAATGCACAATAGAATAACCATCAGCAGCCCATCTAAGCAGACAGTTTCCTTCATTATTGAAATAACATCCTTTTTTCCCCTGACTCCACAATAGTTCACGTGTCTGACAAGACTCACTGAATCAGTGCGTACTAAATGTGATATAAAGCTTTTAGGAAGACAATGTTGATCTTACACCAGAGTGATGTTGGGCTCCCTTCCAACAACAGGCATCAGGGGAAACACTGCCAGCAGCAAGCACAAGAGAACCCAACTCACAGTTGTTATCTGCAAAGAAAGAGAAAGGAAAAAAAAGTAAATATCGGTAACAGCACTGTGGGAGATCATGTACACAAGCAGAATTGACAGAACAGCAAAATCAATCCAGCCGTTTCCCGGCACAGTACAGCAGGCTAAATCTGCTACTGGAAGAAGTAAAAGACTTCCTTATTTTTTCACAATGCAAATGATTTTCAAACATGTTATCTAAAACTTTCATATAGAAAAATAGAAAGAAGCATTATAACCTAATTTATTTTATCAATGCAATCATCATTCTTTAAATGCCTTACATAACAAAAGATAATGATTGATTCACCTTTTAAATTAAATTTACATTTTATTTGCATAGTTACACTTAGAAGAAAATGCTGACCCCGCCAGACATTGGAGTCTCAATAAATCGAATGAGTTAGAGGGCAGTGGTGGCCCTTTTTTTAACTTCTCATGGGCGTCATGTCCTTTTATTTTATTTAAGCCTCCTGAAACCATTTAATTTACCCTATGGGGAACACAAGACTGAAAAAGCCCCTTGATTATTTGCACCATTTGACTACATATTAATCATGTGACCCTCCCCATACCCCTTCCCCTCCTTTCCTTTCCGACAATTTTGCCCTCCTTTTTTTCCCATGTTCTCTTTACTTCTTCCCCCCCCAATTCTCTACATCTCAGTTCACACTCACACATACCTACCCCTATTGACATTCTTTCATACTTCTCTACCTCTTAAACCTAACTTTCAAGATCCAGTATGGCCAAGTAGCTCCCCTCTACTCCATTCATTATATAGCAAACTCTTCACACATCAGAATCACCCTTTCAAGATAAACGGTCTCAGTGATAGAAGGGACTGATTTAAAGGTAAATTAAAAGCAATTAGGGTGTTGACTTTACAAAGGATTTTTCCCATAGCTTAGCGAATTAGGTGAAGCTCTGTTGACATCAATCATTTAAACATTTACAGGCAAAAACACTTTTTTAACCACTTCAGCCTCCGTGACACACCCCTGCGTCGCCAGGTTGAAGTGGTTATAACAGGACGATGCTTGTAGCTGCATGCCTCATCCAGGTATATTTTATTTTCAGCCGGCGATGAACTTTCATTTAAAAGCAATCCTAGCAGCTAATTAGCCTCTCACTTTTACAGGGGGCAGAAGGAGGTCTCTCCCGTTTCACCTGGGATCTGGGAATCTAAAGTTGTAATCTCTAAAGGCTTTTAAAGTGTCACTTATGGATAATTTAATGTCTTTGTCACCATACCACAGGTGTGTGCAATTTTAACCCCTTCGACACCACGCGCAGTATATTTACTGCGGCAGTGTGGACGTGTCCCGTGAATCGCCGTAAATAGACGGCGGTTTGCGGAGTGGCCGTTAGGGGGCACGGAGGAGTGTGCCCGCGGCTCGGGCAGACCCGATGTCCGCCGGTGAGCCTCAATGAGCAGCCAGAGCAAAAGAACGGGGAACAGCCGATGTAAACACGGCGGTTCCCCGCTCTGTCAGTGGGGACATAAGAGATCTACTGATCCCTGTCACTGGGATGAGTTAGATCTCTTATGCCCATAACAGCCCAGCCCCCTCACAGTTAGAACACGCCTAAGGAACACAGTTAACCCCTTCACTACCCCATGCAGGTTAACCTCTTCACTGCCCCCTGCAGGTTAACCCCTTCACTGCCAATGACATTTACACAGTAATCAGTGGACAGAAACCCCAGAAATGAATTATCATCATCCATAAACGCGGCAACTTTTGCACAAACCAAACACCGATTGCAATTTTTTTTACCAAAAATATGAGGAAGAATATAAATTGGCCAAAACCAATAAAAAAAAAATGTTTTTTTTATATTTTTTGGGGGATTTGTATTTTAGCAAAAAGTAAGAAAATGTGTTTTTTTTGCAAAATTGTCGCTCTTTTTTTTTTTATTTATAGCAGCGATCAGAAATACCACCAAAAGAAAGCTCTATTTGTGGGGAAAAAAGGACGCAAATTTCGCTTGGGTACAACGTCACACGCCCGCGCAATTGTCAGTTAAAGCGACGCAGTGCCGAATCACAAAAAGTGCTCTGGTTCTAAAGGGGGAAATGCTTCCGGGGCTGAAGTGGTTAAAGACATGTTTGGTAACTATTTACTCAGCATAACATCATATTTTACCAAAAATGGGGTATTACATCGTGATTGTGTGCACATTAAATGTTTTTTTTTTTTTACAAAAAATTTGCATTTGAAAACCCATGGTGCAAGTACTGAGTTACATAAAAAATTGCAACACCCACCATTTTATTCTCCAGGGCCTCTGCGTAAAAAACACAGATAGTGTTTTTTTTTGTGTGTTCTAAGTGATTTTATAGCAAAAAGAAAATATGTTTTTAGTGAGTGAGAACTCTCAGGATTGATACAGAGCTGAAATGGTTAAATTTCCTCACATAGGATAGGCTACACTAAAAGTTTATTTTCATAACATTCACTAAAGTATGGGAAATTTTTGTTGTAAAGTGAACAGCCTATTTGCCTTTAGTATATAAACCCCATAGTCTATTTAGACACAGTAACAGACAACACTTGATTGATCATGAGGAGTCTCTAATGGGTGTTCCACATGCGAGATCATGCATTTACACTCCTGTTAGGTTTTCTGTGCCATTCACAATGTTATAAAGAATAAAACAAAGCAATTTCCTAATCACCCATTCTATAGATACACAAGCATACATATATGTATATATAAACCCTCTGCAAACTAACATACAACATAAGCTGGGAGCCTCTCTGTGTAGCTGCTGGTCTGCGGGCAAGGAGAGATAAAATGGCACTTGCACATGCACAGTAGAACCAAAATGGCGACCAAGCATGTGCACTTAATCAAAGATGGAGTCCGCGCCTGTGTAGTATGAGCTCATGGGAGGCCCAAAATGGTGCTCACGCCTCCTCACATGCGCAAACTTCACTGACTTCAGTTGGGCACCCCTCCAATGAGGGGAGCGATCTTCAAGGACTAGGCTCCCCCTCAGGCAGACGACTCTCTGGGACCTATATAAAACCTGGCAGCAAGACACACCTTGCACACAGTACCCAGCAGTATCCCCTTTTACACCAGGTCCAGTGCAGTTGTAACATTACAGGTTAGTAGCAGTCTTGATAGAAGAGATACCTATCCTCTATCCACTCTTACAGAGATGTATTTATCACCTGGGGACAACTAGCAAAAAGCTGACAATAACATGGTTGGAGGGGTTATATGAGGGAATGGCCAAAGCTTTGAGTGTCTTTGCCAATGTCCAATTACCTGAAGGTGCAGCATATAACCCATCTGTTATGAATGAAGACCTGTCTATGGAGTGGGTAAATCTTAAAAATTAATTCTGGTAATTTTCAAGGCTAATAGGCAAATGATTTTCAAAGAGCATGAGGAGAAGGTCACTGCCACAAGGGACAAAAAAAACCTTAAGCAGGAAAAATTGTGGTTTTTCGATTGGAGGCTAGGAGACCCCCCTGAGGAAGAGAGGCCACAACAGAAGGATTCCATCTTGAACTTTTGCACCTTCACAAAAATGTTCAGGGCATTGAGGTTCAGGATCAGCCAGACCCCTTCCTTTTTCAGAACTGTAAATAGGTTGGAGTATAACCCCTGGAACCTCTTTGGGGCCGGGACCAGGGCTATCGTGCCCTGAAGAAGCAGGTTCAGTACAGTCATGTAAAGATCTCATAGATGAGATGGAAATTGGAAGGAAAGAACCTGTCTGGTTGATAGGTAAGAAACTACTTTGTATCCCAACAATATCAGTTTACGAACCCAATTGTCAAAAATCGGGGAAAAACGTGGGTCTGCAAACCAGCAAAGACACCCCCGCCCTGGTATAAACAGGTAGGGGCAAACTTTCATGCTGTGGAAGGTCTATCTGCTGGTTTATTGGAATAGTGAGGCCAGGTGCATTTTGGCCATCTGAAGGACTTGGATCCATTGTCAGAGGAGCCTGGAGAACAAAAAAGCTGCTTATGCACAGATAAGGAGGGGCTGCTTGTGCTGCAGTTCCTGACCTTTCCTAGATTGCAGAAGAAAGGTATTTTTCCCTCCCCTATAAGATTTTTGATCATGGAAGGGCCACTCTGCCAGCACCTTCTTAAAAGGCTGGTATGCTGATCAACGCTTAAACCAGAGGGCTTGTGCAGGATCAGGCTTGAGGCAGAAAGCTTAGAAAACAATAGGACCGCATCCAAGGATGCATCACACACGTACTTGAGGCCCTATACGAGTTGGTCTACAAGTTCCACATACCCCGGGAATCCTTCCCATTACCCAGACCCTTGTGTAAGAGCTTAGCCCACTCAGTGAGAGAATTTGAGATATGAGTGTTGTAGCCAGAATTGGGTGGAGGGTCAAAGCAGCCACTGTAAAAATTGAGCGAGTGACCAATTCCACCTTCCAGTCCACAGGATTCTTGAAGGAGGGAGAGTCCTCCACTGGAATTATGGTTGCATTCTTCAACATTGAGATGGGAGGATCCATGATAGTGGGAGAGGTTTATTTTTTAAGAAGCGCCACATCTAAAGGGAAACTAAATAGGCAGGGTAAGGAAAAATTTTGGAGGCATGCGATGGCTTGTGAGTACCAAAGGAGACAGCCACCTCCTCGGCAGTCCCAGAGATGTCCTCAATTTTTAGGGTTTCCTACACAGAAGTAACGAGTGCAGCCACCAGCGCCTTTTCTTGCACAACAACAGAGGCAGAGGAGTGATCCTCACTATCCGATGGTTCAGGGGTCAAGTCTTGCTGGTCTACAGGGAAAGTGAGACCCACAGAGGCAGAAATGGTCTCCATCTCAGAAACATCTGAAGAGCAGTGACTGAGGGGGAAGGGGAGCGTTTTTTACTCGCCTCGTGTTCATGTGTCACTTCCACCCAGGACTCAAATGACTCAAGCACTGCCAACAGCGTATCCAAGGGGATAGTCCCCATGAAAGGTTCAACTCGCCTGCTGCCCCAGTCCAGGATAGGACCATTGCAGGCAACTTCACATGTAGCCAGGCGCTTGCATGTGCTGACTGGCCAAACTGGGGTGGCAACTTAATTCAGGTTATCCAGCCTGCCACCCTGCTTGGCTGTTGCTTGAAAATCTTCACAGGAAAAAAATGCAGAAAAAGAAAGGAAAAACCCTGCAGCAGTAGGACAATTTTGTACTGCAATTGAAAGTTTAAAATTATAAGAGACAAAAGCACAGGTATGTGTGTTAATACAAGAACAAAAAAATAGCAGAACATACAGCAATATGAAACTGGTCAGCAGCAGGACATTTTAAGAAGAGAAGTATGGGAAACATTTTGTTTTGAAGAATCATATTTACCTAGGTGGATGCTGCATCTTTCCCCCACTTCCTCTAAGACTGAGAACCAAGCGATCAAACATCGCCCATCTCTCGGTTCTCAGAGGTCCGTGAGCAAAGATCTGGTGATTGTCAGTTACCGGCTCTCTGTTCTGCCCCCCGCCCCGCACTCACTGGAGTTCTGGGCTGAGGAGGGGCTGGGAGCGGCAGGCCCAGGCTCTCAATGGCTCACTGAGAGGCTGAGCTGGGTGCTATTCCAGGCATGTGAGCAGATCACGACCATATGGTCGCGATCTTTCCTGAGCCTGCACTGGCTCTATGACGTCAGCCGATAGATAGCGGGCTTCAGCTACTGTCTGCTGAAAACGGGTCACAGGAGTGCAGAACAAACTGCCCTCCTGTGATCCACAGGAGAAGTACAGCTAAACGAGCTTTGGCTGTACTTCTCCTTTAAATGGATTTATTTGGGCGGCACAGTGGTGTAGTGGCTAGCACTTTCACCCAGCAGCAAAAGGGTCGCTGGTTCGAATCCCAACCACGACACTACCTGCCTGGAGTTTGCATGTTCTCCCTGTGTCTGCGTGGGTTTCCCCCGGGTACTCCGGTTTCCTCCCACACTCCAAAGACATTAATTTGATCCTGTCTAAATTGGCCCTAGTATGTGTATGCATGAATGTGAGTAAAGCCTCGTGCACACGGTGCAACGGTAGTACGATTGAACGGCCCAAATCATATGTTGGCTGCTGTATCTCGCGTACTGACATGCACTACATGATCGTACGACCAAGCCAAACGTAGTGATGTGTTACAAGCGTATAAAGAGGAAGTTCAGATGCATGTGATTTGTGAATTAGGAACGTAGGTTTACACGAATGGACACTTCCAAGTACTCCTGAGCATGTGTGTTTTGCACAGTACAACTTGTTGGACCAACTTCTCTATACACACGATACTATGGTCGTATGACTGCTTGTTGTACAACCAAAGTTTTCTAGTTTGCTCATCCAACTTCTGTTGTACAACCGTCGTACGTCAGCTGTTCTAATCGCGCGTACTAATGGGCAACAGGACCTGGAAGAATACACAGAGGAGGTGGATGAGAGCTCCTTGGAGGGGGAACAGGAGGAAGAAACACTAACTATAGATATAGATATGAGAACACCACGTACACCCAGACATCCCCCCACACCCAGAAGACCCAGACAGGGCTCTGTGGATAGGTGGGGAGAACAGAGCACCAGACCTACTACTAGGGGGAGCTCACCATTCACCCCTAGGTTCAATGTATCTATATGGAATCGTTATTCACCACTAAGGGAAAGAGCACCTGCCCCCTACTGTCCACAAGGAAGGAACCAACACTATGTGGGTTTTCAAGGGACTTGGCGAGACATACCCCCTGGAAGATGGAACCATCATGGGGCACCCAGAGTAGAAAACTGAAAGAATACCCAGCCCAACTGGTACAACCACAGGGGTTGGTGAGGCAGACCAGAGTACAGGAGGGAGGAAAGAGAACCAAGAGGACATACAGGACCGAATGTGGGATGGAAGGAACACAGAGGACCAAGCTGGCATCAAGAGACCCCCCACCACCGATCACCAACCAGAACCTATGGGAGACAGAACAACCTGGGACCACCGCAGGACTACACACCGGACCACCCTTCAAGAGAAAGCAGAAGAGAGGAAAACGAGGAGGAAAGAGGAGGCAAAAGAAGGAGAGAACAATAGGAACAGGCATCTACAACTTGAGCAGTATTGAATTCACCAGAGAAGAACTGGAGATACTTGATCTGGGATTAAAGTATGCACCTGAGAAACCATTGGACAAATTTGAGGTCTATATAGACCTACAAAAATGTATGAGGACACTCAATCTGAAACAATTCTATGCCACACAAGGTAAACAAACACAGGAGGAACCTTCAACTTACATACATACCAAACTAAGAAATAAATCCATATTTAATCCCCAAACATCAGGAGGAGACTGCTTAATGGCGTTCAAGAAAATGGTGGAACAAGACCTCAAGGGAGTTGATGGAACAAACCCCTAATTTATACCTAAATAAAGAATCAAACCATACATACATTCAACTTCCAAGGAGGACACAAACAAATGGAACACACCGTATCTTAACAAAGTCTAACTCACAGGAGTATGTAAAAACATCCAGATATATCTGGAGTTTAAACAGGTTACCAAAGAGTCCACGTATGAAATTAGGGTCTAGTTCATAGAGGTCAAGAAGAGACCACTTAAGTTATGACGAGTTCAACATCTACGGACAAGGATAACAAGAGAGGAAGAAAACGGAGGAGAAAGGAGGAGCAAAAGGA
>BLSH010547577.1:39385-67800 GCA_018402905.1 Glandirana rugosa
CCACCGCAAAATGGCGGCCGAAGACCGCATGGCGATGTGGACGAGAAGGCTGAGCGGAGGTACAGCGCTGGGCAGGGGGGTGGGGATGGGGGCTGGCAGGGGGCAAGATGAGAGGCTGATTCCCACCCGGTGGCTACCCCGGACAGCTACAGGAGCAGAGAAAAAAATCGCATTTGCGGACGTCGGGCCCTCTCACTCCCCATGTGGGGAGGGAGGCAGGGCGCTCACTTACCAGTCCGACGCCACGGTAGCCACCCGGATGCAGACTTTCCACCCTTGGCGGGGGGTCGCTGCAGGCCCAGGGTCACCCTGCCGAACGAATCGGGAAGGGGACCAAAATGGGGGATCTCGCCCCGGGCCACCCGCACGGAACGGGTAAGATGCGGCGGGTCCCTGTGTTGGGGCCGGCTTCGCATCATGTTGGCCAGGTCGGGGAAAGTACAGAGCCCAAAGACCCTCGATGCCCCGACCGGCTTCTTGATAGCAGATCATCTTGATTGCAGAAAAAAGAAAAAAGAAAAGAAAAAAGAAAAAAAAATGGTCACAATAGGACCGCAGTTCCCATAGGGAAGCCAGGTCAACTCCTTGCAAACTAGGCATTGAAACTGGAGAGTCCTCTGTGAGGGGGGGTTTTAATGTAGGAAAGGAGGACGGCCCCCAGGGGAGGGGCCAGCTGAATTCTTTCCCTGCCTAGTTAACTCCTGGTAAGACGAACATAAAACCCACAAAGTCAAGAAGAGCTGCGTCTGTCAGTGAACGTAGGAGAAATAAAGGCCGTATATGGCAGAAAATTAAAACAGTAGAGAAGAAGAATGTGGTGATACAACCAGCGGATAAGGGCGGAGGACTGGTGATACTTGATAAAAAAGACTACATGGAAGAGATGGAAAACTTACTTAAAGTGGAGAATACATATCAAAAGTTACCAAATAATCCAAAAAAGAATTTTGAGAAAAAATTGAAGACCTTGATTAAAAAAGGAAAGGAGAAGTGGATATTAAATAAAAAAGAGGCAAAGTACCTAGTTCCTGAATGCAGCAGAATACCAGTTATATACTATGTACCCAAGATCCATAAAAGATTAGAGAAGCCGCCAGGCAGACCCATAATAAGTGGTATAGATTCCCTATTCTCAAGACTAGGTGAATACCTAGACCAATTTTTGAAACCCTTGGTTAAGGAGGGTAGATCATATCTCAGAGACAGCCTGCAGCTGATCAAGGAAATTCAGAGCATCTCGGACCTTGATAACTGCATATTAGCCACCATAGATGTAAACTCCCTATACACTAATATAAAACAGACAGATGGTCTGAAAGGAGTCAAAAAAGTCTTGCATGAAAGGACAAAAATGAAGCAGGCACAAATAGACTTTATTCTGGAAGGACTCAGATTATGCATGGAATCTAATTATTTCTGGTATAACAAGAAGTACTACGTTCAAACGAAGGGAGTGGCGATGGGGGCCCGATACGCACTGAGTGTAGCCAACTTATTTATGGACCTATGGGAGGAAAAATGCATATACAGTAAAAACTATCCATCACTCAAATTTTACAGGAGGTACATCAATGATGTATTCCTAATTTGGGAGGGCAGCAAGGAAACATTGCTGGCCTTCATGGAGGAGATCAATAAGAACAGTTATGGCCTTACCTTTACGGGCAAGTATGACAAAAAACAGGTGGACTACCTAGACTTGATAATTGAGAATATAAATGTGATACTGTCCACAAGAACTTTTTTAAACCAACAGATAAAAATGGTTACATCCCAACATCAAGCTGTCATCACCCTAAATGGAAGAGCAATGTGCCTAAAGGACAAATGATGAGGCTCGAAAGGAACTGCCGAAGAATGGAGGACTTTGACCTGCAAGCAAATCTAATTATCAAGAAATTTGAGGAGAAGGGGTACCAGAGAACCTCACTCATGAAAATCAAAGAAATGGTCAGTAGGAAGGATAGGAACAAACTATTAGAAGAAAATAAAAACAAGGATGATAAGAATAAAAACCAAGAAATGGCTTTCATCACTGGTTTCAATAAAGAATATAAAAAGGTGGAGAAAATTGTCAAGAAATACTGGCCTATCCTAAAGGCAGATAAAACTCTGAACAAAGTCCTACCAAATAAACCTAGATTTATATATAGAAAGGCACCTGTGCTCAGAAATCATCTGGTGCATAACGTTATAAACCCCCCTAATGAGATCAAGCTCTTTCAGGATCTGAAAGGCTTCTACAGATGTAAGAAATTACTCCACTGTCGTACAAATCAAAATCAACCAAGAAAGGGGGTAACTTTTAAATCACAAGTCTATGGAATACAATATAAGATCAAGGAATTGATAACCTGCAACAGTACTCATCTCACATATATAGTGGAATGTCCTTGCCGCCTACAATATGTAGGGAGAACCACCAGACCATTACATGTGAGAATTAGGGAGCACTAATCATAGTCTGAACAGACACTTCAAGGAGGTACATGGAAGGGACCCCACCCTAATGACATTCTATGGGGTTGACAACATTAAGGAACACTGGAGAGGTAGTAACAAGAAGATCAGTGTTTCTCAAAATGAAACAAGGTGGATCTATAAATTGGGTAGTTTGGTTCCGGGGGGCCTCAACAATGATATAGATTTAAACTGCTTTATTTCTAACTTCTGACCTATGTGTCCAATTATAAGGGAGCCCACACGATCCATTGAACCATAGTTGTATAACCCCTTTGTAGGGTATATTTGACTGAAGGAACATATTTCTTACATTAGATATCATTACATTAGGGGTAATTCTATTCTTAGTATTACCCCCTCCTGTAATTCCATCTCCTATTCCACTTAAACCTTGATCCCATTTTACCAACTGCCACGTAGTTACATACCCGGGTTAGATATTATCAAAATTAGCGTCATCAACCCAACACATTTTTATATATTTTTATTTTTTATATTTCAAATTTTTCATACATTTTGCCATATAAAAATTATTTTATATTTTATAGGGTTTATATATATGTTTTATAGTATTTTATATATGTATCTTGTACACTTTTAGCCACTAGAGTGGTTACCATATAGCTACCATTGTACCAACAGGACCTACTCAGAGTTGGGTAACCCCTTCAGCATAAATTAGGTCTCTATTATATAGGGGACCTAGAAATGTATGTGTCTATTTTCAAGGTTAACTGGTATGAAAATACATGTCCCAGGTTTTAAACATCTCTGAATACTGCTCAGCTTGTAACAATCCTAGCCTAAATACAGTATAGAGCAGTGTTTCTCAACTCCAGTCCTCAAGGCACACCAACAGGTCATGTTTTCAGGATTTCCCTCAGATGAAACAGCTGTGGTAATTAATAAGGCAGTGAAACTGATCAAATCACCTGTGCAAACTCATGGAAATCCTGAAAACATGACCTGTTGGTGTGCCTTGAGGACTGGAGTTGAAAAACACTGGTATAGAGTACATCTTTACCAGGTACTATCTGGCTTTGTACCGGAGATGGACAGAGCGCATTGATCTTTGCCTTTGGAACCAATGCAAAAGGTGTAGTTACAGCTTCCTCCCTTAGAGGGCACTAATCCCAGACGCCTTATATATACTGGCTTCCATATAGGGCACCTTTATTACGCATAAAAGCACACATCTTTGGGGGAAAATAGTTTTTTTCCATTAGGCAGCAATTGGTTAACGGCAATACCACTGTACTTAGTCCCATCCCATGGGCAATATATGAACAAACTGAGGGTAGAGTCTGGCAACGCCTCAGAGGATGTCAATGAAGAAACGCATAAGGCGAAGCCAGACTCACGTGTCACGTCACTTCCGGTTTCGGAGTATAGGCCGGTGGAACCCACGACACAATACCAGGAAGCGTGCAGGACTTTGTAAAAGCCACGGCAGGACTTCACTTTTAAATGGAAACCGAAGTATTGAGCTTTTTATACATGCACTGTTTTAAATATTGGGATAATAAAGGCAAAAGTTTTGAAAAAGATTACACTATGGGCATCCTTTTTATCTTCCCTTTTGGTACTGGATATATGCTGTCTGCCACTGGATATTAACGGCCAGGGAGCACGGAGCCATCAACATCCACTGCATAGGGGACCCCAGGGATCACCAAACAGACGTCAATGCGTTTTACCCCTGTGGGGGTGACGCTGTTCGGTAAGTGGGGTACACCTAGGGGAGCACGCATGACCTGCACCTGTGAAAGCACCTGAAGACACTTTGCACATTGCATATCACCAATTGGATAAAGACTTGTTATGCACTTTTGGAATTAATTGTGACTGAATCAAACATTATATGGATGTATTTTTGATATTTAAGAGAAGATCTGCACATTACATATACTTACATATTTTTTAGCCTATTACGTTTATTTTATATTACATATATGTATGGTAACACCTATTGATCACGGGCTGCACATGCACTTTTCTGATGAAATAAGCACATATGAAAACACTTATTTATTTATCTTAATTTATTTTACTTTACTTGGTGTACCTTTCAGGCTCTCCCTCTAATACCACCAGGGGGCAGCAGTATACCTCACAGGTCACCATTTGGAGTCAATTAACAGGCATATAAGCAGTGCCAGACCCAGTCCGATAGATCCAGTTTGTTTCAGCCCTAGAAATACACCTTTTAGCATTATTTCCCCTCCAGTGGAGGATTTGTTTCTCCAGGGCAACAAACATCATGCCAGCTGGGTTTCTATTATGTTTCTGGTCTTAGTGTCTAGAAACACTATGTCCCGGAAAACCTTTTAAAATATTAGAAATATGCTCCCCAAGCCTAATACATAGGGCACAGGTAGTTCGCCCAACATAATGTAGACCACACGGGCACCTAATCAGGTATACCACATGCCGCGTAGAACAGCTAATGAAAGATTGTATATCGTAGGATTTACCTGTGTGGGAGGAGTTAAAGCTCATAACCTTCCTACCTCCAAGAATGTTAATTCGGCAGGCCCTACATTTCCCACAGAAGTAATATCCTTTCATTTCTCAAAAAAAAGTTGTGGCCTACATGGTGGATCAGGCACATTGGGTTCTATCCTATTTCTCAAATTATTTGTCCCTCTGAAAACAACAGTGTTTCAGGCAATATGGGACCCAAAATGCGGTCATTTTTCAAGACTGGCCAATGTTTTCTTAAGATGTTCTTGATGGCATAATGTTGGCAAGAATAGGTGATAAAAAGGCCACACCAAAGTCTTGTGACTTCCTATACGGACATGGATCGTTCAAGATCAATTGATCCTGATCACGATCTTCCACTTCTTTAATGATGCGATCCAAAATATCCTCCTTATACCCCTTATCCAAAAATCTTGACTTGAGGATTAGGGACTCATTATAGTCCTCCCTAAGGGAACAATTACGTCTGAGACACAAAAACTGTCCCTTGGGGAATGCCGATAAGCAAGAGGGATCGGTTGGTATATAACCATTCCTCTCCGTTTTCTTAAAAAAAGTTAAGAAAATGGACAGGAACAGTTATATACCGTTATATACCAACTGATTCCTGTCACCATCCCTGGTTATCAGCGGTCCCCAAGGGACAGTTTTTGCGTCTTAGGTGTAATTTTTCCCTTAGGGAGGACTATAATAAGGAGTCCCTAATCCTCAAGTCCAAATTTTTGAATAAGAGGTATAGGGAGGATATTTTGGATCGCATCATTAAAGAAGTGGGAGATCGTGATCAGGATCAATTGATCTAGAACGATCCACGTCCAGATAAGAAGTCACAAGATTTTGGTGTGGCCTTTTTTACCACTTATTCTTGCCAACATTATGCCACCAAGAACATTGGCCAGTTTTGAAAAATGACCGCATTTTGGGACCCATATTGCTTGAAGCACCGTCTGTTGTTTTCAGAGGGAAAAATAATTTTAGAAATAGGATAGCACCCGATGTGCCTGATCCACCATGTAGGCCACAATTTTTTTGAGAGATGAAAGGATATTACTTCTGTGGGAAATGTAGGGCCTGCCGAATTAATATACTTGCAGGTAGCTTTAACTCCTTTCATTACCTGTTCTACATGGCATGTGATATACCTGATTAGGTGCCCATGCAGTTTAGATTATATTGGGCGAACTACCCGTGCCCTATGTATTAGGCTTGGAGAGCATATTTCTAATATTTTAAAAGGTTTTCCGGGACAGTGTTTCTAGACACTATGACCAGAAACATAATAGAAACCCAGCTGTCACGATGTTTGTTGCCCTTGAGAAACGGTTGAGATAATGCTAAAAGGTGTATTTCTCTGGCTGAAACAAGCTGGATCTATCGGCTAAAATCATATTCCCATTTGGGGTTAAACATTGAGTAGGACATTCATTGCTACATCAATGATGGATAAGTGGTGCAAAGGTTTTTTGTATTAGAGGGAATTTTAACCTCTTCTCACCCGCGCTTTAGCCGAAAGACGGCTACAGCGCGGACCTGAATTGCCAGGAGGGCGTCCATGTATGTCCTCCCTAGCATGCTCTGTCAGCGCGCCCCTGCGGGTCGCATGCAGCGTGCTCTGTGATCACCAAATCCATGAGACTCAGCTAATCACAGATCGAAATAAGGGGATGGCCCCGCCCCTTACCATGTGATCAGCTGTCAGCCATTGACAGCTGATCATGTGATGTAAACAGAAGATCTGTATTTTATTTTCCCCTCATGCTATCAGCGTGAGGGGAAAAAGAAGCTGATCACAGGCTTTTGTCAGAGGGACATCGGTCCCTCGCACAGAGAGCCGGGGATGGATATCTGTGCCCACCGGTGCCCCCTGCCAGTGCCACCTATCATTACCCACCAGTGCCATCTACCAGTGCCCATAGTGCCACCTACCAGTGCCCACTAGTGCCACCTACCTTTGCCCACCAGTGCTGACAATCAATGCCCATCAGTGCCACCGATCACTGCTGCCTATCCGTGTCACCTATTATTGTCCACCAATACCCTTCAGTGCCCATCAGTGCCGCCAATCAGTGCCAACCATCAGTGTCAACCATCAGTAGCCATCAGTGCAGCCTATCAGTGCCCATCAGTGCAGCCTCATCAGCACACATCAGTGAAGGAAAAAAATTACCTGTTTTCAAAATTGTATAAAAAAAAAACTATAAAACAGTTTTTTGGGTTTTTTTCCCGAAGTGATTGGTCTTTTTTTGGGGTTTTTTTTTAGCAAAAAAGAAAAAACCCAGCAGTGATTAAATACCACCAAAAGAAAGCTTTATTTGTGGGAAAAAATGATTAAAATTTAATTTGGGTGCAGTGTTGCATGACCATTTTTGTTTTTAAACATTAAAAGTTTTAAAACGGAGTCACGCTATGTTGGTGTGTTTTTATCCTATATGGTGGATGTGCTGAGCCTGTCTGGGGGGATCCGTTCATGCACGAAGGCGCTTGTGTTCATTCCACCTGTACATGGCGGGGGAGAGCTGGAAGGAGACACATTCTGCGCAGGGCTCATTGTAATTGAAGTAAATTTGACCACTCTTACACAGGGGGTCACACACCTTAGGGTAAGCGCGGTGTGTAATCATTGTTGGTGACACACTGTCTTTTCTCCCCTATTCAAGGCACATGAAATGTTTTCTACTCCTAACTATGGAACATTCTTCTGAATGAAGGACTGTTATATGCTCTAGCAATAGACACAGTTTTTAGCGCTGCATATTAATGTTCTATATAATTTTCTGTGTTCTATGTCTGGACATTGTGCTTAGCTGCTGATTCTTAAAATAAATTATTAGTTTTAATTTGTACTTATGCACAGATTTATTTATATGTAAAAAATGTTTGTTTACCTAATGAATGTAAGATGATTTTTCATATTAGCGTGCAGAGCTGTATGCTAATGTGTGTTTTAGTGAAAGGGGAGAAATGTATGGTTTAACCTAAAATACAGTTTTCATTGCTAACTGATCCAGAATCAATTTATTTGCAGTTTGCCAGCTTTTCTTGTCTTTTCCCTGCTACAACCGATATGTGGCTGGTCCTCCTTCCCCCTTCCTTTTATAGTGAGAAGACCAGCAAATAACAAAGTTGCCATTTTTGTCCATTCTGAGACAGCTGACCAAAGTTCAAAGGCCCTCATTAGCTGCACAATTTTGAATACAAAGGGGTCCTGTTCATTACTATATAGGTCAGGGATCTTCAAACGTTCTAAACAAAGGGCCAGTTTACTGTTCTTCAAACTTTAGGGGAGCCAGACTGTGGCCAGCGGAGGAAGAAAAAGTCTTGGCATCAGTGGGAGTAAACAATACCCCATCATTGGTGTCAGTGGGAGGAATAGTGCCCCATCGTTCATTGGTATCAATGGAAGGAATAGTGCCCCATCATTGGTGTCAGTGGGAGGAATAGTGCTCCATCATTGGTATCAATGGAAGCAATAGTGCCCCACTATTGGTGTCAGTGTGATAAATAGTGCCCCATCATTGGTGACAGAGAGAGGACTAGTGCCCCACTGTTGGTGTCAGTGGCAGGAACTATGCCCCACTGTTGCTGACAGTGGGTGGAATAATGTCCCAAGGGCCTGATAAAAGCAAGTAAAGGGCCACCTCCGGTCCCCCAGGCCACAGTTTGGAGACCACTGATATAGGTTAACCTAATAAAATAGCCACGAGTTTATAGTATATCAAAGTAATTGATTGTAATGTTGGCCACATTGATAACCTGGTTTCTAAAATGTGTTAATCTCTGAATTAACATTAAATGCAGATACTAAAATAAGAACTATATTACTTAGGAGTTTGACTTTAAGCACTTGCATGTGGATTACTATATTGCAATTAATCTATTTGTCAAAAAAGTGTTTACCTTTGCTTGCCTCCACAGCTTGGTAACCAGAGGCCAACAAGCGAAACCCAAAAGTCCAATAGTAAGCACTGAACGATAGAAGAAGCTCAGAACCTAAATGGAGAAAGGCATGCAAAAGAAGATGATTGAAGATGTTATGAGAAATCAAAGAAAAGTGTAAAATAAATGTATATTAAACACAGCTACACCATGTAAACGTGCGAGAATTGCAAAAGTTCCTAAATTGTATAACTTTACATGAACACTGAATACATTAAAAAGCTCTTATAGTGAATCTACAGTCTGTTAGCAGCTGAATAAAATATAATGTACTCCATTATACAGTTAGGATTTTAACCAATTATCAGGCCTTTCTTAAGCCCGAAGTACCTTCTACTCTTTGATTGAGAAAGGACTTTAGTCTAGTAGTAGTCTCATAGTAGAAGTCACAGCGCAAGTTACTTGTGGAAAGTAAAGACTTGTTCTCCTTTATCCCAACAAGGGCATAGCCAGAGTACAGAGCAATATTTTGAAGTGGTGTGGGATCTATCTTTCAATTCACTAAATGCATGTAGACATGCCAAGCACTGTGATTTGTATAATTACTCATCCACTCAGACATGGGATTTTACCTTTTGATTTGTCCAATATTAGTTAACATTCTGAATGTGCAAAATATTTTAGAGCAATAGAAAAACTATAGACATGGGAAAGGAATTTTTTTGGTTGCATATGTTTTCACCGTTTCATGACAACACTTGGTAGAACCAACTTTCAATTAAAATACAGTTTTAACTCTTTTGGGAAAGGTCTCCACTAGCTTGGTACAGTTGAATCCTTGAATATTTGACCATTCTTGACCTTGCTCTCTCAGAGTGGCTGAGGAGAGCTATTGAACTGCCAGAGATTATGAATTGAATTGAATTTAATTGAAGTCACAGCTTCAGTGGGCCATTCTAAGATACCGGGGTTCTTGGTCAGCCTAACTTTGTCTATGCATTCAGGGTCATTTTCCTTCAATGAATATCTGCCCCAAGTCATGAAGTGAAACTGCTGACTTTAATCATCCAATCATGTACAAACAAATGCTGGGTTTTTTGTTTTTTTTTTTTGTTTTTTTATTACTTTGCAAAAACGCTAAATTAAGCTATACTACATTCACAACGCTCTGGGAAAAATTCTCTTGCAGAGTGAAACTTCACTCGCAAAGTGAACCATGTATTTGCCTTTCCACTAAAACCAAAACGTTACATTTTAGTTTCTTCAAACCAAGTAACTTTAAGGCTCCTTTCACACTGGCTTGTCCATATGATTCGCTGTGAAAACAAAGGGGAAATTTGCACTGGACATGTGTGAGCTTAGCCTTAAATCATCATAGTTAAAAAAGAACACGGTCTGCCTTCTTTTGGGGATTTTGTGGTGTATTAACATGAATTATAGCAGAAAAATAATTAAACTAGATTTCTTTGGGATTTCATGTCACTGGCCTACACAAAAATGTCCATTATTTAAAAATGGAAGAAAATTCCAAAATCCAAATGATTTACAAATAACAACCTGCAGAGTCCTGGTTGTGTAAGTTTCTTTTCAAAAAACCTTTTTCATTATAATCCTGGTGCCTGGATTTCATATCCTTCAACATGCCCCTGTTCCTTAGGACATTGTCTTATCAAAGTAACCCTTGTTCCAATGTCATTTGGATTATTTTCTACCACTTAAATCAGAGAAAAAATTGTAATGTATGCAGTTATACTCTTACTCACCAACAGTAAAACTCCAAAGCCTATAACGATGAGAAATCCCAGCACTTGAAGAGCTGAAACTGTGATTAGATATATTTTGAGCTGATGAAGAATCCATAATCTAAACACAAATAAATATATCAAAAATCTATACTCTTACTATATATACAGTGGACCCTACTGCATACAGAGACATTTCTGAAGCCAATAAATTAAGTTGTTAAGACATTACGATTTGAACAGCCTTGGCCAGTCCATTCAGGAAAGTCATTTTAGAAGTAAATGAATGTTACAAAGTTCCAAGTGGCAGACAATTTGACAAACACTTTTACGTTACTGGCTATTTTCCTGTGATGCAGGTCAGACACATGTTAATAGCTTGGGTTGACCCTTAAGCACTACCATGTATTATCAGGCAGATTAATCTGGAAAAGCAGCAGTACCACATAGCCTGCAGTGTCTTCTAGTAATCGTCTCAACAATATCAGCAGGCAGTGCTGAGCTAAGCAAAACTGCAAGTGTTTGGGATCATGCCATGGATGAACAATTAGTTAATAAGTCATAGAATACTGTTGTTCTATACAAGTTGTTTAAAAGATCGCAAACACTGTTCATATCATAGAAAATAGCAATACAAATATTTGTTTCCTTATTTTCCAGTGTGTATATGAACACTCTCATAAAATTTAGGACCCTTAATATAGTAATAATGTGTCCCCTAGGATCCCACAAAATTTCTATGTTTATAGTTGCAATTAAAGAAAAGCAATTCATAGTAACAACCTTATGCAATTTTTTATGAATGACTGAGATCGGCAGCTTGTCAGCCACAAATCATTCATGAATCAGAAGAGTCTAGGTGACCCTTCTGCTATAATCTCATGGTCGCTGACCATGCCAGCTGGCAGATCCCAGGTGCTGTCAGTGACCAAACATGGTCATGACTATTCTTGATTAATGATATCAGACTGCATTACCAGCTGACTTGTTGATATTTAGCTGCCAGCCACCGAGCAGTCATTCACCTTGAGGGCCAATTCACACCATAGAAACGCAGTCCGGATGCGTTCCGGATGCTTTTCTGCATGCGCGTTTTTGACGCATTTCCGGTCCGTTCCGGTGCGTTTTTGATGCAGTCCAGTGCAGTTTTTTCTTAGGACATGTGCATTCCAGTGCGTTTTTTGGTGCATGTAGGTGCATTCCAGTGCGTTTTTGGTGCATGTAGGTGCGTTCCGGTGCGTTTTGGATGCGTTTTACCGCGTTCCAGTACAGTTCAGTGCATGAAAAATGCAGCATGTTCTACTTTTTTTTCTGGAGCTGGAACTGACTAGAACTGACTGCACTGGTGTGAACTATGCCATTGGAAACCATATAACCTACTTTCCATGCATTTTTGATGCAGAATAAAAAATGTACTGGACTGCATGTGGTGTGAACTGGCCCTGAGAATTCGTCAGGAGCAGATTGTTGTGTGAAGGCCGTTGTGTTTTTGTCAACGGGTCCTTAGGACATTGTTCATTGTAATTAATGATAGATTTACATCTCAGGACGATGTGGTTGATTATGAATTTATACCATGTTTGTTTTTAGGTTTAAAAAAGGACCATCACAGTTAGACATGTGCAGAACGGAAAATGTGTTTGATTTAGTTTCAGATAGATTCGTTATGTTACTAATTTTGTTGATTAATTTCGGGATTCGTTTTTGAATTAATTTAGTTTAGTTTAATTTAATTTCGCTTATTAATTTTCTAACAAATTCCAAATTTTCGGAACAAAAAGAATTTGGATCGGTCAAAAAATGATCGACTGTTTTGATGTTTCTATGTGAAGAATAGCTGGTTGTTGACTGCAACGTCCTGAACAACTGATGACTCATCATTTGCTAGCAAGCTTCCCCGCTGAGAGCTGAAATGTAAACAAAAGAATGCCGGCAATATAAAAGTCAGAAAAAAGATTTAAAAGAAAAACGACGTGTGGTCCCCCCCAAAATCCATACCAGACCTTTATCCGAGCATGCAGCCTGGCAGGTCAGGAAAGGGAGGGACGAGCGAGCGCCCCCCTTCCTGAACTATAACAGGCCACATGCCCTCAACATGGAGGGGGTGTTTTGGGGCAGGGGGGGGGCTTTGCCCAGCGTACCCGGCCCCTTACCTGTTTAAGAAATGTCAGACAGAGAAGCAGGCAGTCTGTGGGGAGCCTTTGAGGAGGCCGGAGGTTTTTTTCTTCTCTTTTTTCAGGTCTGGCGATGCGGCGGGTGGCGTGAGTGGCTTCCAAATTTCAATAAGCCCCCTGCCCACAGACCCCCACAACCACCGCCAAGTGGTGTGGGGATGAGGCCCTTGTCATCAACATGGGGACAAGGTGCTTTGGGGCAGGGGGGTGCTGCATGCTCGGATAAGGATTGCCCTTAGTATCCATACCAGACCAAAAGGGCCTGGTATGGATTGGTGGGGGACCCCACGCTGTTTTTTTTCTGACTTTTCTATTGCCAGTATTCTTTTGTTTACATTTCAGCTCTCAGCGGAGAAGCTCGCTGACAGCTAATGAATCATCAGTTGTTAAGAACACTGTGGCCTGCTTCCAAGCCCATTCCTTAACAACCAGCTATTCCTCACACAGAATTTGAATTAGTCAATAATTTTTCAACCAATCTAAAATTTGAATAGTTTTGAAAATTTGGAATTTGTTAGAAAACAAATAAAAGAAACAAATTTCAATGAATTTTAACAAAGTTCCTTACTATTTCATTTGGAGATTTGGATACATCCGAATCTCTAAATAACCAAAAATTTGTCTGAATTTACATTCGGACCGAAAAGGAATTGCACATGTCTAATCACAGTGTGCTTGTGGTTATTTACTATGTACATTTTCTTTATGCATGAATAAAAAGGTTTATTATGTACCCGCTACTCATTCACCCGAGGTGAGTGAATATCCGGGGGCTCGCTTTATCCTTTATAAGAATAAGGGTTTGGTATAGATTTTGGTAGAGTCCCATGCTTTGTTTTATTTATGTCCCCTGAAGGGACCGGGCCACATATTCTGTATAAGGAAAAATAAGGAAAAATAACCAATGACCATATTAGACTCCTATTCCTATTATCCTAGATAGAGGCCTGCTCTGGATTTGTAAGAGGAACCCCATGCAAAAAAAAAGTGATTTTCCTCAAAAGACATATCAGTCAAAGGCCTTATTCCCACATTCCTGCCCTGGTGGATAAGGGGGTCTGCGAGGGAGGCACTCATCCTAATCTGAATGCTGGTGCTGTGAACAAGGCGTTGTACACTGAAACGTGCCAGCTTTCGCTGTAACTTTTACAAGAAGATGTTGGAATACAATTCTTTACTGCATCCTAGAAGTGCCAGCTCTTCATTAGTATAATCTGAAAGCCCCCTTAAGGATGAGGGAGTATCCAGATACCTGTCCTTCCCATCAGTTGAATAACTAAGGGGCACAGAGTAACAACAGCTGTAGCTTTTCATAGCTGGCCAAATGGGCAAACTAGATTATCTGATTTGGCCTGTTTATCTGCCGGAATCTCTGGTTGCTACTGCAGCTGGAAGTGATTAATTTAGTTGTGATACTACTTTTACCACTAGTGAATTCATTTTTTGCCTGTCCACTAGCTCGTTTCACATAGTAAGACTTACAGACCCCCATAACTACAGGTCCAGTGGGGATGAGGCCCTTGTCCCCATCAACATTGTGCTTTGCCAGGTGGGGTGTGCCCCTGACAAAGTACCCGCTCTAATTTGAGGGCAGTAGAGGAAGCACAAAATCTGCACTTCCCTGATGTCGATTTTAGAGGGGGAGGGGCACATAAATGTACCTAAAACATATTATTATTGCAGCAAGTGAATGGAAGGGTGATAGCAATTGCCGTTGCTGAAGGGAGGGGGGTTTACAAACTTAGAACACATGCTCTATAACTGCTGAAAGGTTAAAAGGCTTTAACCACTTCACCCCAAGAAGGACTTCCCATGTTAGGACCAGAGCACTTTTTGCAATTCGGCACTGCGCCGATTTAACTGATAATTGCATAGTCGTGCGACGTTGCACTCAAACAAAATTTGCATCCTTTTTTTCACACAAATAGAGCTTTCTTTTCGTGGCATTTGATCCCCTTTGCGTCATTTCTGTTCAGCGCTATAAACAAAAAAAGAGCGACAGTTTTGCAGAAAAAAAAAAAACAATAAAAAAATTAAATAAAAAAAAACAAATTTATTCATCGGTTTTTGGTGATTTATATTCTTACTCATATTTCTGGTAAAAAAAAAAAAAAAAAAAATCGCAATCAGCTTTTATTGATTGGTTTGCGCAAAAGTTGCTACGTTTACAAACCATGAGAATTAATTTCTGGCATTTTTACAATTTTTTTTGGCGACAATCTGCGATTTTTATGCGGACTTTTTTGGGACCAATGACATTTATACAGCGATCAGAAATTTAAATATCCAATGATTACTGTATAAATGTCATTGGCAGTGAAGGGGTTAACCTGCAGGGGGCGATATAGGGGTTAACTGTGTTCCCTAGGCGTGTTCTAACTGTGAGGGGGCTGGGCTACCATGGGCATAACTGATCTAACTGATCCCAGTGACAGGGATCAGTAGATCTTTTAAATGCCCACTGACAGAGCAAGGAACCACCATGTTTACATTGGCGGTAACCCGTTCTTTCTCTCTGCCAGGTCATCGCGGCTTGCCGGCGGGCATCGAGTCCACCCAAGCCACGGACACACTCCTGCAGAATGCGGCGGACACGAGAGCGCTCTGCCACTGGCGCGCTCCTGCCCGCTAGCTGCGCACGCGCAAGCCGCCGTTTATAGAAGGCGATTCGCGCTACAGTGCCACTCTGCAGCAGTAAAAGTATGCGAGCCGGTCGGGAACCAGTTAAAATCAAACTGAAGTTTGGGCAAGTGGCTTAATGGGGAAAGATGTATACATTTAACATTTAAAATTATTGTATTCCTACCCAGTGTCCAGGGAAGAGATGGCAAATACATGACTTTGATAATATTGATTAGATTAAAAGAACTGCACACATGATGGGTAGAGGACAGAGTACCTTGAATAAGTAATATTGCTAAATATTTCTGTATTCATAATAGTGGAGTTTTATGAGGGTTTGGGTGGTTAATGGACTGAAAAGAAGTTGAAGGTCGATGGGCGAAATATAAAGATACATTTCAAGTGCTTCAGTCACTCAAATAGAGTAATGTGATTTGGTTTTATGTATTTTTTTGGACTGTACACAATTAGTTAGACATGCAATAAAGGGGAAAAAAAAACATTATTTCATTAACACACAGTTATGGTGACACTTTTAATAACATTGATTTTGTATTTTAATATGAATACATATAGCTAAGATATCAAACCCTCCATTACACAAAGTTGTTACACAGGTTAAAAAAAACAACTCAGGTCTCCTTGCTGTGCATTTTAGTGTGCTTTTTAGTCCATTAAAACCATTAAAAATTCTCTGTGCTACTCCATGCATTAAAACCTGTTCATGTGTTTTATTAAGCATTTTACATCTGTTACCAATAATTCTTATGGAAGATATGCTTTCTAAAAACTGCAGTAATCACAATGTTTTAAAAAGAAAACAACAATGCAAAAAAGGATACGGGGAAATTACTTTCTCATTTTATAAGCACATACAGCACAGAGGTGTAAATGTGCCCTATACTTGTGATTTCTACCCAACACAAATGAAGGATGTGTATGCACTTAATGCACTAATTAACAACAGTGTCTAATACCTATCTCAGTGCCCTCATTTACCATTCTAAAAGGGCTACACCATCACCACAAAGCCTAATTAAACCCCGTTCATTACAGAGCTGTTAAGTGTACTGGAAAGCAGTTTAGGTCATTAAGGTCAGTCATTTGATTTGTTCATACAGCATACAATGCTTATGCTCATATTGATTTCCTAAAGGCAAGTATGCAGTGCATTACTACTGATGGCCATTTACAATGGAGATTGCTATTCTCAGAAAAAGCACAGGTCACTAAATTACATTTACATTATGTGAATAAATACTTATTAAGGGTCTACAAATTCACCTGACATTCTAACAATGCGGTGCAATTGTCAGTCTGTTACTATGCTTATTCTCAAACGAAAGAGCATGTGTACTTCTGATAGAAGACCCCTTAGGATTGCCTTTTGTTCAATCATAATTCTAAATGGCAGATGTTACTTTCATTGATCTTGATTTCCAAGCTCGTAACTCACTTGGCACAAACAGTCAATCCATCTGCTATGTTTAACAGTGGTGAATCTCACAGTTCATTAAACATGATTTAAAGTAGTTATGTCTACTGTCTTTTAAATGTTATAGTGCTGCCAACCTAACAAGTATATCCCAGTCTACATGTAAGACATACAGTATCTCACAAAAGTGAGTACACCCCTCACATTTTTGTAAATATTTTATTATACCTTTTCATGTGAATACACTCAAGAAATGACCCTTTGCTACAATGTAAAGTAGTGGGTGTACAGCTTGTATAACAGTGTACATTTGCTGTCCCCTCAAAATAACTCAACACACAGACATTAATGTCTAAACCGTTGGCAACAAAAGTGAGTACAATCCTATTTGAAAATGTCCAAATTGAGCCCAATTAGCTTTTTTCCCCTCCCCGGTGTCATGTGACTCGTTAGTGTTACAAGGTCTCATGTGTGAATGGGGAGCAGGTGTGTTAAATTTGGTGTTATCACTCTCACTCTCTCATACTGGTCACTGGAAGTTCAACATGGCACCTCATGGCAAAGATCTCTCTGAGGATCTGAAAGAAAGAATTGTTGCTCTACATAAAGATGGCCTAGGCTATAAGAAGATTACCAAGACCCTGAAACTGAGCTGCAGCATGGTGACCATACAGTGGTTTAACAGGACAGGTTACACTCAGAACAGGCCTCGCCATGATCAGCCAAAGAATTTGCGTGCACTTGCTCAGCGTCATATCCAGAGGTTGTCTTTGGGAAATAGATATATGAGTGCTGCCAGCATTGCTGCAGAGGTTTAAGGGGTGGGGTCAGCCTGTCAGTGCTCAGACCATACGTCGCACACTGCATCAAATTGGTCTGCATGGCTGTCGTCCCAGAAGGAAGCCTCTTCTAAAGGTGATGTACAAGAAAGCCCGCAAACAGTTTGCTGAAGACAAGCAGACTAAGGACATGGATTACTGGAACCATGTCCTGTGCTCTGATGAGACCAAGATAAACTTATTTGGTTCAGATGGTGTTAAGCGTGTGTGGCAGCAACCAAGTGAGAAGCACAAAATTAAGTGTGTCTTGCCTACAGTCAAGTATGGTGGTGGGAGTGTCGTGGTCTGGGGCTGCATGAGTACTGTCGGCACTGGGGAGCTATAGTTCATTGAGGGAACCATGAATGCCAACATGTACTGTAACATACTAAAGCAGAGCATGATCCCTTCCCTTCAGAGACTGGGCGGCAGAGCGTTATTCCAACATGATAACGACCCTAAACACACCTCCAAGATAACCACTGCCTTGCTAAAGAAGCTGAGGGTAAATGTGATGGACTGGCCAAGCATGTCTCCAGACCTAAACCCTATTGAGCATCTGTGGGGCATCCTCAAATGGAAGGTGGAGAAGCTCAAGCTCTCTAACATCCACTAGCTCCATGATGTCGTCATGGAGGAGTGGAAGGGGACTCCAGTGGCAACCTGTGAGCTCTGGTGAACTCCATGCCCAAGAGGGTTAAAACAGAGCTGGAAAATAATGGTGGCCACTATAAATATTGACACTTTGGGCCCAATTTGGACATTTTCACTTAGGGGTGAACTCACTTTTGTTGCCAGCGGTTTAGACATTAATGACTGTGCGTGGAGTTATTTTGAGGGGACAGCAAATTTACACCATTATACAAGCTGTACACTCACTACTTTACATTGTAGCAAAGTGTAGTTTCTTCAGTGTTGTCACATGAAAAGATAGAATAAAATATTTACAAAAATGTGAGGGGTGTACTAACTTTTTGTGAGATACCGTATGTTCAATGCCTGACAATAGTTATGACTAGCTGCATGACAATTCCATGACAAAGATGTTCCCATACGAAACTTAGTTTTTACTGGATATTATAGCATATTATATTTTCTTGTTCAATAGTTTTATTAAAGCTTTTCATTGCAAAAAAAGGGAAGGAAAAGCCCCAAGAAGGTACATTCAGAGACATTTATACATAGTAGTATACATCATTAGTCAGTGCCATTATCATGTCTTTAATAACTGCAGATGTTGTACAGATTCTAATGAACTGTAAACCAATACATAAGGATCTTTGTATTGTGTAATAATGAGAGTAAGACAGGGGGGTTCAAAATTAGATCTAGTACAGGTTGATAGGACATCTGGCATCATTACTGGAATGTTCTAGTTATTACTGGGCTATACATTTAGAAAAGAAATTAAGAAAAAGAAAAGAGGGAAAGAATATAAAAGAAGGGGAGGAGGATAATGAGGGAGGGAAAGGGGGGAGTAAGGGAGACAGGAGTAGGGGAAAGGGGTGGAGAATAAATTTCCTTCTCCCAAGGACATCCAGCAACCACATAGCTCAAAGATGTAATACCTGGTCTGGTTGGGAGTAGGAAATACACGCGGGCCAGATGTTTAGATATTTCTTATGGGTGTAAGAAGAAATAGCTAATAGTTTTTCATTAATCATAGCCCAATTCCATCAAGAAATAACCTCAGAAAAATGTAACATTAGGGACTTTCAAGAACAGACCCTCTTTGTTTGGTGCCATTAAAAATAAAGATAATTAGGTTTGCTGTTGGATGGGGAATATTTGTGGGAGGTTTGTTCATTAAGGCTTCTACTGGATCCTTGCATAGGTTACAGCCTAGGACAGCATATACTAGGGAATTCATAATCAGTGACCCTTCGCACATGCCCACCAAATGTATGACATTGTGCCTTCCTGTCCACAGGTACAGAAACATAATGATGAGTACTGGGGTACAAATTTAGTGATTCTGGAAGGCATAAGGTACCAGTGGAAAAGGACTTTATATGAGTTATCCAAAGCCCAAAAATGTAATAAACTTTTAGCTGTTAAAGTCCATATTTCCATACAGTCCTCTTCTGATAAGGCTTTCCCAAGTTCCTTCTCCCACTGGGGCATAAAATTGTGCTTTTGGATAAGATTTGGAGAAATGAATAGAGACCTGTATTATGGAAACAAGACCTGAGGTGTGAGAATTAGTGTGACACTTAGGGTACTTTTACATTGGTGCAGGCGGTAGCGGGAAATCCCTGCTAGTTTCAGTGGGGATTTCCCACTGATATAGTGGCGCTACAAGGGGTTAAAATGGGGTTATAAGTGGCGGTGCGCCACGCTTTGGGCAGGGGCGGTGGAGGAGCAGTGTATCACCGCTCACCGCATAGCTCCAAAAATGCTGCTTGCAGGACTTTTTATAACGTCCTGCAAGCGTACCGCCCCAGTGTGAAAGCACTTAGGGCAGTAGTTCTCAACTCCGGTCCTCGGGACCCAATAACAGGTCAGGTTTGCAAGATAACTGAAATACATCACAGGTGATATCATTTACTGCTCAGTGATTGCAGTATTCTCTGCATCTCCCCAAGGTAATACTTAAAATCTGGCCTGTTGGTGGGTCCCGAGGACTGGAGTTGAGAACCACTGACTTAGGGCTTTTGCATTGGGGTCTATTTTTGAGGCGCATTACAGGCGCTATTTAAAATAGCGCCTCAGTGTGAAAGTGCCTCAGCTGCAGTAGAGAGGCAACAAAATGTTGGAGTTGTATTTATTGGTATAACTCAGAATTATGAGCTGCAGGGTTTTTTTGAAAATATTTGAAGGGTTTGATACCTTTAAAGATGAGTAAAGAATGTACAGCTTTGAATCCCTGATGGAGCCACCAATGAAATCTGGCAGGATAATCCATTCCTAACACAAGCATTTATATGTTATATTGTAATCATTGTGTCATGAGCCTATTGTTGAAATATTATGGGCTTTGGCTTTACTTAAAAAGAAACAAGTCGATTTTTAATTAGTATTTGTTTACCTTTGTTTTATTGCGGCAATGCCCACAGGACTCCTGGATATACAGTATGTCTGTGTATATAAGGGTTTGTGTATGATACAGTACAAAAACAAATACCAAAAATGTACCAAAAACCTAAAACTGCCTTAAATAAAATAAGACAGAATGAATAAATGCAGTTGACTTAAAGAAAGCATGTCAATGCATGACAAACGACACAGAAATCAGTTTAGAAAGTTTTTCCACCAAATTCTAATCAATGAACTTCATGCCTCTATACCAGGGGTGTCAAACAGGCGGCCCTCCAGCTGTTGCAGAACTACAAGTCCCATCATGCCTCTGCTTGTGGGAGTCATGCTTGTAACTGTCAGCCTTGCAATTCCTCATGGGACTTGTAGTTCCCCAACAGCTGGAGGGATGCCTGTTTGACACCTTGGCTCTATACTCTACCCAAAAAAAACTTATGACCAAAATGTGCAAGAGCACATATATACAGAAGGGCTCCAGCAGTCCTTCTGGGAACCAAGCACTCAAGTGATGTCTGTAATCTGAGTTTTAGGACAATGAATTCCCAGACAGCCTGTACAAACTGAGCAATTGCTGGTAATGAAGTGGTAGAGTAGTACATTTCTGAGGGAGTGGAGTTAGTTTTACTCTCTAGCTAGATCTTCACTGTCCTATAGTGACAGCCATGCTTCTGCTGTGGCCTGACTCTTTTGTAAACTGTTAGTCATAACAATACACCATGTAATGGAGATAAGCAATGGCAGACATGTTTAAAGTCCAACCTGTATGATAATCATGGCTCCTTTCTTACCATGAAGAACTAAGTGTAAACACAAAAGGACAGAATGCATGTTATTCACAGCATTGCCAGGTGAAAATAAAGTGAAAAAGCCTAAAAAAAATAAGTAATGCAGCCATGACATCTAAAGACTGGTAAGCTGCAACTGATTAAAGTTTTGTTTTTGAGTTGTAATACTCTTTAATACTCAGTAAGTAATATATCTAGCCCCAGTATACTAAATAGTGAAGAAAATGCTTAAAAAGAGGAGCTCCCCCCCCCAAAAAAAATAAATAAAAATCAGCAGCTACAAATACTGAAGCTGCTGACTTTTAATATAAGGACACTTACCTGTCCAGGGATCAAGTGATATCAATTTTCCAATCGGCTTCAGTTGCAGGCATCGGGCATCTTAAGTAAGGGAAACTGGCAGTGAAGCCTTCAAGCTTCACAGCCGGTTTCCTACTGCGCATGCACGAGTGGCGCTGTGCTTGTGCATGGTTCTGAAGTCTTTTGGGACCCGTGTGTGTCCTAGAAGGCTGCGGGGGGAAGGAGGAGGGGGCGGATACCTGTCAAAACCAGGTACCCGCTCCCCCCCAGAAAAGGCCAAAAGTGGCAGTGGAGGGAGGGGGATACAAACAAGTGGAACTTCCCATTTTGGGCGAAGTTCCGCTTTGAGGCAGACATTCATGTTAATGATTGTACTTAACACAGAGTGCTCATTTTTATGAGCAGTAAACCAAAGAAACCAGTTAAAATGAAAGAAGCATCAACAGAGTACATCCTAATTGGCTGATCTTAGGATTGAGCACTCTTTATTTTATAAGATATATAGAGTTAAAATGTATGTTAATCTTTTTTTCTTTTGTCTTTATTTTAGATAGAAAGGGGAAGGATTAGAAGACGCATCTGTTTTCTACTGCAATCCAGAGCTTCAGTAGAGCGATTTTCCCTCACTTTCTGTCCCAGTGATGGTTTTACCAGAAGGTGAGTGAGAGAAAACAGGCTTTCCCCTATTTTACTAAAAAAAAATGTATTTTTGTCTTTGTTGCTTTTGGAAAGTAAAAGACAAGAGCTAATAAAAACCACACAAACCAAAGCTGTAACCTGTACCCATGTCTTGTACTTGCAGTAGCAAAGTAAACACACCCTTGAAGTTATACAAATACATATTCAAGCCCTTCTACTGGACAATGCAAGGTAACACACAATGCCCAAATCAATAAACTTTATTTCTTTATCATAAAATGTAAAAACACACTATATTCTAGAATTGCTAATGCGGTATTTAATTTCCCTAGACTGAAAAAACACATTGCTGATGCAAACTCAGTTTGATTTCAACTTACTCTTTTGATGCTTCATTCCAGATAATAATGGGTAACAGGCAATATATGTAGTACATCCATGGACTTGACTGGATTATCAGGAACAAGACTGTGCACAGTGCCAGAGTTGAAAATCCATATTTCACAAGAGGTGATGTTGCCTGCAAAATAATTACATTTAAAATACCTTGTGGAAAAATGTTAAACTCAGCTGTTCTGATATACAGATTAGGACAATATTCTGAAATGTTGGTCTTCAACATTACAATGGAACTCTTGCCTGAGCATATTGGACACAGTATGGAAGGGTTAAGATGCTTTATCAAGTTTTAAATACTGATGAAGAAAATGTCAGCACAAGTTTTAGTTGCAGAAATCCACTCCTGGAAATGACACCACAGGTAATTTTAACAGATTTCGGCAGTCAGTCAAACCTGGCAGAGTGGCAACATATTTCCTGGAAAGGGTCTGCAGATCATTAAAGCAAATACCACACTGCTTTCTTCAGGGTGGATTGGCTGTGATCTTAAGAGCTGTGTCTTTTTTTAAGATGGCCATACACTCGTAAAATTGTTTCACTGTAAGAATGTTTGTTTGATTTTTTTTAATTGTCAGCTGAGTCAAATTAATGCTAGTTTTTGATTGCAGTGATGGAAAAATTTTAAGGTGCAGGATGGACATTTTTTCTTGAACAAACAAATCTCTAACAGTGTATGTCATTTTCATTACAGAAAGTACATTTATTCCAAATTTTAATTTTAAAAGTAAACAAAAGGCTAAAGTACTTTTGAACGACATTCCTCAAGTCATCATATGTACTAAGAATGTTTGTACATACATACACACAAGCATTCATACATACACCGGTAAAAAATCTACTAGTGTATGGCCAGCTTCAGACTCTTCTACTAGTCTTAGGGCAAGTTCTCTTTTTCTACAGGGTAATCTCTTCCCCTCTTCTTTCTCAATACTTCACCAGAGCCGATATTTATTATCTCTAGGGCAGTTTCTCTTTCTACATGGTGGGCTCTCTTGGGCAGGATCTATCATGCTCTGTAAATGGCAGGCTCTGTAAATCAATGTTTCTATATGACAGCCTCCTACTTTTACCAAGGCATTGGAATTTGAAAATGGTTTAAGCACTGATCTAAATACAACTCTCAGTCAAATCTGAATCAAAAATTAGTCATGGAGTCTAGACACAGAAAATAATTTAAAGCACTGTCTTCACTTTATAGCTTTTTCTGGGAAAATGCCAGTGATTACTATTGGCTTCTTAAAAGGAAGCATAATAAACTCAGAGTAATTTTATAAAAAAGTACATTTGTTTCTAATAAAAACTTTTTAGATCAGTTTTCTAATAGTAACATTTGGGATTTGTCATGCTTCCACTGTTCTGGGTATAATGAAGAAGGTATATGTACAGTATATATACAGTGCTGCAATGATTCAGCATCGCCACCTCTCATTGGGTAGCAGAGAGCTTTTATTCTGGAAATAATAAAACTGATACAGGAAGCAGCAAAGTGCAATGTCAAAGAGGTGTGTAAATCACAAGGATGGGCATGTAAATCCCAAGTGGCTGGCCAAAAAATTCACAAATCCTTTGGCAAATAAACTGTAAATCTATATATTTTAATTGTGCATTCAGCTTTCCTTGTTCTCAACTTTAACCACTTCTAGCCCTTAGCATGTACCTGTACAGTGGAAAAGGTTATACAAGAATCATGACTACAGCTGCAGCCATTATCCTAGTAACAGCAACTAGCTTTCTAGTAAAGGTGACTTGCACGACTCTACAACCCCTCAATCACTTTGACGGGGCTAGGAAAGGGACCCCCCACCACCATTCCTGTGCTCTCATGTTCTACCAGGTCGGCTGAGCACAAAGGAGGAATCACATATGTTCCTCCCCCCTCTTCTGTTATGAAAGATCCCAGAAGCGATGAGGATTAAAACACTTCCAGTTTTGGGTCATTGTTTTTGGCTGCTACTGGCCAGGCAAGCATCTGACCAAGCCCAGTTTAATCAGATGCTTTGGAGGGCAGAGGAGGGATCAGGGATCTTATAGACTATTGATTGCTCAATATAGAGTACCTGTCACTGCTCTAGCTATCACAAGGGATGTTGATTTTTGTGACAGCAAAAAAGTTGAATAAAAAAAGAAGAAAGTGTAAAAAAAAGTAGGTCCTACACGCATATAAAAACAGTGTGTGGGGGGTTAGCTTAAATGGGGATCACCTCCCCTGAGAAAAAGGTAGTCCAGACAGCAAATAACCAGAAACAAACAAAACAGAACAGAAAATAAATCTTTGCCATCCAGGCACTAACTAAACACTTCAGGTTGCTAACTCATAGGTGAAGGGCTTTTCCCAGTTACCAACAAAACAAACATAATGCAAACCTTTTTCCTTCTTTTACAAACAAATCCACGTCAATAGGTCTCTCAGGTATGGCTTCCTAAATCCCAGGCCAAGAGCAATCTCTTGCTCCAGTCCTTTCTTATTTATACAACCTGCTGGTGGTCACTAGTGGACCACAAAACCTGTCAAGGTGGCCCAGATTCCACCTTAGTTTCCTGTGCATGAATGCATGCGCGGTGATACATAGCATCCATCAATCACCTCGCCTTTCATAATGTCACATACACCCCCTCCCCCCCGCTCAAGCCCCTGTGGCTGAGCAACTGTCCCAACCAGATAATTGATACGGGAAAGGGCATCAACATTATTCTGATATTTTCCCAGCTCTATGCTCCACTGTGAATTTAAATGCTTGTAAAACAAAGAACCACCTTGTCACACAACTGTTTTCCTCCTTGTTATCACAAATGCACTTGAGAGGGGCATGATTTGTGACTAGTTTGAACTGTCTTCCCAACAGGTAATATTTGAGAGCATCCAAGGACCACACGATAGCCAAACATTCTTTCTCGACAATGGCATTGTTTTTCATATGTCTGTTAAGCTTTCTGCTAAGGTAGATTACCGGGTGCTCCTCTCCATCTCTGATTTGGGACAGTACGACACCCAGTCCCACATCAGAGACGTCTGTGTATACAACAAACTCTTATGTGAAATTTGCAGTCACAAGCACGGGTTGGGCACAAAGCACTTGCTTCAACATTTGAAATGATTTCTCTGCCTCAGGATTCCACTTAATCGTGACTGATTCTCTACCTTTCGTCAAATCTGTTAGAGGGGCTACAATGGTGGCAAAATTGGGTGTTAAATGCCTATAGTATCTGGTGATCCCAAGAAATGCACAAACTTGACTTTTATTTAAAAGGTTACATGGAAATTAAACAAAAACACTGAATAAATCCTTGCCATCACACTAACTAAACTGTTTTGGTTCCTAACTCAGATGAAGGGCTTCTCCCATTCACCAACAAAACAAACATAATGCAAACCTTTTTCCAGGCCAAAAGCAACCTTTTGCATTAAGTCCTTCCTTATTTATATCACCTGCTGGTGGTCACCAGTGGACCACAAAATCTGGTCCGAAACCAACGCTGCCAGGTTGGTCTGGAAAACCTGGCCCTAATTCCACCTTAGTTTCCTGCATATGAACGCATGTGAGATGATACATAGCCTCCATCAATCACCTCGACTTTGATAATGTCATCAACCATGCGAGGTATTGCCGAGGACATAAGAGCAAGTGTAATCATTCTAGTATCAGAGTTCATGTTTAACTCTAAACTGGTAACCTGTAAAAGCTTTTAAAGCATCATCTATGGAGATTTTTACGTACCGTAATTTGTCACCATTTCACGGGTGGGCACAATTTTACTTTCCTGGGCCAAATGTTTGGGGGTTCTAAGTAATTTTCTAGCAAAGAAATGCAGATTTTACATAAATGTGAAAAATGTCAAAATTGCCCTGGGCAGCAAGTGGTTAATAGCAACAGTGTATTTAGTTGTGGTTTGTTGCTTGGTATTTACAGTATGTGAAAAATGAATATCCAGTTTAGAGACTCTTGTTAACATAAATTATTGGACAATATAATTTATAACATAATTTGGTTACTTAAAGAATAAAGTAATTATTTACATGTATTACAATCTGCACACAACACATTGCAGTAAGTTGTCACTTGTTATCTGTAAACGTGCAGAACTCACCCTTTGAACACACAGGATAAATAACAAATGGATGCAATTTACTTATGGCTTGGCAATTCTCCATTATAAATGACAGCAAACAATGCAGAAGTAGCAACCCCTCATGATAATATAGCATCTATTTAATTGGAACATGTAAATCTGTTCAAACACCTATACATTTAGGAAAAAATATCCCAGAAATAAACCAAATTTATGTAGGAATACTCTAAATATTTTTGTGGTATGTAAATGTGTAAATATTTATTTAGTTTAAATGCTACTGATTTGGTATTACTGATTGTTTGAATGTTACTGATTTTGAACTAGTTTGTTCCACTATGTCTGTGAGTAATGATCAAGCTTTCCGAGAGAAAGAAAATTAACCACTTCAGCCCTGGAAGGATTTCCCACTTTAGGACCAGAGCACTTTTTGCGATTCGGCACTGCGTTGCTTTAACTTGCAATTGCACGGTTGTGTGATGTTGTACCCAAACAAAATTTGTGTCCTTTTTTTCCCACAAATAGAGCTTTCTTTTGGTGGTATTTGATCACCTCTGCGTCATTTCTGATCGCCGCTATAAACAAAAGAAGAGCGACAATTTTGCAAAAAAAAAACCAAATTTCTTACTTTTTGCTAAAATACAAATCCAAAAAAATATATATATAAAAAAACATTTTTTTCCATTGGTTTTGGCCGATTTATATTCTTCCTCATATTTTTGGTTAAAAAAACCCGCAATCAGCGTTTATTGATTGGTTTGCGCAAAAGTTGCTGCGTTTACAGATGATGAGAATTCATTTCGGGAGTTTTTATTTTTTCTTTATTTTTTACTAGTAATGGCAGCAATCTGCGATTTTTAGCGGTACTGCGATATTGCAGCGGACATGTCGGACCATTTTGACACTTTTTTGGGACCATTGGCATTTATACAGCGATCAGTGCTATAAAAATGCACTGATTACTGTGTAAATGCCATTGGCAGTGAAGGGGTTAACCTGGAGGGGGCATTCTAAGGGTTAAATGTGTTCCCTGGGCGTGTTCTAACTGTATTGGTGCTGGGCTGGCAGGGGGAGGGGAGTGATCACGGCTTACATATACAGGAAGCCCGCGATCACAGCCCTTCCCCCTCTAACAGAATGGAGATCCGTGTTTACTTACACGGACCTCTGTTCTTTCACTGCGGGGGGGGGGGGTATCGCGGGTAGCCGGCGGTGATCGAGTCCACCCTACCTGCTCCCTGCCCTCCCCAACACAGTGGCGGCATTTCTGTGCCTAGAGGTAAGACAATCTCCCCCTTCCCGACACTAGCGCCCGAAGGACATATACATTCGGCACTAGTGAGGGGAGGGGGACGGTCGGGTCGTGGTTATGTCAATCTTGTGCGGGTCCCTTGTGTAAATTGGGAATCTTACGGGGGAGGTCCAATTGGGGAAGTGACGGTTACCGTAAATGTGTCATTAGTCACGTAAAAATATCGTGACTAGCGACATATTTACGGTTACCAGGGTTTTTTCACAGTTTTACCAGGCTGTACAGGCGACGTTATAGCGTCATGGCGATTTTTAGCGTCTAA
>BLSH010547577.1:74516-106502 GCA_018402905.1 Glandirana rugosa
TCTTGGTAGATTTGCAGTGGTCTGATACTCCTTCCATTTCAATACTATCACTTGCACAGTGCTCCTTGGGATGTTTAAAGCTTGGGAAATCTTTTTGTATCCAAATCCGGCTTTAAACTTCTCCACAACAGTATCTCGGACCTGCCTGGTGTGTTCCTTGTTCTTCATGATGCTCTCTGCGCTTTAAACGGACCTCTGAGACTATCACAGTGCAGGTGCATTTATACGGAGACTTGACTACACACAGGTGGATTCTATTTATCATCATTAGTCATTGAGGTCAACATTGGATCATTCAGAGATCCTCACTGAACTTCTGGAGAGAGTTTGCTGCACTGAAAGTAAAGGGGCTGAATAATTTTGCACGCCCAATTTTTCAGTTTTTTATTTGTTAAAAAAGTTTGAAATATCCAATAAACTTCATTCCACTTCATGATTGTGTCCCACTTGTTGTTGATTCTTCACAAAAAATTACAGTTTTATATCTTAAAGTTTGAAGCCTGAAATGTGGCAAAAGGTTGCAAAGTTCAAGGGGGGCGAATACTTTCGCAAGGCACTGTAAATGTCATTAGTCCCAAAAAAGTGTCAAAAGTGTCCGATCAGTCCACCACAATATTGCAGTCCCGATGAAAATCGCAGATCACTGCCATTACTAGAAAAGAAAAAATAAATAAAAATGCCATAAATCTATTCCCATAGTTTTTAGATGTGATAACGTTTGCACAACCCAATCAATATATGCCTATTGCAATTTTTTTTTACCAAAAATATGTAGAAGAATATATATCGGCCTAAACTGAGGAAGAAATTTGGTTTTTTTTACTTTTTTTTTGGATATTTATTATAGCAAAAAGTAAAAAATATTGTTTTTTTTTTTTTTAAATTGCCGCTCTTTTTTTGTTTATAGCGCAAAAAGTAAAAACCACAGAGGTGATCAAATACCACCAAAAGAAAGCTCTATTTGTGGGGGAAAAAAAGGGCGTCAATTTTGTTTGGGTACAACATTGCACGACTACGCAATTGTCAGTTAACAGGTTCCCGACCGCGCGCTGTGTTTTCACGGCGGCAGTCTGGATGCTGAGCGCGAATTGCCGTAAAAAGACGGCGATCTGTAATCAGCCACTAGGGGGCGCGCGCGGACACGCCGCACTCCTGAGGAGTGTGCCCGCGGCTCGGGCGGACTCGATGTCTGCCGGCGAGCCGCGATGAGTGGCCACAGGGAAAGAACGGGGAACTGCCGATGTAAACACGGCGGTTTCCCGCTCTGTTAGTAGGGGCATGAGAGATCTACTGATCCCTGTCACTGGAATCAGTTAGATCTCTCATGCCCATGGTAGCCCAACCCCCCCACAGTAAGAACACACCCAGGGAACACAGTTAACCCCTAGCTTTCCTCCCCCCAGGTTAACCCCTTCACTGCCAATGACATTTATACAGTAATCAGTGGACATTTAAATTTCTGATCGCTGAATAAATGTCATTGGTCCCAAAAAAGAGTCAAAAATGTCCGACATGTCCGCTGAAATATCGCATTACCGCTAAAAATCGCAGATCGGCGCCATTACTGGTAAAAAATAAAAAAAAATAAAAACCCCAGAAATGAATTCTCACCATCCGTAAACGCGGCCACTTTTGCGCAAACCAATCAATAAACGCCAATTGCGATTTTTTTTTATCACAAATATGAGGAATTATATAAATCACCCA
The DNA here is from genome assembly GCA_018402905.1 of Glandirana rugosa. Taxonomy (NCBI): domain Eukaryota; kingdom Metazoa; phylum Chordata; class Amphibia; order Anura; family Ranidae; genus Glandirana; species Glandirana rugosa. Next base: position 76,224 of record BLSH010547577.1, read on the forward strand.
AAACCGGTGAAAAAAAATGTTTTTTTATATTTTTTTTATTTGAATTTTAGCAAAAAGTAAGAAATTTAGGTTTTTTTGCAAAATGGTCGCTCTTCTTTTGTTTATAGCGGCGATTAGAAATGACGCAGAGGCGATCAAATACCACCAAAAGAAAGCTCTATCTGTAGGAGAAAAAGGACGCAAATTTTGTTTGGGTGCAACGTCGCACGACCGCGCAATTGTCAGTTAAAGAGACGCAGTGCCGAATCGCAAAAAGTGCTCTAGTCCTAAAGCTGGAAAACCTTCCGTTTGGTAAGTGGTTAAAGCGACGCAGTGCCGAATCGCAAAAAGTGCTCTGGTCAGGAAGGGGGCAAATCATTCTGGGGCTGAAGTGGTTAAATACCTTTTGTAGTGTTACAATGAGGAAAAAAAGTATTTGATCCCCTGCTGATGTTATACGTTTGCCCACTGTCAAGGAAATGATCAGTCTATAAATAAGTATTTGATTATCTATCAGTCAGTAAGATTTCTGGCTCCCAGGTGTCTTCTATACAGTGTGAAAGATTAGCTCGTGGGGATCGACTTTCCTGAGGAAAATAGTCAGCATGCAGGCAACTTTCTTTAAAATCTGACCAAAAAAATAGGAAAAAAAGTAGAAAGTAGGACTTTAAAGGTTGTCACAGATTTCCCAAACAGGAATGCACTAAATTTTGTTTGTATTAAAATCCATATTTATTAGAATACATTAAAATGGGGATATGGACAAGAGACATGTTGTAAATATACAATACAAAAAGAATAAAATTGAATTGGATACGACGCAGAAATATTAAGCATTGGTATATCATCTATGAGGCCCAAACCAAGATGATGTAAAAGGCTGTGGCAACATCCAGTGTTGCTAGAGGCCAAGCTGACAAAATAATTCTGCTACCACATGGGGATCGCAACGCGTTTCGCTACAAGCTTCTACTGGCGGTTCTATTGTTCATAAAGCAAAAGATTCCTTATATTATTATAATTGGCATGGTATCCATTCACAATTAGTCTATCCAAAATTTGTTGATTTATAGATATACATTTTCTCACTGTTAACAAGAAATTTTCTATCTAGATAAATGAATAGATAGAGATTAACATCAATGATATTGAAAACAAAAGAAAAACACAAAAAAAGAAATATAATTATCTACATAGATTTATATAGGTATTAGAATCAATTTTATTCTCTAGATTCTTCCATATAACAGCAAACACTCTTTATTGGGAAGACACTAAAAGGGAGGCATAATGGACTCCCTCACATCCCATTGACTGCTCCACTATAGGAGTAGTATATATTATGACATGTAAATGTCAAGTTTTTTTATCGGCAAAACTCGTAGACCATTTAGGAAAAGGGTCAAGGATCATGTCTATCTGCTACGTAATGGCAAAATAGGATCGGCAATAAGCAGACATGTGGGCATCTATCATAATTTTGATCTTTCCGTAATGAAATTCTTTGCACTGGAACACGTCCCTGTATCGGATGGGGGGGGGGGGGGGTGACATAGATCCCCAACTTTTGAGAATCTAAACTAAATGGATAGTCACTTTACAAGCGACAAAATACCCAGGCCTGAATGAATGCATTAGCTATAAACCTTTTTTATAAATAGACCATTACTAACCTTAGAGGATGTTATAGGTTTCATGTAGGTAAATATGTTTATTCATAAAACACATTCACAGACCTTTGGATTCTTTGACAGGTGCCACTCTCCATATCCTAACAACTGGAACGGTTCCCCATAGTCAACTCTGTGGAGTGATGTATCTCTAGTCCAAATGACCGAGCAGATATTATATTTTTTTCTCATCCCATTTAGTTTGGTTAAATTCTATTGCATTTAATTTAATATTCATTCATTCCTTATTTATAGTCCCATAGTTTTTCCTTTCTCCTCTCTTCATTTTTCCACTTCTTTGTATACAAACACAACATTTCAAATCCTCATGCGCACATTTTTCACATATTCTCTCTTTCCTTTTTTCATTCCCGTCTATTTATGAGAGGCGTGTCCCGAGACCATGTCTGTCATGTTTCTCCATGCATCCCCTATATTGTCCATAGTCATTCATATATATCTGTGTGGTTTGTTGTTTGTTTTTGTGTTTTTTATGTTTATCCCCTTAGGCCCCTCCCTTCGTGTTCCGGTCTTGACTATACGCCTCTTGTGCGGGAGGAGACCCACTTGGATCCAATATCCTACCCCTTTGGAGGAGGATTTTTTATGACATGTGTGACGATCACACGTCATGGGCGCCGGATGTCGTTCCTATGGCCCCTACGGCACAATGTGAATATATCTCCTCCCAACATTTCCAGACATGCGCGATCCATTTGCGTGTCATTGCGCTCGTTCCGGAAACATATCCACCCTGCGCCGCGCCACTGCATACAGCATGGCGGGCGTAGGGGGGAGCATCTTCAATGGCAGCCATTTGCTGCCTTTAAAAGAGAGACAGTCTGTGTCCCTCAGCGCAACCACCATACGCCTCGGACACAGAGAAAGGAGCAGGACTGTCAGCTACTCAAAATATCAGAGGGGACATACAGGTCAGGTAACATTATCCGTTTATACAACCTTATTGTGGTTGGTATTTACGCCGCCATCGTTTCATTCCCTTGGTCTTATTTCAGAACAAGTTAGATTTTGCACAACTCTACAACTGAATAGGGAATGGGCTTACAGCCCCTCCTCTTTCCCTTTCCCTTCTCAGACGTGAATCTGCTCGCTGACATAGGGATCGCTTATCCTAGACTGGATTTGTCTGTTGGTCTGTGATCATTATTATTTTTACAAGTAAGTTTCAACTTTACTATGACACATCATTTGGGGATAATTAAATACAAATTAGTATATAGACCCTTTTAAAGGGCCGGATCAGGGTATAGGGAGGCTCTCTACCCCTTTTATCATAAATTACCTTACTGCATTTCTATGCTTATTAACTAGCCAAGTACCCCAAACTTTAAACTCAAAATTTGCAAATAAAAGTTAAACTTATTTTTCAGTATGATCTAATTAATCTTTTGCCACTCATTTACATATGGTCCCCTCTTTGTGTAACATAAATAAAATTATATACACTATATATATGAAATACAACTAAATATAAACTAAATAAAAATATAAATAGAAGTTTGATATAATCAATATAAAAAATCAAAATCAAAAATTAAACTTCAATAAAATTAAATTGTATTATTGATTGATAATTTAATTAAACAATGTATATATTTACTGATATATATATATATATATATATATATATATATATATATATTTTTTTTTTTTCTGTTGTCAGGCCTCCCTCTTGAAACGAGGCTCCTCATATAGGACTACTGGACAATTTCCCCTTTTTCCCCTCTCCCCTCCCCCTTTTTTTTTCTTCCTCTCCAAGCTTGTTCATTTGAACATGTGATACCACTTCACAGATGGGACACAATGATATGCTCTCTACAATAATGGCATGTGCCTCCCTTTTAGTGTCTTCCCAATAAAGAGTGTTTGCTGTTATATGGAAGAATCTAGAGAATACATCTGATTCTAATATCTATATATATCTATGCAGATAATTATATTTCTTTTTTTGTGTTTTTCTTTTGTTTTCAATATCATTGATGTTAATCTCGATCTATTCATTTATCTAGATAGAGAATTTCTTGTTAACAGTGAGAAAATGTATATCTATAAATCAACAAATTTTGCATAGACTAACTGTGAATGTATACCATGCCAATTATAATAACATAAGGAATCTTTTGGTTTATGATCGATATGTTCCCCTGAAGAAGCTTTTAGTGAAACGTGTTGCGATCCCCATGTGGTAGCAGAATTATTTTGTCAGCTTGGCCTCTAGCAACACTGGATGTTGCCACAGCCTCCTACATCATCTTGGTTTGGGCCTCATAGATGATATAACAATGCTTAATATTTCTGCGTTGTATCCAATTCAATTGTATTATTTTTGTATTGTATATTTACAACATGTCTTTGTCCATATCCCCATTTTAATGTATTCTAATAAATATGGATTTTAATACAAACAAGATTTAGTGCATTCCTGTTTGGGAAATCAGTGACAACCTTTAAAGTCCTACTTTATACTTTTTTCCCTTTTTTTTCCTCTGCTTGTCACATATTGGATGCGGTGTCACACCTGGCAGTACCTACCTCTATTTTTCAAATTTTTTTTAAAATCTAGCGGCTTGCCAGGTTTATTGGTAAAAGATTTGCAGAGCAAAAAACAAACAAAACAGAAAATAAATCCTTGCCGTCTGGCACTAAACTAAACATTATAGTTTCCTCACAATACGGTGTGGGGCTGGCCCCCAACAACCACAAAACATAAACCAGAATGCAAACCTTGTCTTTTAAAGTCCAAACAGACACAGAGCTCCCTCAGATCCCTCTCTGAGTTCCAGGTCAGAGCTCTAGTGACATCTCTTCCTGATCATTTAAGGCACCTGCTGGTGGACTCCAGTGGACCACAAACTCTGGATCTGAACCAGCCCTGCCATGGTGGCTGGCAAAATCCGGACAACCAGGTGCTCCTCCCCGTCTCTGATCTGGGACAGAACAGCACCTAGTCCCACCTCAGAGGCGTCAGTTTGCACAACAAACTCCTTTGTGAAATACGTGGTCACGAGCACCGATTGTACACAAAGGGCTTGCTTCAACTTCTGTAATGCCTTCTCGGCTTCGGGATTTCACTTAACCATGCCCGACCCTCTACCCTCCACCAGATCGGTCAGAGGGACGGCAATCACCAGTTGGGGCCACTTTTGAATTGTCTCGATCTTGTTGGTCTGGGGCTTGATTAGTCCCCAACCAATAACATACCCAAGGTATTTGGCTTTCTCCAGGTCTATGGCACACTTTTTTGGGTTGGCTGTTAAACCTGCTACCCTCAGAGAATCTACGACTGCTTGTACTGTGCAGATGCGATTCCCAATCTGGACTGTGGATGACCACATCATTCAAATAGGTGGATGCATAGGGGCGATCATTCTCTGGAAGAATGCAGGGGCCCCATGCAGATCAAACAACATTCGCTTGTACTGGAAGTACCCCTCAGGGGTAGAAAAGGCAGTTTTTTCCTTTGCTGACTCCGTTAAGGGGATCTGCCAGTAGCCCTTAGTTAGGTCTAGGGTTATGTACTGAGCACCTCCCAACCTGTCCACAACTTCATCAACCCGCATCATCTGGTATGCATCAAACTTAAACATATTATTCAGCTTCCGGAAATTGTTACAGAACCTGATAGTGCCATCAGGCTTTGGGACCAGTACTATAGGGCTCGACCAGGCACTGTGGGACTCCTCTATCACTTCTAACTCCAACATGGTTTTTATTTCCTTCGCCACCGCCTCCCGTCTAGCCTCAGGTATTCGATAGGGTTTTACATTTACGCGGACCCCTGGTTCAGTAACTATGTCATGTTGTAGTACGGTGGTCAGTTCGGGTAGGGGAGAGAAAAAATCTCTATTTTTACTAATGAATTCCTTAACGTCATTTTGTTGCATCAGTGACAAGGTCTCAGTTATGGGGAAGTCCTGAGACATGGATAGCCTGTCTTCTTGAGGAGTGGGCCCTGCCAATAAAGTCTCTCTGTCCACGGTTTTAAGAGATTCACATGGTAAATTTGCTTGGGTTTCCTTTTCCCTGGCTGGTAAACTTTGTAGTTCACTTCCCCTACTCTTTCCCTCATCTCAAAGGGACCCTGCCACTTTGCTAGGAATTTACTTTCAACCATAGGGACTAGTACCAACACTGTCTTCGGAGGTTGAAAGTCCGGGTTTTGGCGCCACAATTATAAACCCTTCTTTGGGCTTCCTGGGCTTGCTACATATGTTCTTGCACCAGGGGCAGGACTGCTGGGATTCGATCCTGCATCAAGGAAATATGCTTGATGACGCTCCTATATAGGGTGGCCTCTCCTTCCCACATCTCTTTTGCGACATCTAGCAGTCCCCTGGGATGTCTACCATACAAGAGTTCAAAGGCGGAATACCCCGTAGAGGCTTGCGGAACCTCTCGTATGGCAAACATGAGGTATGGCAGCAACATATCCCAATCTCTCCCATCTTTTTCTACTACCTTTTTCAACATGCTTTTGAATGTTTTATTAAACCTCTCCACAAATCCATCCATTTGGGCGTGGTAGATCAAGGTATGGAGATGCGAGATTTTACACAACCTGTACAATTCCTTGGTTACACGGGACATAAATGGGGTGCCCTGATCTATTAGGACCTCTTTAGGGATCCCCACCCGGCTAAACACCTAGACCAACTCACTGGCTGGCGATAATCTTAGCAGAGGTCAACGTCAAATAAGGGAGTGGAAGCGCTGCTGGCAAAATATCAGTGAATAATAAAATAGTAAATAAGGGGATAATAGAGTATAAACCTCATGGGCACATCACCGCTTCCTCATAGTCAAAGAGCTATAATGAGCCTATCATAGCATGTACCTCTTTGACTGTTGATTGTAAATAGTAATAGTGCTTCAAGTAAATAGACATAATAAACCAAAGTGCTTCTCATAAAGTGCATACAAAACTATTTCATAAGAATACTACTAGATGTGCAAAAAATGCTACAAATAAAGTGCTGATGGCATTGAGCAATAGGACAATACAGGCAAGCTGAGAGTCTGAAAGTAGAAGCAAAGCCTATAGACAAATCTTAGCGGAGATGTTCCGCAAGGTTATGGCTTCCGGATAGCGGGTTGCGTAATCTAGTATTTGGAGTGGGTGACAAGGGACAAAGAGAAGGCAAATTTATTAAATACTTTCTTCAACTCTGTGTATACAAAGAATCATGGGGGAGCTCATGTCCATAATGGGGATAGTATTGTCACAAAAGTGATATGGTCCAGAAATATTTAGACAGAATAAAGATGGATAACGCACCTGGACCAGATGGCATCCCCCCATGGATCCTAAAAGAATTGAGCTCTGTCATTTCAAAGCCATCGTTTCTAATTTTTAGAGACTCGTTAAAGACTGGAATAGTACCACTGGATTGGCGTAGGGCCAATGTGGTGCCTATATTTAAAAATGGATCAAAGTCTTTAATGAGTAACTATAGACCTGTAAGTTCAACTTCTATAGTCGGGAAGATACTGGAAAGTTTAATAAAAGACCACATAGATGAGTTCTTACTGGAAAAAAATAGGCAACAGACAGCATGGATTCATTAAAGACAGAAGTTGTAAAACAAACCTGATTTTTTTTTTATGAAGAGTTAAGTAAAACCTTGGACAGAGGGGTGGCTGTGGACATAGTATACTTGGACTTTGCAAAAGCGTTTGACACAGTTCCCCACACTTGGTTAATGTGTAAGGGATAGGCTACAGGCTTGGAAAGATCAGATGGTAAATAGATAGAAAGCTGGCTAAAAGACAGAATTCAGAGAGTAGTGGTTAATGATTCTTACTCTGAATGGTCTAAGGTTATCAGTGGTGTACCCCAAGGTTCAGTGTTGGGACCCTTGCTTTTTAACAACTTTATAAATGATATAGGGTCTGGGATTAAAAGTACCATGTCAGTCTTTGCAGATGACACCAAGCTATGCAGTGGAATAACATCCTTACAGGATGTATCCAACTTACAACCCAACCTCAATGCACTGTTTAATCGGGCAAATATGTGCCACCATGAAGTTTAATGTAGATAAATGTAAGGTTATGCACTTGGGGGGCTAAGAATATGCATGCATCATACATAAGAAGGCGAGTACAACTGGGGGAATCCATAGTGGAGAAGGATCTGGGGTTTTGGTAGATCATAAGCTTAACAAAAGCATGCAACACCAAGCTGCAGTTTCCAAAGCGAGCAAAGTCCTTTCTTATATTAAGAGACATATGGGCTCCAGAGAGAGAGATGTCATTTTCTCCTGTAGAAATCTTTAGTAAGACCTCATCTGGAAAATGCAGTTCAGTTTTGGGCACCAGTTCTCAAAAAGGATATCTGGGAACTGGAGAAAGTGCAGAGAATGGCAACCAAACTGATAAAAGGCATGGAGGAACTCAGCAATGAGGATAGATTAGAAGAACTGAATTTATTCTCTCTTGAGAAGAGGAGATTAAGGGGGGGATATTATCAACATGTACGAATACATAAGTGGTCCATATAGTGAACGTGGCCTTTAGTTATTCACTTTAAGGCCATCACAGTGGACAAAGGGGCACTCTTTATGGCTAGAGGAAATGAGATTTCATCTCCAAATGCGGAAAGGTTGAAAGGTTTCTTCACAGTAAGAGCTGAGAAAATATGGAATAGTCTCCCTCCAGAGGTGGTTCTGGCCAGCTCAGCAGATTGCTTAAAAAAAAGGTCAGGATTGTTTCCTAAATGTTCATAATATAACTGGGTACTAACATTTATGTAAAGTTGATCCAGAGAATATCCGATTGCCTCTCCAGGGATCAGGAAGGATATTTTATCCCTGCTGTAGCAAATTGGATCATGCTTTGCTGAGGTTTTTCACCTTCCTGTGGATCAACTGTGGATATAGGATTGTGTATATGGAATTGTATGTTTTTGTGTTTTTTTTTTTTTTTTATTGGTTGAACTAGATGGACTTGTGTCTTTTTTTTCAACCTACCGGTAACTATGTAACTATGCATAAGAAAAGCCAGCTCTGAAAAGAAGGTAAATATTGCATTTTAATAAATATCTTTTGAATGGATTGGGATTTTTATCTTGCTGGAAATATGCTTTCACATTTTTCCACTCTATCCAAAATGTTAAAAAAATGCAATTGAGTTAAGCATTACCAGCTCTAACAGGTGAATTCTTCAAAAGTCAGTGTTTTTTATGGTTACATTTATTTGCAGTATAAAGGAACTAATGTTTTTAATGCACAAGATCTAATATGTTTTAAATTTGCTCCTGATTTCCACTTCCCATCAGACAATCATCTGATCAAGTTTAAGCTGTCAAGACAAAACATAATAAATGTACAGTACATGTTCTTTACTTATAATATTAGCAAACATCTCTGATTTCCAGAAGCAAAATTTTACATCAAGCCACAGCATTTCTGTTAGATCAGCATGCCATTCCAGGGGGTAACGCGTGTTTTACCAAAACAAAAACAGACACATTTTCAGAGGAGCACTGAGGCTGACTTAACTATTTCTGGTCCTATACGTATAACTTTGAGGCATCCTATAGAGCAGGGGTCTCCAAATTTTCTAAACAAAGGGCCCGTTTACTGTCCTCCAGATTTAATGGGGGCCAGACTGTGGCCATTGGGAGTAGAAATTGTCCTGGTGTCAGTGGAAATAAACAATACATCTTTGGGGGAGGAATATTGCCCTATCACTGGTGTCAATAGGAGGAATAGTGCCCCATCATTGGTGTCAGTGGGATTAAGAGTGCCATATCGCTGGTGTCAGTGGTAATACTAGTGCGCCATCGTTGGTGTCAGTTTGATGAATAGTGCCCCACTGTTGGCATCAATGGGAGAAATAGTGCCCCATTGTTGTTGTCAGTAGCAGGAATGCCCCACTGTTGGTGTCAGTGGGAGGAATAGTGTCTTGTATCAGTGGAAGAAAAAGTACCCCAAGGGCCGGATAAAAACAAGCAAAGAGCTGCATCCAGCTCCCAGGCCGCAGTATGGAGACCGTTGCTATAGAGCATGTTAAAGTGGTTCTAAAGCAAGAAAGTTTTTTTTATCTTAATGCATTATGCATTAAGATAAAAAACCTTATGTGTGCAGCAGCCCCCTTCAGCCCATCTTGATCCAGCGATGACGCACGAGTGTCTCGGCTGTCTGGGACTCTCCCTCCTCATTGGCTGAGACAGCAGTGGGGCGCCATTGGCTCCCACTGCTGTCAAAGTCAGTGACCCAATGAAGAGAGAGAGGGATGGGGCTGAGCTGCAGCTCTGTGTCTAACCTCTCTGGCTAAAGTGGCAGAGAATACTGTACACAGATTATTTAGCTGCACAGGAGAATGCCATGGTACTGCTCACGTATATTTGTTTATTTCTATCCTATATTATATAATTTATAAGTTCTACGTTCACTTTGCCACTGTGCAAACCTGCCACTTCCTGGTTCTTCCCCAGTGACATTATACCTCTATCACACGCTCTCCAAATTCACCTGCAAAGACTTTACAGTTTGCATTCACAAACTCCAAAAACAAGAATTGCATGGACATTGCAAAGCTGCTGCACAATGACCTCAGACACACGGAGGGGAGGATGAACAAAGATGGTGTGTGCTAAAAATGCACCAGTTTCTATATGCCTGTTTAATTAGGACTTCCTGTGACAAATTGTTTAAAGTGGTGCATTGCAATTCATTAATTTACCGCATGGTGGTGAGAGTGTGCCAGATTCGAGTATGCTTACTCCTTAATGAAAGGAAAGTCCAGATGGCTGCATACCAAACTGAGATCCAAATGCCTTTATTCGCATAAAACCATGAAGAACATAAAGAGCACTACATGTACAAGCAAGGGAGGCAAGGCTTACGAGTTTCACACACGAATTGTGCTTCAACAAAGCCTTTGATAAAGGCTTTATTGATTCAGCTGTGACTGGACGAGCACCCTGCAGTGAGGCCATCACGCAGTTGGAGCCGGCTCACCTGTGAGCAGCATGGATCTTTTGTACGTTTACTTCTTGTGTGCCAAAATTTTAACACAAGTCTGAAGACATGTTTACACCACTCTGACAATGGTGTATAATTATTATTATTATACAGGATTTATATAGCGCCAACAGTTTGCACAGTGCTTTACAATATAAGGGGGGGACAGTACAGTTACAATACAATTCAATACAGAAGAAATAGGAGTGCCCAGCTTACAATCTAAAGGGAGAGGGAAGATGGTACAAAAGGTAATAGCTGCGGGGCATGATCTGGTGGAGGTGACTCAAGTACCGCTTTTGAGGTGGGGTAGGCTTCCCTGAATAAATTACTTTTCATGGGTTGCCTAAAGACAGACAGGGCAGGAGCTCACCGGACATATTGGCGTTGTGTTAGTGTTTTGAATTTAATACGTTGGACTAGTGGAAGCCAGTAAAGAGATTGGCAGAGAGATGCAGCAGTCGTGGATAGGTTTGTAAGGTGTATAAGCCTGGCAGCAGCATTTATAATAGAATGAAGGGGGGATAGCCTCTGTAAAGGTACACCAGTGAGCAGGGAGTTGCAGTAGTCAAGGCGGGATATAACCAAGGAGTGAATAAGTTATTTTTTGGGAGGCAAGATTTAGCCAGTGATTGAATGTGGGGGCTGAAGGAGAGGTCAAAGTCTAGGATTACACCTATCACCCTGGCATGTGTGGAGGGACCAATGGTTGTGCTATTGATTTCAATGGTAAAGTCTTGAGGAGGGGATCAGGGAGGAGGAAATATTACATGCTATGTTTTACAAAGATTGCGTTTGAGGAAGTGGTGTAACATCCATACTGATATATCACTTAGTAAATTTGAGATATGTGAGGAAAATGAGGATGTGAGCTGGGGAGTAGAGAGATAGATTTGGGTGTCATCGACTGGAAGCCATGGGAAGTTATCAACCGGCCCAGGGAAGAGGTGTAGAGAAAGAATAGGAGGGGCCCAAACACAGAGCCTTGGGGTACCCCAACAGAAAGAGAAGAGGAGGAGATGGTGTTGTATATGACACTGTAAGTGCGCTAAGATACTGTAGGTAAGAGGAGAACTAGGAAAGAGCAGAGTCGAGGAGGCCAAGGGAGTGAAGTTTATTGAGAAGAAGCAGTTGGTCAACTGTGTCAAAGGCAGCGGAAAGGTCTAAGAGTATAAGAATGAAGTAATAGCCATTGGTTTTAGCAGTTAGCAGTTGTGGGCAGAAGCCAGACTGTAGGGGATCAAGGAGGTTGTTGTCAGAGAGGTAGCGACTCATTTGGTTGTGGGCAAGGCATTCAAGAAGCTTGTAGAAGGTAGATGGGTCTTAAGTTATTCATACATTATAAATATTGGGAAAAGAGAAAGGATGGAACTCCAAAGAGAGTACCCCTTCAAATGGGTGAAGAAGGGAATGAGGTACTTGGGGATAACATTAGCAACAAGTCCAGAAAAAATATACAAAGCTAACTACATCCCACTGATCAATGAAATGAAAGACGAATTAAACAAATTAAAACACAAGCCATTGTCCTGGTTCGGCCGGATTAACACGATAAAAATGATCATACAACCAAAAATCCTGTATAAATTCCAAATGTTACCAATAGAAATACCACAGGCGTTTTTCCACGCGATTAAAAAATTGATGGATAAATTCATTTGGAGGAATAAAAAACAAAGGATAAAATTCTCGACATTGAGTAAAGGGAGGAACAAGGGTGGATTAGCGGTACCAGACATAAAAAAATACTACACGGCAAACATATTAGCACGGGTGTTAGAGTGGACAAACCCCACGGATAAGAAGTGGGGGAGAATAGAAAGTAGGTTGAGTAGGTGTCACCTAGGAAAAGAGATATGGATCCCAAGGAAATTTAGAGAAATGGCTGAGGACACAAGTAAATTGACACATACAGTTTGTAAAGAGTGGGATAAATTGTTAGCACAACTGAACTGGGAATTTAACTCACCATACACACCACTGAGTGGAACAAACTATTTTGCACCGGGGAAAAAAGAATGGTCAGGGAATTGGATTAAAACGGACACAATAAAATTAAAAGACATATTAAAGGGCAGGGAACTAGCAACACTAGAAGAGTTGAGGGAACGGGGGCATTTCCATGTAATCGACACATGGCGGTATCAACAGCTAAAACATTTTGTAAACTCATTACCACACCCATTGAGAACAGAAAAAGTAAGAACAGTTCTGGAAAAAATAGTGATGAAGGAGGGGAGAACAAAGGGAGAAATCTCCAAAATATAGAACATGTTGATAGAGATGGGAGGAGAAGAAAGACCGCCATGCTTCGAAAAATGGGAAAAGGAGTTGGGGCAACAGTTGGGAGAGCACAAATGGAAAAAGATAACAAAACTGGTATTTAAATCCGCAACAGATAGCAACACCTGGGAGACAAATTATAAATGTCTGACAAGATGGTATCTTACTCCGGAGAGAATGGCAAAGATTCAACCAGGAAGGGATAAAAGGTGTTGGAGGGGCTGTGATACCGAAACACATCTGGTGGGAGTGCAGAAGGATCCAGGAATATTGGAAGGAGGTAGTGGACTTGATTAAAGAAATCACAGGAGTTACAATACCCAGAGAACCATGGAATTGCCTGTTCCATAAGACAAATTGCTCCATCACACAATACACTAGGACAATATTACCACACCTATTGAACGCAGCAAAAGGCCTAATCCCCAGGTACTGGCAAAAGCAACAAATACCAACTACGAAAGAATGGTGTCAAAAAGTAGACGAGATCAGGATCTTGGAGTCCCTGAAAATTAGGGAGGAAGAGTCGATAGAGGACGAAAATGAGAAATGGAATAGATGGATGAATTTCAAAACCTCTAGGGCTTATATAAAAATAACGTGCGAAGGAGAAATTGGCGGAGCCTAGGGAGGGGGGTGGGAGAGGGGGATGGGGGGGATGGGAGAACCTGGAGTGGTGGAGAAGGAATTTAAGATGAAAACGAGCAAGAAAGGCTCAAGGGAAGCATGAAAGGTGGCCAAAGAAAAGTCTCCCATACGGGGGGAAGGAAGGGGATTAGCAACAGGGTATCCGGAAATGATGTGAAGCATTCCCACGTCTATGAGCTGGAAAGCGAATTCAATAGTGGAGATAGTTGGAAGCGAACTGATCCGGAAAAAAAAAAAAAAGTTATTCATACAGGTGGGGTCCAGTGGGTTTTTTTTTAAGTATGGGGGTAACCAGTGGATGTTTGGGAGGGAAATATGCAAAAGGAGAGTTTGAAGATGTGGGTTAAGGAGATTAGGATAGAGCAGGAAGGGGGTAGTAGTAATTGTGAGGGGGCAGGATCTAGGTGATGAGGTGAGCCTCGGAAAGGAGTTTGGCAACTTCCTCAATGGTAACAGGGTCGAAAGAGGGGTTGGACCTGATATGTTGTTTGGAGTAGGAGGCTGAATGCTGGATATCTCATGATGAATTGTGTCAATTTTGTTTTTGAAATGACAGGCAATATCCTGTAAGTAAGTTGGTAGGTGAAGGCAGTGGGGGCTGAAGTAAGGTATTAAAGGTAGAAAATAGTAGATGAGGATTGGATGAGAGGGATTTAATGAGAGTGGTGTAGTAGGTTTGCTTAGCAGCGTGGAGGTAGGAGTTGTATTTGAGAAGGGCAGATTTGTAGAGGGTGAGGTATTGCAGGGATTTAGTATTACGCCATGCTTGCTCAAGGGCGCAAGGGACTACAGAAAGCATTGGATAAAAACAGAGAGCTAACTGTCATGGCTCTGTGATCATTGGGATGGCCAATCACAGTGATCCTGAATGTAAATAGTATTCTAAAATTCCGATTTTTAGCATATATGTAAACTACTGTACCTGTCTAAATATTTATAATTATATTCTGCCATTTATGTAATGCAACCACTCCTGCTATGTGAAATAACCAACAGCTCCATATCATATTGGTGGTTTATAATTTTCGTTGTCAGATGTCTGCAATATCAAAAACAGCAACAAAGAGGTCCATCCTGTGCTGGTTTCATTAACCGCTTCTGAACCGCTCACTGTAGATGTATGGCTACAGGGTGGCCCGGATGCGCTGGATCATGTACATGAATGTGAACCAGTATTTCCAGGTGGGGGGGTGCTTGCAAACCGCCCTGGCTATGCTGTTATTAGCTACAGCAAACCAGGGAGTAAAAATTGGTACATTGCTTAGTAAAAACAACACACAGTACACACATTAAAGATTGTTAGGCACACAGTTAACCCTTTGATCACTGCTAAATGTTAACCCCTTCCCAGCCAGTGTCATTAGTACAGTGACAGTGAAACACTGCTATCTGCGTTTGCTTATGTCTGTTTAATAATGGTATGTTTTGCTGATACAACTCCACCCAAAAACTGAAAACACTGCAATCTGATTTTGCTTGTGTTTGTTTAATAATGGTATGTTATTTTTTGCTTAACCATCTGTAGACCTAATCACATTGCAATGCTTTATTTCTACCTTGTCTTACCTAAAATTATGGCCTGTTATCTCTAGTGTACTCTTGTTGTTCTGTTTCTGAAGTGAGAATTTTGCTCTTTTTAGCCAGCCATCCTTTATTACTTCCCGATTGATAATTGGAATGCACCCACCCTCATTCCTATCAGTATAAATCAAAGCATCTTTTTAGGGGAACATTTGCAGGGGGCACATTTGCAGCTTAGGCTCTTTCTCAAAGTCGGGGTATTTCTATAAGTGGGAGCACTTCTAGCTCTGCACTTCAGCAAATGCATAAAGCAACTGAACACAAGAAAATACTTTGAAAAACACCACACAGACATCAGGTGACCTTGTTTACCCCTTCAGCTCTTTCTCCTCGTAACATACACTCTCTACCACTCCTTTTGACAGCTGTCTTCTATCCTTAAACTATCTCTCCTTCACCCCTCTTCTCCACCCTACAGCATATACATATCACCCTCACTTCTGTCCTCTCCTTATTACTGCACCCACCAACTGCTGCTAATACTAAATCCACACACACAAAAAATCTCCAGGACACTAGAGCATGTCCCTTCATATAAATCCCACTCCCATATTACCTCCCCTCGCCCTTCTGCTTACCTTAACCTCTGGAGCTATCCCCAAACCCTGGGCCTCCCTCATTTAACTGTACTCAACGCGCCCATTACCCCACACCCTCTGGCAGCAGCCACAATCCACACAATTTAGTTCCCATTTCTCTTCTCCCCAAGACCAGACGCCCTTTCGCTTGCACCCTTTGGAGTTCCCACTCTGTCTGCAACAAGCTCACCTCTCTCCATGACCTCTTTATCGCTAACTCAGTTAATTTACTCGCCATTACCGAAACCTGTCTTCATGAATCCAATACTGCATCCTCTGCTGCCCTATCCCATGGTGGTCTTCTCTGGACTCACTACCCCAGATCCAGTGGACATAAGGCAGGAGGTGTCAGAATCCTTCTAGCCCTAGATAGTGCTTTTAAGGTACTTCACCCACCTCCATTTCTGTCACTCTGCTCTTTTGAAGCACACTGCATTTGTCTTTTCTCTCCAGTTTCTCTAAGGATAGCTGTGATCTACAGGCCCCCTGCACTGGTATCAACCTTTCTTGATGACTTCTCCACCTGGCTTACCTACTTTCTTTCTTCTGGAATCCCCACAATAATTCTTGGTGACTTCAACATCCCTATTAATACTAACACTCCTGCCACTTCCAAACTTCTCAGTCTAATCTCCTCCTTTGACCTGAAGCAATGGATACATGCTTCTACCCACTCTGAAGACTATACCCTTGACCTTGTTTTCTCCCGCCTATGCACTCCATGCAACCTCTCCAACTATCCATTCCCCCTCTCTGATCACTACCTTATTAGTTTCACTCTCTCTCTCCTCCACCTCCTCTTCCTCCAACCGCCTAAAAGTTACCCCCACAAACCTACGTGATCTCAACCCTTCTCTTCTCAGCTACCAATGACCCCCAGGGTTGGCCCAAGACATTGTGCTGCCTGGGTCCAAGAATGAAATGCTGCTCCCCCCCACCCCTAAAAAAATCACGCCCACCAAAAGGCTCCCACATCCATTATTTTATATCATAATAATTAAAACTAAAATTGAATTAATCAGGAAGTCAGATTTACATGGAACAGCACCTTGTCTACATGCAAAATTATATGACATGCCATTATGTTCAATTCCAAGTGGCAGGCTAGGGCAGTATAGGGGCGGGCTAGGGCAATATATAGACAGACTAGGGTAGTATAGGGGCAGGCTAGGGTAGTATATAGGGAGGCAAGGGTAGTATAGGGGCAGGCTATGGTAGTATAGGGGCAGGTTAGGGTAGTAAAAGGACAGGCTAGGGTAGTATATAGACAGGCTAGGGAAGTACATGGACAGGCTAGGGAAGTACATGGACAGGCTAGGGCAGTTTAGGGGCAGGCTGGGGTCGTATATAGACAGGCTAGGGCAGTATTGGGGCAGGCTAGGGTAGTATAGGGGCAGGTGGAGCGGCCCGGGGGGGGGGGCAGTTGTCATCATGATACACAAAATTACTGGAAAAAAAATCTTAGTTGTCAATTTGCTGGGTAAATAGAAGAAAAGGAGAGGTAACCGTGTTCAATTTGCTGCCCCTCTCAAAGTACTGCCTGGGTCCAATGGACCCACTGGGACCCATGGTAGGGCCGGCCCTGATGACCCCTAAGACAAAATCTCATCCGTATCCTGCACCGACCTAGCCACTTCTGTCTGCAGTGCTTCACTTCTAGCCTCACTGGACTCACTGGCTCCCCTCACTACACACAGAATCAGGCCCCGACTCCTTCAACCTTGGCAAACAGATGATACTAGATGTCTGAAAAAACATAGTTGTGCACCTGTGGCGTAAGACTAACTCTAACTCTAAAGATTTCACCCAGTATAAATCTGCCCTCCAAAAATACAATTCCAGCCTCCTCACTGCCAAGCAGACCTAGTTTATCACTCTCATTAACAACCTATTATCCCATCCCCGTCAACTCTCCCCTACCTTTAACTCTCTACTTTGTCCTCAACTGCCCCCACCCACCAACTCACTCACTGCCCCAGATCGTCAATCACTTCAAACAGAAGAATGATACAATTTGCAAGGAGATCTCTACTGTTCAAATACCCCCTGTGCTTTACACATCATGCCCACAGGTACAATCATTACTTCCCTCTTCCAACCCCACCACTATAGACGAGGTTGCTAAACTACTTGCTAATGTCCATCTTACCACCTGCCCTCTGGATCCTGTTCCCTCGCAAATGCTCTGTTGACCCTCTGGCTCTATTCTACACTCTCTAACCCACATTTTCAATCTCTCCCTCTCCTCTGGCATCTTCCCCAACTCTCTAAAACATGCATTTGTCAGCCCCATACTTAAATAGCCCTCACTGGACCCATCCAATCTTAACAACCTGCGCCGCATCTCCTTTCTCCCCTTTTTATCCAAACTCCTTGAACATCTGGTCTACAACCAACTGAGCGACCACCTTGCTGATAATAGCCTTCTTGATCCCCTTCAGTCTGGATTTCCTCAACACTCCACAGAAACTGTTCTAAAACTAACAAACGAGCTACTAATGACCAAAACCAGTGGACACTATTCTGTACTCCTACTCCTGGACCTCTCTGCTGCCTTTGATACTGCTGAGCTCCCCTCCTCCTCAAAAAACTCCACGCCTTTGGTCTCAGTGACTGTACTCTTCGCTGGTTCTCTTCCTACTTACCCAACAGCACCTTTAGCATTACTTACAATTCTACTTCCTCCTCTCCTCTTCCTTTCTCTGTTGGGGTCGCCCAAGGTTCTGTTCTTGGACCTCTCCTATTTTCAGTCTACACCTCCTCCCTGGGTCAGCTGATAGCCTCCCATGGCTTCCAATATCACCTCTACACTGATGACACCCGAATCGGTTTCTCTACCCCTCAGCTCACTCCTTCTGTCTCCTCATGTATCACTAATTTACTAACAGATATATCAGTCTGGATGTCACACCACTTCCTCAAACTTAATCTATCCAAAACCGAACTTTTTTCCTCCCCCGTGTGCCCCTTTCCCCGATCGAAATCGATGACACAACTATAAGCCCATCCCCGCATGCCAAGGTCCTAGGTGTCAGCTTAGTAAATTATACCACCAGGGTATATAATCCTGCTGCCGTCATCCCTTAACGGAATCTACAACAATGTGAATTTCCCCATGGATTGGGATTTTTAAGGCAGACCGTATACTTGAAACATGTATAGTTAAAACATACAAATTTATTGATACTTTAAAATCACAGTAACGGGAGTGCACATAACAACCCGTATGCAGTAAAACCAAAGTTTATACGAATGATAATCAATTGATGTGTAGACTTCTCAGAGCCCGACGCGTTTCAGGATACTCCTTTCTTCAGGGGCAGTAGTAGAGAAGTATATTCTACAATGTGATACAAATACAAATATTTTTAGACATATTTCAGGAGAACCGAATAGACATATGAGACACCATTAGGACATGTCAATAGGTACCTTGAGAGAACATCAAAAAATATATATCTTATTCGTATATATCAACCTCACATGACAGGGTTGGTATAAAGCCATACTATCCCCCCCGCTGATAGGTTTAACGTCTCTGGCAGTATTTGACTACATATACTGGATAGTCTTTTGGAGGTCTCATTTAGTAGATGATGGATGTCTGGTAGTGTCAGATTTCTTTTATCATTCTGAGACCCCATTGTATGGTCTTTATTGTAATTTAAATTGAATCATACACACATACCGTTACTCCTCACTATCATGCGGAGGAGGGGGGTCTGGCTTTGGTGTACTATCAAGGAATGCTAATATCTTCCATACATATTCTACATATTCATCTTTGCCCTCTTTCTTTTTCTATAGATACTCTGGTCATCCCGTTGAGCCCTCTGGCTGTAGTTAGCTCTAACCAGGATCTTATGGTATCTGGTGCGGCTCCTTTTTTGGAAGCTCAGTGGTGACCAGGGGGCGGAGCTGTGACAGCGGTATCCCTGGTAGTTACCCCTTCGAGATTGGCTTTATACCAACCCTGTCATGTGAGGTTGATATATACGAATAAGATATATTTTTTTGATGTTCTCTCAAGGTACCTATTGACATGTCCTAATGGTGTCTCATATGCCTATTCGGTTCTCCTAAAATATGTCTAAAAATATTTGTATCACATTGTAGAATATACTTCTCTACTACTGCCCCTGAAGAAAGGAGTGCCCTGAAACACGTGCTCTGAGAAGTCTACACATCAATTGATTGTCATTCATATAAACTTTGGTTTTAGTGCATACGGGTTGTTATGTGCACTCCCGTTACTGTGATTTTAAAGTATCAATAAATTTGTATGTTTTGTCTATACATGTTTAAAGTATTCGGTCTGCCTTAAAAATCCCAATCCATGGGGAAATTCACATTGTTGCAAGGTCCTAGGTGTAATCCTGGACTCTGAACTCACCTTTAAGCCCCAAGTCCGATCACTGTCCAAATCTTGCCGCCTCAACCTCGGCAACATCTCCAAAATAAGCCCCTTTCTAACCAATGACACAACAAAGCTCTTAATTCACTCCCTGGTCATCTCTCACCTCAACTACTGCCACTCCCTCCTCACTGGCTTACCTCTACATAGGTTACCCCCCCTTCAGTCCGTCCATCATGAATGCTGCTGACAGACTCATCCTCCTTACCAATCGCTCTGTGTCTGCTACTCCTTTCTGCCAATTCCTCCATTGGCTTCCACTCACACAACAAATTAAGTTCAAAATACTAACAACTACTTACAAAGCCATCCACAACTCTGCCCCCAGCTAAATCACCAACCTAGTCTCAAAATACCAACCTAATTGTTTTCTTCATTCTTCTCAAGACCTTCTGCTCTTTAGCTCCCTCATCACCTCCTCCCATGCTCGCCTCCAGGACTTGTCCAGACCCTCTCCAATCCTATGGAACTCATTACACCAATCTGTCCCATTATCTCCTACTCTATTAGCTTTTAGACGATCCCTGAAAACCCTTCTCTTCAGTGTATTTTCATTTTCTCCATCTAATCATCCCTCACAGTTATTACCTTTTGTTCCACTTGACCCTCCCTTCTAGATTGTAAGCTCTAACGAGCAGGGTCCTCTGATACCTCCTGTATTGATTTGTATTGTTACTGTACTGTCTGCCACAATGTTGTAAAGCACTGTGCAAACTGTTGGCATTATATAAATCCTGTATAATAATAATAATAATATTATTATTAGTGTTGATCACTGCCATTACAGGTTTAAAACTAAAAAATCTTCCAGTATATATCCCATCATTTGTAGACATTATAACTTTCACGTAAACCAATTATTATACACTTATTGGACTTTGAGATGAGTGCAACTTTTACCAATCAAAACAAATCCTTTGGCTCTGAAATGGATGAAACCTAACACCAAAATGAAAAAAAAAATGATGTGGGGTCGCCTCCCAAGACAATACCAGATTGCAGTCTGGTATGGATTTTGAGGGGAAACCCCATGCCAAAATACGAAACAAAACCAGCATGGCCCCTTCCCCAAAAAAATCCATACCAGACCCTTATCCAAGCATCTGGCAGGTCAGGAAAGAGGGGGTGGCAAGCGAGCGAACATAGGGGGGTGAGTGCTTTGGTGCAGGGCCCCCCCCACCACAAAGCTCTTTGTCCCCAGTGGCATCACTAGGGGTTGGTGTCATCCGGAGCGGAAAAAAATGGTGTCCCCCCTCCACCAACTATAGTCCCCCCTCCCTCAGTACAGACCTCCCTCCACTAACTACAGACCCCTCTCTCAGTATAGACCCCCCACTAATTACAGACCCCCCTCCCTCAGTATAGACCCCCCACTAAGTACAGACCCCCATCCTGCAGTATAGACCCCTCTCCCTCAGTACAGACCCCCCTCCATCAGTATGGACTTCCCCCTCAGTAAAAACACCCCCTCAGTGCAGATCCCCCTCAGTACAGATACCCCTGAGTGCAAACCCCCCTCAGTGCGGACCCCCTGAGTGCAACCCCCCCTCAGTGCGGACCCCCCCAGTGCAAAGTCCCCTCAGTGCGGACCCCCTTAGTGCAAACCCCCCACAGTGCGGATCCCCCCTCAATGCAAACCCCCTCAGTGCAAACCTACCTCAGAGCAGAACACCTCTCAATCAATATAGACACCCCCCGGTGTAGACCCCCCTTTCCCCTCCCATAGCACCCCCCTGCACATGTCCATCTAAATTAATATAATCTGTACAAACCTCAGAACAGCGCCGGATAGGCACAGCAGTGTGTCCCTCAGACTCTCTCCCCCTCCTGTATAGATGTAAACAGAGAGGAGGAGGAGGCAGCTTCGCTCCGTTCCACTGAAGGACACAGCTGTTGTTCTGTCTAATTGGCAAACTCAAAATCTCCATCCAGAAATGGAGTTTTCATTGGGTTGGCTAATTTGACAGAGCACCAGCACCACAAGATGCATATCAGTGTAGGGGGGTGCGCAGCTGCCCACAGGTGTCACCCCTCTGGAGGGGGTCTCCTGGGTGCAGCCCGCACCCCCCTAGTGACACCACTGCTTGTTCCCTTGTTGATGGGCACAAGGGCCTCTTTCCCACAATCCTGGGGGCTTCTGATGACGTCTGAAGCGCGGAGCTTGGAGCGCCATCACGTCACTTCCAGTCTGTGGAACACAAGCCATCCCAGATTTATTGCTATGGTATTTGTACTGACCCTGCAGCACTATTGAAAGCACGATTTTAAGACTTTGGATACTTTAAATTTGAATAAAAATAATTTTTTTGGATTCACGCTATGACATTTCTTTCCATCCACCCATGTGTGTACCCAATGACCAGACCCACTGAGGAGGAGGGCGATACCACCAGACAAGAGACCAGAGACGACCCTGCTTGAATGCGCTTTACCTTTTTGCTGAGTGTACAACCAAGAGGGGAGCACGTGTGGAATTTACCTAATTTTTCACAAAGAAATATTGTTTATCTAGGCACAAGTCACTTTGGAAGTTATTATATTTTTTGAACTGTGATTTTTTTTTTTTTTTTGGTTTATACCAGTGGATTCTTACATATATATATTTTTATACATAGTATAATTCAGTTTTTATGGACAAATATTTTGCATGGACACTTTTTGTACAATAAGCACACTGAACACTTTATTATAATTTTGTATGATATTTGCGTATTTGTTGGTTTATGGAACTTTTTATTAGCCATCCAAGATTGCAAATGTTATATTGAGCACTCATACAATTTAACACTGATAATGTTTGTGTGGTTTGGTTTGAAATTTGAAGAGATAGGACACGTTATTAGACGGTTTATTTTTCCAACTTTTTTTTAACACAACCACTTATTAGACTTAGGCGCCATTTGACCTCCGCTTTCCTTTTTTTTTTTTTTTTTTTACTACCAACTCCACTCTGTGAAGCTTTGGAGGTAGGCAGCAGCCACAACTGTTTTACCATAGCAAGGAAAATAAGTTTTTCAGCAAATTAATTTCAATGGGTGCCGTCTTAATTGCTGTGAGTCAAGTAGCAGCGACAAAACGAAAACATTTTTCCTGGACTACATTCCTATTTTTCCCTTGCAACATGAGTGCCATATACTTCAATGTTAAAAACCACAAAAGTCGCAAGGAAGTAATTTCTTTGTCTTATCTTTGAGACTTTGGCTGCGACTTCAGAGGGTTTTGTAAGTTCAGTAATATGTGTCACGCTCTATATTGTGATGATTTTCCAAACCCAAAGTTGCAAAACATCACAAAATTGCAGCAGTGTGAACAAAGCCTTAAAGAGGAAGTAAACCCATTTGGGTTTACTTCCTCTACAGTCCCCTCTAAAGTAGAAGCATAATGGGCTACTAGAGTAGTAGTAGCCCATTATGTGGCACTTACCTGCAAACGAAGCCAGCGACTTCCAGCGCTGTCCCCTGTGCTGGCGGCGTCCATCTTCTGCTCCTCTTCCTTCCGGGGGCGTGACTCCAGCTCTGTGATTGGCATGCGTGCGGGAGCCGTAGTCACGGCACGATTACAGTGAGGTAACGGAGGCTGTTTCTTCACTGCCCATGTGCCGAAATGATGCCGGCACATCCAGAACACTGCATATCTTCTGAACCGTGCAGGTTTGGGAGATATGCAGGGCACCTACAGGTAAGCCTTATCATAGGCTTACTTGTAGGTTAAAGTGGTTGTCGCGAGTTTTAAATTCTGTAAAATGCCATTTTGTAATATGCCTTACCTCATTGTGGATTACAGCAGTGTTGAATATACTGGTATTTGTTTTCAAGGTTATTAAAATAACATATGAAATCCAGCCAGCGAAGCCCATCACAACACTTATGCCAAGAAAGAATCTGTCATAGGTATGATAATAAGTGAGTCCTCGTAAAGCCAAGTCCATCAGAGTCCTGCAGAGGTCCATCTATGAAGACAAATGATAAAGCCATTAGTTAGGACACAACACAAACATTGCTGGAAAAGTAAATTTAGATAGATAAGCAAGATAATGCACTGCTCCAACTAGATATCAACTAGATTAAAATCATGTTTTTTAAATCAGAATTACAAGGTCTCTGAAATCTACTCTAAATCTACTACTAAACTTACCAAAATTTCAAGACAAGTTGTTTACTTGGCGGCTGCATAATTCTAGTTTCAGTGAATGCTAGGATATGAATTTTTACCTTCAGTCCTGCACAGTTGTACAGTCTCCTTTCCTTGACTAAAAATGCTTAACCAGTTGCCGACCGCCCGCCATAGCTTGACGGCGGCAACTTGGCTCGTTATCGCGAAACACCGTCACCTCACGGCGGCCATGAGAACAAGTATTGTGAGCATGATCGTGCGCTCACTGTGTTCCAGGGGGGGCCAGGGAGAGGGTACGGAGGACTCAATGTCCGCCGATCACCCGCGATCAGCCCCCCCGAGTGACACTGAGGGAACACAGTTAACCCCTTAGAACACCCCCTGCAGGTTAACCCTTTCACTGCCAATGGCATTTACACAGTAATCAGTGCATTTTCATAGCACTGATCGCTGTATAAATGTGATTGGTCCTAAAAAAAAGTGTCAAAATGGTCTGACGCAATATTGCAGTCCCGATAAAAACCGCAGATCGCCGCCATTACTAGTAAAATATTTTTAAAAAATACAAAACCCATAAATGAATTCTCATCATTCGTAAACGTGGCAACTTTTGAGCAAACCAATCAATAAACGCCAATTGCAATTTTTTTTTTCCCAAAAATATGAGGAAGAATATAAATCGACCAAAACCGATGAAGAAAAATGTTTTTTTTGGAAACGTATTTTAGCAAAAAGAAAGGAATAGGTTTTTTTTTTGCAAAATTGTCGCTCTTCTTTTGTTTATAACGGTGATCAGAAATGATGCAGAGGTGATCAAATAGCACCAAAATTAAGCTCTATTTGTGGGGGAAAAGAGGACGCAAATTTAGTTTGGGTACAATGTCGCAGGACCGCGCAATTGTCAGTTAAAGTGACACAGTCCTAAACTGGGAAATCCTTCGGGGGCTGAAGTGGTTAATCAAATTTCACTGTACACTTTGAGCTGCTCACAGTGTGAATTAGAAGCTGCAGCAAGTCAGAAGCCACCTCATTCTATAGCTGGGGGACTTGCAGCATTATCTAACCCTTTCCTCTCCAGCCTGACTGTCAGTGGCCTTACCCTTACATTTAGGCCTCATTCAAACATTGAGTGATTTTCCGCATGAAGCTCTAAAATGCTCAACAGGGCAAATTCCATTAATTTCAAAGGCTCCTGTTCACATCTGAGTGTTCTGTGGCCTGAAACAAAACACCTGGCACTCAAAAAAGTACATGAGTGTGACAAACTAACTCTAGTCAAGGATTGTTATGCTATAAAGTAATGTGTACTGCTGACACCTATGATTCCTTTGTAAATGTATTACCAGTGTCTCTTGGTTGGTATGGACACCTTGTTGCCCTGCAAGACCAACGTTTATGTATCCCTTTTTGTTTTTCTCAAAACTCTCTGTCCCCACAGTTGCGGGTCCATCTACTAAACATTTTCAATGAAACAAAATGGTTAGAAAAAAAAGTGCATGAGCTTCTTTTTGGCAGATTGATTGGGCCCCATAGACTTCAATGGGAACACATGAAAATGTGCAAAATAAGCATTTTTTGTTGCTTGTTTTCTGCTCCAACAGCAGATATCCACCCTAACATCATCCTCCTCTCTTTCGCTTAGTGCAAGGGTCTCCAAGCTATGGCCCTCCAGTTGTACAGGAACTACAATTCCCATCATGCCTAGTCATGTCTGGGAATGTCAGAGTAGCACAATGCCTCATGGGACGTGAAGTTCTGCAACAGCTGGAGGGCCGTAGTTTGGAGATCCCTGCCATAGGGCCTTCTATTGGATAAACAAAAACCCCTGAAGCTGTAAAATGCTTGTAATAGGCTTGTAAAACACTCAAAAACTCTCAAATAAAAAAATGTCGCTCTGCTCAGGTGTGAATGCAGTCTTATTAGATGTTAGTTCTTTCAAAACTGAAGGCTCTGTGTCACATTTGGGCATTACCTAAGGTGGTCTGCATGCAAATGTAGTAATGCTTAGAACTCCCAACACCTCCAGACTGACATCCTCCAATCATAGCATTTTAACATTTTGCATAATTATTCTAAAAAAAACAGCCCACTGCTAGTGTCGGCTGATATCTCGACAGAAGTACTGAGGCTGTGACATAGAGTGAAACGTAAATGCCCAGTGATTATGTCCCTGTTTTTGAAATAAGGGTATGGAATGAAAGTGGAAGATTTTTTTTTTATTTGTGTTAAATGTGAGGATGAACCGGGGAAGGCAAGAAAGGTATAAGTAAAGTAGACTTCAGCTCCAACAGCTTGTAATTGTCTATTTCTACAATGATCAGTCAGGAGCAGCAAGCATATTTTGCTATAGTTTTCAGTTATCTGCCACTGTAGTCCAAGATTGAGAAACATACCGTGTAAGTTTTCTGTATATATATACACACACACACACACACACACACACAGTATCTCACAAAAGTGAGAACACCCCTCACATTTTTGTAAATATTTTATTCTATTTTTTCATGTGACAACACTGAAGAAATGACACTTTTCTACAATGTAAAGTAGTGAGTGTACAGCTTGTATAACAGTGTAAATTTGCTGTCCCCTCAAAATAACTCAACACACAGCCATTAATGTCTAAACCGCTGGCAACAAAAGTGAGTACACCCTAAGTGAAAATGTCCAAATTGGGCCCAAATGTGTCAATATTTTGTTTGGCCACCATTATTTTCCAGCACTGCCTTAACCCTCTTGGGCATGGAGTTCACCAGGGCTTCACAGGCTGCCACTGGAGTCCTCTTCCACTCCTCCATGAGGACATCACGGAGCTGGTGGATGTTAGAGACCTTGCGCTACACCACCTTCCATTTGAGGATGCCCCACAGATCCTAAATAGAGTTTAGGTCTGGAGACATGCTTGGCCAATCCATCACCCTTACCTTCAGCTTTTTAGCAAGGCAGTGGTCGTGGTGGAGGTGGGTTTGGGGTCATTATCATGTTGGAATACTGCCCTGCGGCAGTCTCTGAAGGGAGGGGATCATGCTCTGCTTCAGTATTCACAGTACATGTTGGCATTCATGGTTCACTCAATGAACTGTAGCTCCCCAGTGCCTGAAGCACTCCTGCAGACCCAGACCATGACACCCCCACCACCATGCTTGACGGTAGGCAACACATACTTGTCTTTGTACTCCTCACCTGGATGCCGCCACACACGCTTGACACCATCTGAACCAAAGAAAGTTATCTTGATCTCATCAGAACACAGGACATGGTTCCAGTAATCCATGTCCTTAATCTGATTGTGTTCAGCAAACTGTTTGTGAGCTTTCTTGTGCATCATCTTTAGCAGAGGCTTCCTTCTGGGATGACAGCCATGTAGACCAATTTGATGCAGTGTGCGGCGTATGGTCTGAGCACTGACAGGCTGATCCCCTCACCCCTTCAACCTCTGCAGCAATGCTGGCAGCACTCATATGTCTATTTCCCAAAGACAACCTCTAGATATGAGGCTGAGCATGTGCACTCAACTTCTTTGGTCGACCATGGCGAGGCCTGTTCTGAGTGGAACTTGTCCTGTTAAACTGCCGCATGGTCTTGGCCACTGTGCTGCAGGTCAGTTTCAGGGTCTTGGCAATCTTTTTATGGCCTAGGCCATCTTTATGTAGTGCAACAATTCTTTTTTCAGATCCTCAGAGAGTTCTTTGCCATGAGGCGCCACGTTGAACTTCCAATGACCAGTAAGAGAGTGAGAGCAAGAACACCAAATTTAACACACCTGCTCCCCATTCATCCCCATTTACACCTGAGACCTTGTAACACTAACAAGCCACAAGACACCGGGGAGGGAAAGTGGCTAATTGGGCCCACTTTGGACATTTTCACTTAGGGGTGTACTCACTTTTGTTGCCAGTGGTTTAGACATTAATGGTTGTGTGTTGAGTTTTTTTGAGGGGACAGCAAATGTACACAGTTACAACAAGCTGTACACTCACTACTTTACATTATAGCAGAGTGTCATTTCTTCAGTGTCGTAACATAAAAAGATATAATAAAATATTTACAAAAATGTGAGGGGTGTACTCACTTTTGTGAGATATTGTGGGTGTGTGTGTGTGTGTGTATATATATATATATATATATATAGAAATATATATATATATATATATATATACACATACTATATTACCAAAAGTATTGTGACACCTGCTTTTACACACACATGAACTTTTATGACAACCCAGTTTTAGTCCGTAGGGTTCAAAATTGATTTGGCCCACCTTTTGCAGCTATAACAGCTTCAACTCTTCTGGGAAGGCTGTCCACAAGGTTTAGGAGTGTGTCTATGGGAATGTTTGAACATTCTTCCAGAAGCACATGTGAGGCTAGGCTCTAATTCATCCCAAAGGTGTTCTATCAGATTGAGGTTAGGACTCTGTGCAGGCCGGTCAAGTTCCTCCACCCCAAACTCGCTCATCCATGTGTTTATGAACCTTGCTTTGTACTCTGGTCCAAATCATATGGTGAGGGGGGGATTATGGTGTGGGGTTGTTTTTCAGGGGTTGGGCTTGGCCCCTTAGTTCCAAAGAGGGGAACTTTTAAGGCATCAGCATACCAAGACATTTTGGACAATTTCATGCTCCTAACTTTGTGGGAACAGTTTGGAGGTGGCCTCTTCCTGTTCCAACATGACTGTGCACCAGTGCACAAAGCAAGGGCAAAAAAAAAAAAGCTCTAGTTGTGGGAAAAAAGGATGTCAATTTCATTTGGGTACAACATCGCATGACCGCGCAATTATCAGTTAAAGTGACGCAGTGCTGTATCGCAAAAAGTGCTCTGGTCAGGAAGGTGGTAAATCCTTCCGGGGGTGAAATGGTTAATGAATGTTATAGGGACTCTCAATTTTTCCTCCTTTAATGGCACCCTGTCACTTGGGGTTCTGATGGGGACTACAAGTAGCTGTTTCAGTGTACACAGTAATGGTCCAGTGTTGTCCCCCTCATAGAGCTGTCGTCGTAGTGCATGCATGTACACAAGAAGTGGCTGCAAAGAATCTGGTGATTAGCAGCAGAGATGTAACAGGATAAAAAGGTAAAAAACAGTATTTTATCTACTTCCACACTGCCTACCATATATTCACGGGGGCAGTGTGGAAGTGCCCCGGGAATCGCCTTAAAAAAGCGCTGATCAGCAGGCGGCGCGCACGCGCCGTACTTCTAAGGAGTGTACCCGCGGCGCTGCGATGAGCGGCCACAGCCAAAGAACTGGGAACCGCCGATGTAAACACGGCGGTTCCCCGCTCTTTTAGTAGGGGCATAGGAGATCTACTGATCCCTGTCACTGGGATCAGTTAGATCTCTTATGCCCATGGTAGCCCAGCCCCCCCACAGTTAGAACACACCCAGGGAACACAGTTAACCCCTTCACTACACCCTGCAGGTTAACCCCTTCAATGGCAGTGACATTTATACAGTAATCAGTGGACATTTACATTTCTGATCGCTGTATAAATGTCATTGGTCCCAAAAAAGTGTCAAAATGATCCGACATGTCCGCCCCAATATCGCAGTACCGCTAAAAATCGCAAATCGCCATTACTAGTAAAAACTTAAAATAAAATAAAAACCCCAGAAATGAATTCTCATCATCCGTAAACGCGGCCACTTTTGCGCAAACCAATCAATAAACGCCGATTGCGATTTTTTTTTTACCAAAAATATGAGGAAGAAAGTAGCCGAAACCGGCTAAATATAAGAAGGAGTATAAAAACCATTTTTTTTTTAGCGTTAGCCGCAAATAACTAACCAAACGCGTTTTCACCGGCGCAAATGCCTACTACTCTTAAGTAAAGACCCCAAAAATAAAATAAAATTCAAAAATGATCATTACCGCTAAACGCTAAAAATCGCCATGACGCTATAACCCCGCCTGTACAGCCTAGTAAAACTGTGAAAAAACCCTGGTTACTGTAAATATGTCGCTAGTCTTTACATTTACAGGTGACTAATGACATATTTACAGTGACGGTAACTTCCCCAATT
>BLSH010547577.1:108244-129073 GCA_018402905.1 Glandirana rugosa
ACCGGGAGGTCGACAACGTTTTGATGTTCAGGGGTGGGTGTCAGGGACAGACACACACTGTATAGCAGGGGTAGGCAACCTGCGGCCTTCCAGCTGTTGTATAACTACATTTCCCATGAGGCATTGCAAGGCTGACATGTACAATTACTCCCAGAGGCATGATGGGACTTGTAGTTTTGCAACAGCTGGAGGGCCACAGGTTGCCTACCCTTGCTGTATAGGGAGGAACCTATTGTTTAGTTTAGCACCGGACGGCAAGGTTTTGTTTTCTGTTTTTTTTTTATATGTTTTGAGCTTGCAAACCTGCAATAATAAACCTGGCAAGCTGCCAGATTTTAAAGAAACTGACATCCATGCTGAATCTTTTCCCCTGAAAAGTGATCCCCATGAGATAATCTCACACAATATATATATATATATATATATATATATATATATATATACACGCGCACAATGTGTATGAATTATATTGTAAATGCAAGAAAAAAACATTATTTCTGTAGATTAGGCAAAAATATTACACACTCCATCCTTAATTGAACGTTATCAGAAAACGCTTCTTGTGGTGTGCTTTGTTTAACATGTATAGGGATGTGGAGCTTCTCTTAGTTGCTCATGCACATATGGGACACATGGCTACCTTTGCACCTAAATTCATGTTGGCCTCAGGCATCACAAGCTAAACATATTCTTGCAGAATCATCACTGTGCATTGTATAGCCAGATGCATTTTTACTTCACTTGATCGATTTGCTGTCAAGAGAAACATTTGGCAACCGTTTGAGTGCAATCCATCTTATCAGTCTCAATATGACAGGATCGACAAAACAACATCAAATGACATGGCTCCCATAGCACATGGATAGTTCTTCTCACAGGTGAACCAACAAAAGTAACTATTATATAAAGCTCCAATCACCTGTTAAACTCGCCCTTGTAGTTTATTTAAAACCTGCCAATGGTAAAGCACATTACTGGCTTTCAGTCTGCACTAATAATTGAATTTTCAAGGTTTTTAATACTTTGAATTTTCACCCTTAGGATTCCTTTTGCAAAGTTTTTGTAGGTGATGTACAATATCTGAAATATAAATTTGTTCAACATTTTGCTGCATGAAAGGATGGCTGGACTGTGTTATCCTATTACGCCAGCTTCCCTTAACTTTCTATGAGGAGCAATTTATTTGCAGTTCTGTGAAAGGAAAGATAAGCAGCGCACAGCATAAGCCAGACCTGGGAACTGTTTAAATAAATACTTTCTTGGCAAACAGCAATCTGACTGCTTACAGCATGTAGATGTTGCTGGGGTCTTCAAATATCCGTACTGAAATATGCTCATTAATGGAAAACAATTCTCAGCTATAGCAAGATCATAATAATTTTGGTCCAGATTCTTGTAGTTTTTTGAGTGTTATATATTAAAGTGACATTAAAAGCTTGGATTTTTCTTTTGTTACATAGCAAACATGTCATACTTACCCGCTCTGTGCAATGGTTTTGCACAGAGCAGCCCTGATCCTCCTCTTCTCGGGTCCCCCCCCCGACGCTCCTGGCTTCTCCTCCTTGACTAGTAGCCACAGAGCAAGATGCTTGCAATGGGGGCATTGGTGCATGCTTGCTCCCGAGCCCGGCTCTATGCATCCGCGGCTCAGCCCTGCCCCCCACTCTCTCCTCATTGGCTCACTGGCTGTGATTGACAGTAGTGGGAGCCAATGGCACCCACTGCTGTCTCAGCCAATGAGGAGAGGAGGTCCCGGAACAGTCAAGTCTCTCATGTACAATGCTGGATAGAGAGGGGGCTCAGTTGAGTATTAGGGAGCAGTACACAGAATGTTTTTTACCTTCATGCATAGAATGTATGAAGGTAAAAACCTTTAGCCTGAGTGGGAAGAAGGAACAACCATTTTTAGGTATAAGTCAAATATATATTTGATATAAAGTACATTGGTGATAAAGCAGATGATGTTACATTTTGTATTTCCTTCCTATGTGAGAATACCAGTTTTACACCCAGTAATTTGCAAGATTGCTATCTCACCCTTTGAAGTCCTGTTCAACGAACAAGAACTGGAATTGACAAGATTATGTGAATGACCACCTACATAGCAAAGACAAATGGACCTCAAAGAGTTTTAGTTAGCTAGGTGCCACCCCCTTTCAGAATGTATAAATTGTATTGTAATTGTAGCCAAAGCAGAACAATTCTTTTGAAACCATCGCCATGTTCTACATTGTTCTCCTTGTCTGTGGCTAGCTACAGCCTTGTATAATAAATTTGTTTATTTTTAAATCTGGCTTCAGCAGTCAAAATGTTACTGAAACCTAAGAGTATTAGGTTTCCCCTACAAGCCTTTACAACCACTTTAAATTCTACTTCACAATACTAATTCCCTTGCATAGCAAAGATACAAACACTAAGGCTCCATTAACATTAGTGTGACTTATGCGACTTTGGACACAAAGTCACATGACTAGTTGCAGCCCATTTCAATAGCACCCATTCCATCTTTGAAAACGTTCCAGCACTACTTTGATGCGACTTGAGTGCCAGAAAGTGTAAAGTCCCATGAAAGTCGCACTCAAAATCACGTGACTTTGGAGAAGCGCTAGTGTGAACGATGCGAACCATTAGGGTAAATGAGCTTGGGGCTCATTTACCCTAATAGTTTGCAGTAGCACATGGAAACACACGTTGCACGCATTGCTAAACCATTTATTATATAGTAAATTTTATAAACAACAGGTTGCGCTAAAATGACGGTAGGTAGATACATATAGCATGCATCCCATAAATACATGTAAAATCATACAGTCCACATAAACATAAATGGTGTAGATGAAAGTAGAGATGTAGATGTATCTTCACAGATATAGACCACCGTGTGATAGTTCAAATTCGGTAGTGATACCTCCACCTCACATCTAATAACTGCTTACCAGATGTAAGCGCATGAGCGCTTTGGCTGTACCCCAGCCCGGGTCCCCCCTGGGGATAAATACGACAATCTTGGGGTCCTGATGTAGCAGAGCTGGCTTGGGTGAACCACAGAGGTAGTGGAAAGGGCTACCCGGATCCACCTCCCGGCGTTTGTAGGATAGCAGTCCAAAAAGGTTCTTTACACCCCCAGGTAAACTCACCACGGCACCCAAAGAAAGAGAAGGTACCGATAGTGTGATAACGTTTCAGTAGATTTAATAAAATAAAAGTATTGCACTTACATCAGATAAAAACAAGGGCGTCCAAGAACATTAAGCCGGCCGGCTGTAGACTTCAAGCACTCAATGGCAGTGACGTCAGCGCGTCTTCCCCTATATTATATAGTAAAGGCATGTGTGTTGCAGTACTACAGAAAAGAGACTGGAGAAAACCAGCAGCACTGAGATGCACAGTGCTTTTGCAAACTTGGTGTCATTCAGTTAAGTTGGATCTACTTTAAAGTGGTTGTAAACCCTTATATACCCAGTGAAGTGACTAGCCTCAGATGGTACACAGAAATGAAACACATTCTCCTACATAAGTTGCAACTCTCTTCTCTACAGCTTTAAAAGTGCAGAATTTACACAGTTTTTCTGAGCTCCCAGAGGCAGGGGACAGGGATCTGATGTCACACACTGCACAGCTAAGTGGAGGGAGGGGCACACCCCCTCGGCCTCTACACAGTCTTACAGGGAAACGTACAGTTGAGGCTGTCAAAAACAAGCTATATACTGGAGGCTCGCTCCCCTATCATCCTCGATTACCTGGAGTCAATACAACCTGTCAGAATTTACTTATGCAGAGGAATGAGGCAGCAGACAGAAATCACGTTGAATGCTTTGGATTGAGGCAAGCACACACTATAGGAGGATATGCTTTGTTCATTTTTCATGTCAGATATTTACAACCAATTTAAGCACATGTGCCTAGAGGCATCCTGCCTTCTGTATATCTCTGTCCAAGGGCAAAAGTGAGGGGTAAAATGCTGTGTAGAACAACATATTGAATTGTTGTGTATTATGTAATATACTGTACTTGTTATGTCAAAATATAGTGATGCTCTGCCTCTTTAACTTAACAATAAACAATAAAATAATACAATTCAAATCAAAATGCACTTGTGTCATATTATAACCTTTAAATAGATCAATTGCCAGACATCCAATCCGCTCCGTGGTAGAATACTGGTGTAGACTAATCTTCCAACTGTGCAATAATAATTTACATCAATCATGTGTGTGCATCAATCATGGGCATAACAAAGTCCATGAAGTGTTTGACACCGCACATCAAACTCTTATAGTGCAATAATGTGCCAGAATTCATCCAAACAGTTCATAGTGCTTCCAAACAATCCTTATATCACCAGTGTCCAATTACCATGCATCCAAGTAATGTGTCAACATGTCACCATTTACTTCCTGAGGAAGTCAAGTGATTGGTGATACAACGTGCCAGGTGACATGTTGGAGGTAAGATGCCACTGGATGTGTCTAGCCATGCTCACCCTCTTACCTCCATTGATAATAGTGAAACAGTAAGGAAAAAAATATGATTCCTCTGAAAAAAAATGATTGCTCCACTACAGATACACATCTCCAGCTGCATCTCCAAGCATCAGGTGCTTGCCTCCAAAAGGCTCATCTCTACCTCACAACAACGCACACATGAAAATCAAGTAAGCCACACTCTGGATCTGTAAGTCACTATGTTTAAAGCTATATTAAATCCAAAAACAACAAAGTAATATATTGCAGTTTACCAATCCTTAAAGTGAATGTAAACCCAATTCATGAAACTCAAATTCAGAAATTCTTCTGTTATCAGCCTGATAACGTCTGACAAGTTCTCCGTCACAGGAGATAAAAGCAGGCTGAAATTTGTGTCAGGGAGGTTGCTATAAATAGATGCAACCCTCTTCTCCCACTCTTCACACACTGATAGCAACACCGCAGGAGAAATGCTAGCACAGGCTTCCAGTATCCGTAGTTTCAGGTGCTGCACATCTCGTATCTTCACAGCATAGACAATTGTCTTCAGATGACCCCAAAGATAAAAGTCTAAGGGGGTCAGATCGGGAGACCTTGGGGGCCATTCAACTGGATATGCAAAATTGATACATAATGATGTGTTTCTCTCTTTATGCACTGAAGCTTGCACGTTCCCTGAGTTTTTCCAGCAAGATGGTGCACCACCACATTATGGGTGTCAGGTCTGAGCATTCCTAGATGAACAGTTTCCTGGAAAGTGGATTGGTCATCGTGGGCCAGTTGAATGGCCCCCAAGGTATCCCGATCTGACCCCCTTAGACTTTTATCTTTGGGGTCATCTAAAGGCAATTGTCTATGCTGTGAAGATACGAGATGTGCAGCACCTGAAACTACGGATACTGGAAGCCTGTGCTAGCATTTCTCCTGCGGTGTTGCGATCAGTGTGTGAAGAGTGGGAGAAGAGGTTTGCATTGACAATCCAACACAATGGGCAGCACATTGAACACATTTTATAAGTGGTCAGAAACTTGTAAATAACTCAAGAAAGAATAAAGTTACATTAAAACCAAGCACACCATTGTTTTTCTTGTGAAATTCCCAATAAGTTTGATGTGTCACATGACCCTCTTCCTATTGAAAAAACAAAAGTTGGATTCAAAATGGCCGACTTTAAAATGGCCGCCATGGTCACCACCCATCTTGAAAAGTTTCCCCCCTCACATATACTAATGTGTCACAAACAGGAAGTTAATATCACCAACCATTCCCATTTTATTAAGGTGTATCCATATAAATGGCCCACCCTGTACATACCTTTTTGGTAGCCGCTCCGGTCTCCAGCGACGGAACCTCCGCAGAGCAGACAGTCGACAACGGCTGGGAAATGAATGGGGAGTGACGTCACCCATAGAGTTACTATGTGGCTTCCGTTGTCGGCTGCCTCCTCTGCACCCACCTCCACAGCAAAGCCGTCACTGACAGTTCAACGTGCGACCGGATCGGCTTAAAAATGGTATGTATAGTGATTTCTTCTTTACAGGGCTAGAGAGAGAAGTCTTAGATTGTGGATGCCTGTAGATCTAGGTTTTAGTGTTAGCGTGAACTTCAGTAGGATTTACCCCCTTCCTGACCAGAGCACTTTTTGCGATTCGGCACTGCTTTGCTTTAACTGACAAATGTGCAGTCATGTGACATTGTACTCAAACGAAAGTGACGTTCTTTTTTTCTCACAAATAGAGCTTTCTTTTGGTGGTATTTGATCACCTCTACATCACCTCTGATCACCGCTATAAACAAATTTGAAAAAAAATATATATATTTTTTGCTATAATACATATCCAAAAAAAATATACAAAAACAAATGTATTTATTTGTTTAGGCCGATATATATTCTTTGATTTATTGATTGGTTTGTGCAAAAGTAGCCAGGTTTACAAACCATGAGAATTCATTTATGGGGTTTTTACAAATTTTTTTTTTTTTTTACTAGTAATGGCGGTGATCTACGATTTTTATCGGGACTGCAATATTGAGGCTGACAGATCGGACATATTTGACACTTTTTTGGGACCACTGACATTTATACAGCGATCAGAGCTAAAAAAACAAAAACAAAACACTGATTACTGTGTAAATATCACTGGCAGGGAAGGGGTTAACCTGCAGGGGGCAGTCAGGGGGTTAACTGTGTTCTCTATGTGTGTTCTAACTGGGTGGGGGCTGGGCTGGCAGGGGCATGACAGATCTAACTGATCCCAATCTCGATTTGCTGAGATCACTGTCATGCCCACTGACAGAACGGGGATCCCCGTTCCCTGTTCTGCCTCTCCAGAAGGATCGAGGGTCATCGGCGGACTTTGAGTCTGCCCGATCCGCGGTCACACTCATGCAGAGTGCAGCGGCGCGTGCCCACTCGCTACTGCGGCTGCGCAGATCGCCGTTTATAGATGCCGATCTGTGCAGCGGAGCCAACTTGCCATCGTCTATGTACACGAGGCGGTCAGCAAGTGGTTAAGTTTTAGCCTAGGTTCACATTGCAGCAATTTGGCACGTGATTTGACATGACAAATCGCATGCCAAATCGGCAGCAATTGTCGGCAATGGCCCCGTCCGAATCGGTGCGGTGCCGCACCGATTCCCAAAAGTAGTTTCTGTACTACTTTTGGCAACTTTGGGGTGCAAATTTCATAGACATCTGTGCAGCAACCCGCACAGTTGTTTCTGAAATCGCCCCCGAAATTGGGGCTGACATTCGGGGAATGAAATCGCAAGATTTCATTCCAGCCGTCAGTGTGAACCTGGGCTTAGTCACAGTTTCCAAATTGAGCTATGAGCTTATTATTAGAGGAAAAGAAATCAAGATGGC
The DNA here is from genome assembly GCA_018402905.1 of Glandirana rugosa. NCBI lineage: Eukaryota > Metazoa > Chordata > Amphibia > Anura > Ranidae > Glandirana > Glandirana rugosa. The sequence goes on from BLSH010547577.1 coordinate 115,577, forward strand.
TGCACACCAATACTGAGATCTGAAACACCTTCATTCGTATAAAATCATGTATGACATCGAGAGCACAAGTATAAGCAGGGGAGGAACGATTTTTTGGATCTCAGTATTGGTGTGCAGCCCTCCGGATTTCTTTTCTTCCAATTTCTACAGCTGCGACTGGGTGGGCACCCTGCATGGAGGAGATCATGCCGTTGGAGCCGGCTCACTTGTGAGCAGCGTGAACTTTTGTTTAAGAGCTTATTATCTCAAACAAAAAAAAAAGGGGGCAGCACAGTGGCTAAATGGTTAGCACTTCCGCCTAGCAGCACTGAGTTGTCAGTTCAAATCCCAGCCATGGCACTACCTGCCTGGTGTTTGTATGTTCTCCCTGTACCTATGTGAATTTCCTGCGGGTACTCTGGTCGTCTCCAACAACATGATGGTAGTTTAATTGGCTCCTGTCCAAATTGACCCTAGTACGTGTATGTATGAATGCGAGTTAGGGACTTTAGATTGTAAGCTCCCTGAGGGCAGGAACTGATGCAAATGTACAATATACAATATTTGTAAAAGCGCTGCATAAATTGATGGCACTATATAAGTACATGTAATAAATGAAAACAAACATTGCCATTACTTATAATACAAAAGTAATACAATGTTTATTTCAGACTAGTAAAAATTAACAATTATTTGATCTTCATATATATTTTAAAAATCAAGCATAAAACAGTGATTTTTTTTTCCAATTACGATCAATGATAATCTTAGTATTATTATAGATATCAAGCATTCATTTTATTTTGCAATTTATCCAATTTACTATGGCACCAAAATTATGTTTTTGGTACAAAATTCATTTGAAAAAAATATAAATTTTTTTATGCTAATCATACAAAAAAAAGAGAGAAAAAAAACTAAGAAAATACATATGAATGAACAGTTAACTTATTTTTTATTCAGCAAAAGCTAAAAAAAAAGCTAGCAAAAAGGGAAAGGAAGGGGGTCACAGATAATATGGTAATCGGAGGTTAAACCTCTATTTAGAAAAAAAACTGACAGCTGCTGCCAACTACAAAATAACATTTTTAATTTATTTTTAACAGGCACTGATTCTGTATGAAGATGTTATAGTGATCAGTACAGAAATAACCATTGACAGCACCTCTGTTACATAGACCTGGAATTCAGCTGTCAAACTGACAGCAGACTGTCACATTCACACCTGCAGGCTTGTATCCAACAGAGAAGTACTCTGGTTAAACACTGAACATATACAAAGCTTATATCCATTTATATCTGTTCAGGAAGCTATAAATGAGAATTTGCTTGCAGAGGGCATAGCCATGCCTTCTAGCTTCTCTTGTAATGCAAATTAAATTTAGAAATCTGATGGGAAATCTCCAAAATGTTCAAGTGTATAAATTACTTCAATGAAGTAATCTACAATAATCAAACAGAAATCAGAGCAGTACATGATGGATTTTGATTGGTTGTTACAAGTGTTGTGTTGAACTAAATTAACCAGCCAATACTAAACATTTAAATAGTCTGACTGAACACATCTATCATGCAAATAACCTACAAGATTCTCATTCAGTGGTACTGGGTGCTAGCTCAAATAGCTGCTGCCATCCAGAATAGCAACGAGTATTTCAGGGGATGCAGTCTACGCATTGATGTACTACATATAGTATCTATTGGTCCTGTCCGAAGTTGACAGTATTTTGGTCTAGAACATTTGGGCTTCTTCAAACCCGGCTTCATATAATAGTCCCTAAGGACGTGAGGATAGCCCTCCTTTACCAAATGGTCTCTCCAAGACACAAAGCGGTCCTGTGACATCTGAAGCCAAAAGACGGGCGTCTTGGAGAGACCATACCGGGTACAGGAGATCTGCCCCCTCCCCCCTCCTCCTTACAGTTTAGAAGAGATGTACCTGCATCTGCGCTTACCTTAATGTAAGTTTTTACTATGTTCATTTGCTGTATAATAAAACTGTTGCACTCAGAGGCGCTTTTCTCACTATTTCTCTACATGGCTACTGGAGCGGACTTCACTCTTTAGAAGAGCAGTGACCTAGTGCACGTTTTCATACAGTCATTGATGACGGACATCTGCTTTATTGTCAAGATTCTCATCTCATAATATTTGACTATTGGCGCCAGCCCCCCCCCCCCTTATCTCTGTGGACCAACTCAAACACCCTATGGGCAAATGTAATAGCCACCAAGAATGACACTTTCTGGGACAACTTAGATAAGGGAATCTGCTGAATATTCTCGAATGGAGGTTTCCGGAGTACTAGGTACAAATCCCATGGTGGCAAAAGCGAACGTACAGGCGGAGCCACGTGCCAGACTCCTTGAATGGAGGTATGAACTAAAAAGTGCATGGCCAGGGGTCGCCGAAAGAAGATTGCTAAGGCAGACACCTGGCCCTTGATGGTACTCAAGGCCAACTTCTGCTCAATGCCCCGTTGGAGAAAGGCCAAGATCCGAGCTATAGTAAAGGAGCGCGGATGAGCGCCAATCGAGTCACACCAAGGAATGTACGCTTTCACGTACAATGGTATTTCTTGCTAGAAGTCAATTTCCTCGCCTTCAACATAGTAGGGATCACTGATCCAGACAAACCTCTATCCCTCAGTACCTGGCTTTCAATAGCCAAGCCATCAAAACCAGCAACTGTAAAGCAGGATGGAAGCTCAGCCTTTGGGACAATTGGTCCTCTCTGAGAGGTAGCCCCCCAAGGGATGTTTACAGCCACCAGAATGACCAGAAGACTTTTGCCCACAATCCTTCACAGGCACTATGGAAGGAGAGGATGGTATTGGCCCAACAGTGGCCCTAGGACGACTGCAGCATCTATCAGAGGAACCCGTGACATTGCCACGAATCTCGGTAACTTCCTGTTGAAATAAACCTGCTGAAGGAGCCGAAGTTTGAGTAGAAACAAGACCACCCTGTCAGCATTAAATCCAGAGTCAGACCCAGGTGATTCAATCTCCTGGATGGGAAGAGAGGGGGCTTCAGGTAGTTCGGACATAACCTGAACCTTTGCAGGATTTATATCCACACAAAGACTTAGGACTCCCTAATATGGACAAACTGCCCTTCTTTGGTACCCCAAAATGCCTAATTCGTGGACCCCCTTGATGCTCACGAAGGAGGTCTATGAAGCTGGAACCCAGCAAAGATGTCCCCCCACCCCAGTTATGGGTGAGGGCAGACCTTCATACTAAAGAGGTCTTGTCTGCAGGACTTGAGAAGCCAGCTCTAGGCTTACCAGACCAAGATTGCTTGGAACCTGCCATGGAAGGCTTGAGAAATCGGTTTCCCTTGTCTACAGTCCCAGGAGCCCGAAAGAATATCTTATGGGCTGAGAAAGAAGACCCAAGTTTACGAGGCCCCTCTTAAGAGCTTTCTTAGAGGCTTGGTCTGGAGACCAGTCCTTAAGCCACAGCACGCGTCTAATCACTACCACTGAAACGGAGAGTTTGGACATCAGGGGAGCCGCATCCAAAGATGCATCACATATAAACTGCAGCCCTTGGACCAAGTGGTCTGCCAGATCAACATAAGCAGCAGGAACCTGCTCATTCCCTAGACCTAGGCGCAAAAGCTTGGCCCATTCAGTTAAAGTCTGAGACGCCAGGGCCGGTCGAGTTGCCAAACCTGCCATAATAAACATGCTGCGCACCATAGACTCCACTTTCCTATCGGCTGGGACTTTAAAGGACGTAGAATCCTCTACTGGAATCATGGTTGCTTTATTGAACCTGGAAACCAGAGGGTCCACCACTGGTGGACTGGTACACTTTTTTAAAAGTGATTCCTCAAGGGGGTAATGTACTGCAAGCCATTTTGGGACCACAAAGGGTTGCCCCCACTCCTTATAGACAAATTTGTCAAAATAGGGAAGGTAAGGAAACACCTGCATGAGGTGCCTTGTGTGTACCAAAAGAGACAGCCACATCCGTGGCCACATTAGCCACATCATCCATTTTTAAAGTCTCACGCACTGCAGTAACAAATGCATCCACTAGCGTTTTTTCCTTTGCTGCTACGACCCTGAAGGAGTCATTGTCACAATCGGATGGATCAGGTAGCGTGGTATCAAGTCCTACTGGACGGGCCACGTCCACGGCAGCATCAGACTCAGAGTCAGTAGGAGCAGACTGAGCAGGAGAAGACAGTCCTTTGCCCACACACCACTTCCACTGGGGTTACTAAGGATTATAGGACCACCGTCAGAGCATTAATAGGGATCTGGGGCTCCGAGGGACCAGGCGCCCCCATAAGAGGATCAGTGGGGGAGATGCGACCATGAGGTTTAATGGATAAGGGAGCCCCTGCAGCACAAAAAGGAGTTTTTGGCACTGCTATGGACCTCCCCCTAGTGTTTGCTGAGAAACAGAAGGGACCACAGGGACTCACCCCACCAGACTGGAGAATGCCGGATCAGAGCACTCAGAATGCCATGTGTCCTAACATGTATCCCAGGAGGAAGAGAAGGGGCCCGGAAGCTCTGTAGATCCAGCATCATGCCAAACCAAGGGGAAATGGCCACCAGCCGTGACATCACAAACTCCACCAACATGGCCACGGGCCGAAAGACCAAGCCAGGCTAAGGGAAAATGGCCACCGAATGCGGCCAAATGCTGGCAGATCTTCCCCAGAGTCCACAGAAGCTTCCGCTGCACCTCCACCCTCTGGATAGAGGGGAGATGGGGGAAAACCCTGCACTGGGACACCCATGGCTCCAGGCACTGCAGCCCCACCTAGCAAGGCAGTATACACAGCAGGACATGAGTCTCCCCTCCACCCACCTCAGGGAACACTCACAGAGGGGGGATGGAGGGGAGATAGGGAAACTCAGCTTAACTGAGGGATGGGAGGAGGGAACCTGCAAGCAGGTCCGGCCATCCTTGGAGAGTAGCCATTTCCAACCCACCCCGCATACAGGAGGGGAGGGGGTCTGTACTTACCCTTCCACGGCTGCGGGTATCGCTCCAGACAGGACCCTCGCCACCGAAGTGGGGGGCTGCCAGCCAGGGGGACGCTGTGACTTGGACCAAAGCCCGATCGTATGCGACCCTGTGAGGCGCTTAACTCACGGGCCAGCCTCCGTCCATTGAGGCATATGTGGAGGCCGACCTAGCGCATAGCACACGCTCGCTGGCTGGACTGGGTAGACCACTGGATCTAGATTATCTGGCCCATCACGCAGCCTGGCAGTTGATTGTAGATCTCCCAGAAGATGCATGGAAGGAAGAAAAAAAAAAAATTGCTAGGATCAAAAAGATCCCAGCAAGGAGCTAGGTCTTTACTCCTGACTAGACAGAAAAAAACTGAATACCTAGAGCAGGGAGGGGGTTATATACTGACTGAGGACGGCCCATGGGGCGTAGCCAAGTTTTATGCCCTGCCTAGCCCTACTCCTGCAAAGGCAATATAACTGAATGGTCAAAATTAAGGAGGCGCTGTGTTCGTCGATAAACTAAGGAGAAAATGCCACAGTCTTTTTTCAAGTAGTCAAAAAATATACGAACTTGATGCTGGTTAATGAGAAATTGTCCAGCATCATTTATGATTCACAACCTAAATTTCTCAAAATATGGGAATTATGGTTTGCTTACTCCTTACCATCTTTGAACTACGCTAGCTTGAGTTACCTATAGTTGTAGTTAATTTATCTGATTCTACGGCCCAAGTCCATGAAGCATACAACCTGTTTTATACTTATACCCCCCCCCCCCCTTCGTTTTGGACTTTATTTTCCTACCCCAAACTTCGTCCTTTGTTTTTACCCTGGCTTTTCCTGGTCTCTTCTTCCTACCAGTTCTCACTAGAATTCCCCTCTTTTTACCCTTCTGTACACTTTCCATTTTCTTAATGCCCAGACCTATCTGCCTATATAACAGCTTGGTCAATCCACCTGCTACTTTAAAGTGTTACTAAACCCATAACAGTAAAATTAGTCTGTACATGCAGTAAAGCATGCTTGTTACACTTACTGTGGAACCTAAGGGGTTGATCCTTTGCCCTGTGTAAAAGGCTGTTTGATCCTGTGTTCTCTGTTCCTCCCCTTCTCCCACAGTCCTCAAACCACCTCCTGATAGAGCAAAGGCTAGGTAACAAGCTGCACATGCTCAGTTCGGTGTGTATCACTTGAGAGTTTTTTTTTTTTTTCCTTGGGAGAGTGCATGTGATCAGCACAGAGCTAATCAGCACTGTCCAGACAGAGGGTCTAAAGTCCTGCAGCTGGATAGGACAGTCAGAGCAGAATGAAAACTCCTTCTACAAGCTTTAACCAGCCACTGATAGAAGTCCCAAGACTGCTCTAGCTCCTGATGAGAAAAGGTATTTAGCAGTTTATATTTACTAAAACTATTGCATTTCCATGTTCTGTGTACTGTGGAAGACCAGATATAGTGAATGCTGGGTCCTGGGTTTAATAACACTAAGTGTTAAACCCCCCCATTAACCACTTCAACCCCGGAAGGATTTCCCCCTTTAGGACCAGAGCACTTTTTGCGATTCGGCACTGTGTCGCTTTAACTGACAATTGCGCGTTTGTGCGACATTGTACCCAAACTAAATTTGCGTCCTTTTTTCCCACAAATAGAGCTTTCTTTTGGTGGTATTTGATCCCCTCTGCATCATTTCTGCTCACCGCTATAAACAAAAAAAGAGCGTCAATTTTGCAAAAAAAACAATTTTTCTTAGTTTTTGCTAAAATACAAATTCAAAAAAAATATTAAACTTTTTTTTCATCGGTTTTGGCCGATTTATATATATTAAAAAATCATAATCAGCGTTTATTGGGTGGTTTGCACAAAAGTTGCCGAGTTTACGAACCATGAGAATTCATTTATGGGGTTTTTAATTTTTTTTTATATTTTACTAGTAATGGCGACGATCTGCAATTTTTTTTTTTAATTCTTTTTATTGATTTTCACTTTAGTTACAAAACAGAGCCTATCGGGCATACCCAGGCTCGGGTTAACACATCACAACAATCTAACCACAACCGACGATCTGCAATTTTTAGCGGTACTGCGATATTGCGGCGGACATGTCAGACCATTTTGACACTTTTTTGGGACCATTGGCACATATACAGCGATCAGTGCTATGAAAATGCACTGATTACTGTGTAAATGCCATTGGCAGTAAAGGGGTTAACCTGGAGGGGGCGCTCTAAGGGTTAACTGTGTTCCTTCAGTGTATTCTAACTGTATGGGGGCTGGCAGGGGGAGGGGAGTGATCACAGCTTGCATATACAGGAAACCAGTGATCACAGCCCTTCCCCCTCTGTCAGAACGGAGATCCGTGTTTACTTACACGGACCTCCGTTCTCTCACTGCGGGGGAGCCATCGCGGGTAGTCGGCGGTTCAAGTCCGCCCTACCCACTCCGTGGCCCCCCAAAACATAGTGAGCGTGCGCGTGCCTCCGGCGGCGCGTGCGCTCACAATACTCGTTATCATGGCCACCGTCGGCGTTTCGCGATAATGAACCACTTTGCCGCCGTCATGCTGCGGCGGGCGGTCGGCAAGTGGTTAAGGTCATAAACAACATAGAACCAGAAACTTACTGACAGAGGTTTGTTCATTTCACCCAAATTGTTTGCACATTCAGGCCTCTTGTACACTGCTGCTGACATTTAGGAGCAGTTGCGCATTTTTTTCAGCTGCCCCTGAACTCTCCTCTATGTTATCTTATCAGTACATTTACACAGAGTCATTTATAGTAATTTTTAGACAGTTGAGTTTAGAGGCATTTTTTGGAAAGCAAAAAAATGCGTTCCTGACAGATGTTCAGAGACATTTGAAACGCCAACTGCCTGTAAGAGCTTGTAAATGCACCTAAATGTGGTAACTCGCATTTAGCAGCGTTTATAGGCATATATTAAAAAAAAAAACTCTTCTAGATGCAAACGCGGCATATAAACGCGGCTGAACTGACTTTTTAAACGTCGGTTTCTAGCTGTAAAGTTAAAAGGGGAGGTTAAACAACGTTCCGTGTACATTAAGCCTCAGAAGTTTTAGCCCCTACATGGGCATGACTGTAGCTATACCTTTAGATTGTAAGCTCTACAAGCAGGGCCCTCCTATTCCTTCTGTATTGAACTGTATTGTAATTGTACTGTGTGTGTCCCTTCTTTATTGTAAAGCACTGCGCAAACTGTTGGCGCTATATAAATCCCGTATAATAATAATATACCTCCAAGAAAAACAATAAAAATGAATGAAAGAGAAATAAGGTGACCAAGTGGAGTAAAAGGCTTTAGAAAAACCTCCAATCTAATAAGGTGAACAAACCATTCTAAAGAAAATATATCTTAACACTCTCAGACAGATTTGCCTCTTTATAACTAAAGCTAAAAATTGATATGACAATGGTAACAAATAAAGTGGTTGACCCTACACAGCAGAGACACGGACCGCAGTAAACATTTCACAAGGTTGCTAACCTTTCCCCACTCTATCCAAGGCGAAAAAAGTTTCGGCTTTAGATACTTTTACGTTACAGTACAATAAAGTGTTCATTTACCACTTTTAACATTTTTCTCGGGCCAGACCCTGAAAGAATTAATTTTCCAATTCAGTTAAATCTGGATAAAACTTTAGAATTTAAATCTTGTGTAGTCTCTGCATTTGCATTAACTTGTAGAATGATATCACAGTTTGTTTTTTTTCCAAAATATCTGAATTTGAATGCAGCAGCTTTGTAGGAGGAAGAAGCATCGAGGGATATGGAAGATGTTTTTACTTAGTCAGCATAACCTTCATAACATGGCAAATCATGATCAAATAGTTAATGAAGAAAAGAAGAAAAATCACATGCCACTTTCCCCATGTGATACAAATTGCTACGTCTAGCTCTGAATGCTCTGGTAATTTGGTGCTAAAGAGATTTGCACTAGGAGTTTTTCTATGATTGAAATGCCAATCTTTACAACAAAGGAAACACAAGGACACATAAAAGACATTACTCAAATAAGAAACAGTCAGTGCTTTGTGATTATAAACTTACCGCTTCTTTGTAATTTCCTCCCTGAATGTAAGATCTTGTTTTCCTCAAAATGTCAAGCTGCTTAGACTCTGAAAGCAAACTGTAAATACAAACATATGTGAAAGGTGCTCACATTGATATAGTGTGGTTAAACAGCTTATATATATTCCACCAATGTATGTGAAATCATTTCAAAGCACGCAACAAAGAGCAATCACAGTGATAAATGGCTTATCCTGTAACATGTCTTTACAAAGATCAAATAGTGGTAGGAAAGAAGGGTTTATTTCTTCAAGCTATACTTTTTTTCCCATTTAACCTGCTGCTTAAATAACAGAAAATAGACCCCGTCATAGCTTTTTGGGTAGGAGAAGTTAAATGACCAGCATGTGTACATGTCACTTACAGTTGACCTATTTCCAAGGTCTTCATTTTCTTAAAGTAAACCATTTTCTTCCCAGACTGCTCTACCTTTGCTGAAGGCTTCAAAAGAGTTCTACATTCAACTTTATATGGGCAACACATTCAATACATGTAGAATAATCTAGGAATGAAGGTACCTAGTGTTTGGCACTGAGCTTTGCACACCACAGCAGCTTGGATATTGAGATCAACTAGATTCAAGTTTGTTGTTCACCTAACTTAAAGCGGTAGTAAACCCGCCTCCTTAAAAAAAAAAAAAAAAACCTGCAAGACAATAGCATAATATGTTAGTATGCATTGCATACTAACATATTATGAAATACTTACCTTAGAACGAGGCCCCCGATGCCCGAGTCAGTCAGCGCTAAGGACGCTGACATGTTTGTCCTCTGCATTCTTCCGGGTACGCGGCTCCGGCGCTGTGAGTGGACGGAGCCGGGTGACGTCACTCCCGCGCATGCGCACAGGAGCTCTTCTTTCCGGCAGCCAGCTCTGAGTTGCCGGACGCCTCGTCCGCATCATCAGAGCGCATGCGCCGCTAATGTCAGCGGCTGCATGCAGGGCGAATATCTCCTAAACCATGTAGGTTTAGGGGATATTTTTTTTACCTACAGGTAAGCCTTATTATAGGCTTACCTGTAGGAAAAAACAGTAGTGGTGGGTTTACTACCACTTTAACTTGGCTCATCTGTAGGTCCCCTGCATATCTCCCAAACCTGCATGGTTTAGGAGATATGCAGTGTACTTGCATGTGCCCACGTCATCGGGCCAGTGTTGCCAACCTCTCGCAACGTTTTTCACTGGCAAAACATGGAAAATTTACTGGCGGAGCACATTTTTTACTGGCAACCTGAAAAATAACAGAACTCCTATTAAAATCTAAGACAATTGATATTTAAATACATCATGGAAACACTGACAATACCCATATCAAGTAATTTGCCTGGTTTATACTTAAAAAGTCAGCATGGCAAATTATAAGACCCTGATATTTAGAAACAGTTGTAAAAATCAATGATTTTTACAAACTGCCAGTAAATTTACTGGCGGTTGGCAACGCTGTCGGGCACATGCGCAGTAAAGAAATGGCCTCCATGCTGTTCCTTCACTGAGATTGTGACTGGCGGCTCCCGCACGCATGCGCGGAAGTGACGTCACGCGACTCTGGCCAGTCACAGAGCCGGAGATTCAGGCCATGTCTATCTTCTGCCCTTCTTCCTTCCGGCCTCGGAAGGAAGAAGGGCAGAAGATAGACATGGCCTGAAGCAGAGATAATGCGGGCTTCCAATGCAGGTAAGTGGCACATAATGGGCTAATATGCAATGCATACTAGCCTATTATGCTTTCACATTGCAGGGTAACATAGAGGAAGTAAACCCCATCAGAGTTTACTTTCTCTTTAAAGCGGAGTTCCACCCAAAAGTGGAACTAATGCTTGTGGGATACTCCCCCCCCCCCCCCCCCAGGTGTCACATTTGGCATCTTTCGGGGAGGAGGGGGGTAAGGATACCTGTCTCTGATAGGTGTCCTTTTCCCCACATCTGGGAGCCCTGGCCATGGCCGCTCTGCAATCAGCAGCCCGGCTCCCTCCTCCTCCGCCACCGAAAGGCTCCACTGGCGGATTCCCTTACCCTCAATGGCGGCGTCGGCAGTACTCGACCAGCCGATCCGAAGATTGGTGGCGGTGCCGACATCGCTGGACTCTAGGACAGGTAAGTGTCCTAAAGTCAGCAGCTACTGTATGTGTAGCTGCTGACTGTTATTTTTTAAAGGGGCAGCGGCGGGTGGCGGACCTCCACTTTAAAGTAGAACTATAGGCAATTTTTTTTTTTTTTTTTTTAACTTTGGATAGAGTAGGGGAGGGTTATAATAAATATAAGGTTCATTTATGCCATCTTGGTCCCATTGCGGAGATTTCCTTTCACTTCCTGTCCTATAGCCAAACAATAAAAATTAACATTAAGGGGATCTCTTGGGGAACCCTAGGTCACCAGAACTAGTGCCCCTATTGGAAGATTTCCCCTTTATTACTTTTGTGGGGACAACCTAGAATTTGGGATTTTCTTTTACTTTCACTTTCAGTTATAGTGGTAAACAGGACAAATAGAGAAGGGGGATCTCCCTAACAGGGGCACAGACAGCAGTACAAACTGACAGGTGTTTTAATCCAGCTCTCCTCTATCCAAAACTAAAAAAAAAGTTTTGCCTTTACTTATGTAGCCCTTTCCCCCGTAGGACCGGCTGAATTTGAAGATATAATTTACTACTCTGACAGTACAAGCCACGCACGCTCGTATCTCCAGTTGTCTAGGGGTATATTGAAAGAAGTTGAACACCAATCACTTTTCTGATGCTTGAACAGGATAACGTTTATTCTTCACACAAGAACAAGGAGAGAGGGGTAGGGAGCTCAGGACACCCTTTCAGCAACAGTCAAAAATATGAATAGGCAGGCAGACTCTCAGGCAAAAATACAGTGGGACAGCATAACAGGCCGCAGATTCTTCTGAACACTCTGACACGTGGCTGTCTCACTTAGCAACCCCAAAGACAACCGTTACACTTGCGGATCTGTAGAACTCCCTCTTAGTTCTCTAAGCTTCAGTGGATCCCAATTTAGCAACAATGGAATGTACTCACAAACATGTAGAACTCTCTCACAGTTCTTTGGGTTTGGGTGGATTCTGACTTAGAAATGAACAGAGTACACTCACGGGTCTACGGAACTCTCTCACAGTCCCCTTACTGAAGCAGATCCTGGGCAGGCGTACCGCAACACTTTACATCTTCCGGACAAGCATGAGTCTCCTGGCAGCTGGGACCCCTGGTTAGGCCTAAGGACTCAGGCCTAGCAGCCACAAGGTTTCTGTAATGCAGGCCCCTCCCAGCGAACTGGGAGAGCGACTGGGGCCTACCCCAGCGGAGCTGGGCTGGACTCTAACCTCTCCCCAGGAGAGCTGGGCTGGATTCTCCCCGATCACATGGCTTCCTCCCAATATATGGTCTCCTCCCACCTACCCACAATGCACTTGCACCGAGTGGATTGGCTGGGAAAAGAATGAGATCACTCCAGAATGTTCTGGAATATTATGAACTATCACACCTATATCTTAGGCAGCAGTGCCACCTACTGACATGGGGGAGATGTACATTGGGGAAAGTTTAGTGGTCTGAATACAGATCACAGCAAGAGCTGTAGTGTCTTGCAAAAATATTTTGCCTAACAGCCTAACAAATTTAGCACCCCGCTACACTTATACTTTATCTCCAAGTTAGATGGTACCCATTAAAGGCAAACCAGTGCTTTGTCCGTACAACAGGTTTTACCTGAAAAAAAAAGTACACAAAGTTCAAGGTTGCAGCTCTGAGCTTGTTTTAACCAATTCAAGTTCAGGAAGTTTTAAAACAGGACGTGAAGTAATTGAGTAAAAATTTTTTTTTTTCAGTTTAATGGCTGGCTGCATCTTAAACTAGAATGATCATTTATATAATTATTTTAACAAATGTAAAGGATGTCTTAACCAGTTCAAGACCGAGCCTGTTTTTTGGGTTCGGTGTTCACAAGTTAAAACAAGGTTTTTTTGCTATAAAATTACTTAGAACCCCCAAACATTATATTTTTTTTCTAACACCCTAGAGAATAAAATGGTGGCCGTTGCAAAACTTTATGTCACACCGTATTTGCGCAGTGGTCTTAAAAGCGCAATTGTTTTTTAACCACAACAGTACCTGGCACGAAAACCCCCTTCCTGTCCAGGCCATTTTTCAGCTTTCAGCGCTATCACACTTTGAATGACAATTACTCAGTCATGCAACAAACCCCCAAGATTCATTAAAATATCGTTTTTTTGGAACAAAATTGAACACTTGTGGCTTGGGTTTTTTGTCCGAGCCAGAACTTGACCAATTCTGTAGGAAATGTAAACAATTTTATTAATATATTTACTAGTAAGATCAAATTCTACGTCGGTCGGTAATTTGACTTTTTTTTTTTAAAAATGAGTTAATGAAGTGCAGGACAAAATTTTGAAGGACTTGAACTTAACCAATTTTGTTCGAGTCTCGACGTTGGAA
>BLSH010547577.1:131320-155891 GCA_018402905.1 Glandirana rugosa
GTGCGGCGAAGTGGCTGTCCCCACTTGTCGGTAACCAATACCGACAAGTGGTGCACTATCACACTGGACTCTGTGTGAGGAGAGAAGAGCTGGTAACAGTGAGTTACCGCTCTGTTTACACTGTATGTGATCGGCTGTGAAGCAGATCACAGCCGATCACAAGGTATCAGCCGCCGGCCGGCGGCTGATACCTGTGTCGGTGACAGGCAGTGTTCCCCGGGAACACGCCGCCACCGACACGCACGCGCAGCGCGCTCCCGATTGCGCGCATGCGCCGTGCGAACGGCGGGCGTGCCGATTGTGATCAGCTGTGACTTCGTCACAGCCGATCACGTGGTGAACAGCCATAACCAATGGCTGTTCACCCCTGTCGGTGAAGCGGCGTGTCCTGGGGACACGCCGACACCGACAGAGCCGGGATGCGTGCGCCCGATCGCGCGCAATCCCGGCTTAAAGGGAGGACGTCATATGACGTCCACCCGCTGGGAGAGCAGGACCGCTCCGCCGTCATTTGACGGTGGGCGGTCCTGAGGTGGTTAAAAAAATCAGTTTTATGAGTTAAAAAAGAAGACAACAGTAAAATTAGGCCAATTTTTCCCATAGTGTGAAAGATAATGTTACGCCGAGTAAAATGATACCCAACATGTCATGCTTCAGAATTGCATCTGCTCGCAGAATGGCGACAAACTTTGCAACATAAAAATCTCCATTGGCGACATTTAAAAAATTCTACAGGTTAGCATTTTTGAGTTACAGAGGAGGTCTAGTGCTAGAATTATTGCTCTCGCTCTATCGCAGCAATACCTCACATGTGTGGTTTGAACACCGTTTTCATATGTGGGCTTTTTTTAATTATTTATTTTACTTTTAAATTTTTATGTTTACACTGTTCTTTAAAAAAAAAAATTGATCACTTTTAATCCTATTACAAGAAATGTAAACATTCCTTGAAATAGAAAAAAGCATGCCAGGACCTCCTAAATATGAGATCTGGGGTCAAAAAGACCTCAGATCTCATATTTAAACTTAAATGCAAAAAAAAAAAAAAAAATTATTTGAAAAAAATGACATTGCAAAAAAAAAATGGACCCTTTAAGAGCATTGGGTGGAAGTGACCAGTGACGTCGCTTCTGCCCTGCCATATTTTGGAGCAATGTGCTCTCTGTAAGCTGTGTTGCCAAACAGATTGATGTATAGAAAGGAATGGGCACAAAAAAAAACATTTTTTTTATATAGTTTTTAAAAAAGAGAAACAGGTATAATGGGAAATCTTTCCAATGGCCGCAAAAACAGCAACATTATCTTCTTAGTACAAAAGGGGAAAGTTAAAGTGATTGTAAATGATCACCTTGTAAAAAAAATCCATTTAGCTAAAAATAGAAATGAAAGGCAAAACATGTTTGTATGGATATTAAAAACATAAATACATTTCCCCCTTTTTTGTTATAAGTGAGCACATTCCCTGTGTTCTCAGCTGCATAAGAGCTGGCGGAGGAGAAACAGCAGCACTTGGAACTTCCCAGTGAAAAGCTGTGCGGGGAGGGAAGGGAGTCAGGACAAGCCTGTTCATTGGAGGAAAGCAGGCTGAGTTCCCAGCATAACTAGATAACTGACCATGGTGTGTCCTCTTGCTTAGTGGAGTCAGTTTTTAATAGTAAAGCAGAGGCGCTGTTCACTCAAATGAAGCAATGCAAAGAAAACAGGATACCTTTTCCCACAAGTACATGGTACAGCTGACACATATCAGGAATATGAAATGCTGGGGTAACAAACACTTTATAATCTCTTTCAGGATTTTACTGTTGAATGTGCAATCCCTGCTCCCCTCACTTCTTGTCCTGCTGCCATAGCATGAAACTGAGACACTGAAAGGGGAAATATGGCCACTGGAGTCACAGACAAAGGTAAAGACATGGGTGTGCTAAAGCAAAATAAAGACATAATAGGGGTTCTAGAGCTGTACTTTTCGTTTAAAAGAGGAATATACAGAAAATTAGGATCTGAGCATATCCATCTGTTTTAAAACCAAAAACAAATAATGTAAGTATTTCTGATAATGCCTGCAATCTAAAATAATGATTCAAAACATATATTTATGTAATTCATCACCACTTAAACTACGAATTTAAATAGAATTATACAGAAGCAAATACTTAAATGACAACATTTTAGTTATAATTTCAGTGAAAGCCTTGTTTTATATCAATTTCTGGTGTCCTAAATACGCTGTCATAAAGCTCATTTTCTCCCCCTCCTCTGCCGTTCTGTTCCAAATCAGGGAGTCAATCAAAAAACCATTTGAACGCTAATGATTTTTTTATGCTGTAGTAACACTTTCACGCTTAGAAGCTTCTATTAAGTTTTTGCCAGCATGTATATTTTAAATAATTACACAAGCTGTAACTCTTTGCATTTAAACAGGGCAAAAACCACCAAACCTAAAAATAAGCAATGCTCATCTAGAATGACACCCCATAAATTATAGTGAAGAACTGCGCCACGGAGCACAAGATCTCATTGTAACATCCTGCGATTATTTAACATTTATAGTGCCTTCTATCAAAGGATGCATCGCTAGGATCTGTCCATTCATTTCATGTTTTAGAAAAATGTAATGGAGCAGAACCATATAACGAATTGCAATGTACCACAGTTACATGTCATACTTGTATACATGAAGATTAACAAATCCAAAGATCGTCTGTTTGCTTGACAGTAGTTTAATACTGACTCCCCTGAAGTCTGTTCACTTAGAGAAATTATTGCTGATGGCATTACAAGCATTTCATAGGACTGTCAGGCTTAATTAATAAAACTACCCTGGATGATGTGAAAAAAGCAAATAGTAAAAACGTGACTGCTGTAATGGAACAGAAAATCCTGTGTTCTCCATCTGTCACAGATATGATAATCGACATATAGTGGGGAGATTTCAAATCAAGGCTGCCATGAAGAAAGTTCAACTTGTGCCATGTGAGTTTCCTCCAGGTACTCCGGTTTCCTCCCACACTCCAAAGACAAAGTTCTCCCTGTACCACCGTGGGTTTCCTCTGTACTCCGGTTTCCTCCCATACTCCAAAGACATGCTGGTACAGTATCTTACAAAAGTTAGTACACCCCTCACATTTTTGTAAATATTTTATTCTATCTTTTCATGTGACAACACTGAAGAAATGACACTTTGCTACAATGTAAAGTAGTGAATGTACAGCTTGTATAACAGTGTAAATTTGCTGTCCCCTCAAAATAACTCAACACACAGCCATTAATGTCTAAACCGCTGGCAACAAAAATGAGTACACCTCTAAGTGAAAATGCCCAAATTGGGCCCAATTAGCCTTTTGCCCTTCCCGATGTCATGTGAATCGTTAGTGTTTTAGGGTCTCAGGTGTGAATGGGGAGCAGGGGTGTTAAATTTGGTGTTATCACTCTCATTCTGGTCACTGGAGGTTCAACGTGGCACCTCATGGCAAAGAACTCTCCGAGGTTCTGAAAAAAAGAATTGTTGCTCTACATAAAGATGCAGGCAAGACTCATTAGGAATTTAGCCTTTAAAAGCACAAAGATTCCTGCAGCAACCTACCCTGAAGAAATCCGCAGTTACGCGGATGAAACGTGTCGGTTTGTGACCCCCCTGTTTGTCCCCTTGCACCCCATGAGGACCCGTCCATGATAGACCCGTCTTGACCGACAATATCTATACCGAGTGTTATACACGAATGCTCCGGAGATGACCCCTGCATCCATCAGCCATATGGACATTCATTGGACATTTATTGTTTGATTGACCACAATAGACCGAACTAAAGAAGTTGATTTATGTTCAGAACGCTACACTTCACCTACCATCATCCAGTCATCAGACAGCGTCCATCCAACAATGGACATCACAACGACGAGAGCCTAATTAGGAGACTGAAGGCTGTTGCAGCGCCGCCTCAATCACCGGGCTTCCTCCTTCAAGCACTATTCAGCGAGATTGGCCCTGCCGATTGATACACAGGCTGCGTTTGCTGATCTCACAACACTGTCCTTCCTTCATGTGTTTTGAGCGACTTCAGAGCAGACTTCAAACAGTAAGTCCCTTGGATTTCACTCTTGCTACACTGACTCAGATCCACTGAGATCTAACGAAGGAAATTTTGAAAAACCTCTCCTCCTTACTACTGTGTCTTCCTTTGAGCAAACTGTACGAGTCAGGCTATGCCTGACCCAATCCTCCATTCACACAGTTAGACTCCTTTCATGCCGCTCACAGCATTGCTATAGACTCTTGTTAAAGTGTACTATCCGGACATTATATTCGGTTATCATTGTATCACTCTGGTCTTTACTAGCTACCATATACTATATGTTCACACAGAGATTCCCTGGAACACTTACTACACTTCATTAAGTGACGGCTCCATGGGATATTCTGTGTTTCACTCATTGTAGCACAATACACGACCAGATTTTTAGTCGGTCTTCTTAGTGGATATTGGCTGTATTTAGTATTCTGAGCCGACATAGATACAGAAGTTCCATACAATCCGTCACACTTTACTAAGTGACGGATGAATAGGATTACCTGTACACACGGACACGGCCAACCACTATAACCAAAATCCATTAGGACCAATTTAAGTTTTATCATCAACTTTGATTGTATGCACTGACTAATCCAGTTTTTTTGCTCCACCTGGGTATGAACACGGAGGTTCCCAACACTCCTGATCACTCTTCACTGAGAGATAGAGATATAGGATTACCCGTGTCACCCAGATATACGGGAGCATAGCTTTGAATATTTAACTGGATGTGCATATAGTCAGGATCTGACATGCACGTTAACCAGGGGTGCCTGATTTTAAATGATATATACGTTATGTCTGTTCCATGCAGCTACTTACCCTCTGTCTAAATAAAGAATTTTTGTATTTACCCAACTTAATGCCGCAGGGTTATCCCTATGCTCTTTGAATATATGACCAGCTTTTTTAAGCAGACACTTTTCTGCTTACCCCTCTTTAGTCAACTGCATCCGGTCTAAGGTGAACCCCACCAACACATTGGTGTGACGGCTTTATTGGGAGACCCCAATCCAATCACGGATTTAGAGGTCCATGTCCCGTCCTTTTCCTAACTCCCCATAGTTCCCTCCTTCCC
The DNA here is from genome assembly GCA_018402905.1 of Glandirana rugosa. Classification (NCBI taxonomy): domain Eukaryota; kingdom Metazoa; phylum Chordata; class Amphibia; order Anura; family Ranidae; genus Glandirana; species Glandirana rugosa. The sequence continues at coordinate 136,469 of BLSH010547577.1, forward strand.
TCATTTTTGAGTCTACATAAAGATGGCCTAGGCTACAAGAAGATTGCCAAGACCCTGAAATTGAGCTGCAGCATGGTGGCAAAGAGCATACAGCTGTTTAACAGGACAGGTTCCATTCAGAACAGACCTTGCCATGGTTGACCAAAGGCGTTGAGTGCACATGCTCAGCATCATATCCAGAGGTTTGTCTTTGTGAAATACACATATGAGTGCTGCCAGCATTGCAGCAGAAGTTGAAGGGGTGGGGGGTCAACCTGCCAGTGCTCAGACCATACTCTGCAGACTGCATTAAATTGGTCTGCATGGCTGTCATCCCAGCAGGAAGCCTCTTCTAAAGATGATGCACAAGAAAGCCCGCAAACAGTTTGCTGAAGACAAGCAGACTAAGGACATGGATTACTGGAACCATGTCCTGTGATCTGATGAGACCAATATAAACTTATTTGGTTCAGATGGTGTCAAGCATGTGTGGCGGCAACCAGGTGAGGAGTATAAAGGCAAGTGTGTGTTGCCTACAGTCAAGCACAGTGGTGGGAGTGTCATGGTCTGGGGCTGCATGAGTGCTGCTGGCACTGGGGAGCTACAGTTCATTGAGGGAACCATGAATGCCAACATGTACTGAGACATACTGAAGCAGCGCATGATCCCCTCCCTTGAGAGACTGTGCTGCAGGGCAGTATTCTAACATAATAATGACCCCAAACACACCTCTAAGATGACCACTGCATTGCTAAAAAAGCTGAGGGTAAAGATAATGGACTGGCTAAGCATGTCTCCAGACCTAAACCCAATTGAGCATCTGTGGGGCATCCTCCAATGGAAGGTGGAGGAGTGCAAGATCTCCAACATCCACCAGCTCCGTGATGTCGTCATGGAGGAGTGGAAGAGGACTCCAATGGCAACCTGTGAAGCTCTGGTGAACTCCATGCCCAAGACGGTTAAGGCAGTGCTAGAAAATAATGGTGGTCACACAAAATATTGACACTTTGGGCTAAATTTGGACATTTTCACTTAGGGGTGTACTCATTTTTGTTGCCAGTGGTTTAGACATTAATGACTGTTTGTTGAGTTATTGACGTCACGTCCGGGCCGGCAAAAGTAAACAAAGCCGGTTTTCCAGCTAGAAAGCATCAGATCGTTATTTTTTTTTTGATCTGATGCTTTCCAGCTTGGAGGAGAGGTGTGAGGTCTTATGGACCCCACACCTCTCCATAAAAAGTACCTGTCATGCAATATTTCTATTACAAGGGATGTTTACATATAGGAATAAAAGTTATCAAGTTTTTTAAAGGGAAAGTGTAAAAAAAAATAAAAATAAAATAAACAATAAAATTTAAAAAAAAAATTAAAGTGCCCTCGTCTCCGCAAGCTCGCACGCAGAAGCGAACGCATACGTAAGTCGCGTCCGCATATGTAAACGACGTTCAAACCACACTTGTGAGGTATCGCCGCGATCGTTAGAGTGAGAGCAATAATTCTAGTGCTAGACATCCTCTGTAACTCTAAACATGTACGCTGTAAAAATTGTTAAAGTGTTGCCTATGGGGATTTTAAAGTACCGAAGTTTGGCGCCATTCCACAAGCGTGCGCAATTTCAAATCGTGACATGTTAGGTATCTATTTACTCGGCGTAACATCCTCTTTCACATCATGCAAAAAAATTGGGCTAACTTTACTGTTTTGTTTTTTTTTTAATGCATGAAACTGTTTTTTTTTTAAATTAGTTTGAAAAATTACTGCGCAAATACCGTGCAAAATAAAATGTTGCAATGGCTGCCATTTTATTCCCTAGGGTGTCTGCTAAAAAAAATATATAATGTTTGTGGGTTCTGAGTAATTTTCTAGCAACTAAAATTATGATTTTTACATATAGCAGCGAAGTGCCAGAATTTGTCCGGTAAGGAAGTGGATATATATGTAAAGCGCTGCGTAAATTGATGGCGCTATATAAGTACCTGAATAATTAAATGAATAAGTATGCTTTTAGAGATGTGAATTCTGGGAAAAAACATCTAAAATGTAGAGCAGTTGCAATGGTTGCAATGAACAGACATGTAAAGTTGTTAACAATTCTAGGAAACCACAGTTGTTTGTTAAAGGAAACACGTAACAAGATAACATGGTAGCTGGTGTTAGGAACCTTCCCTTTTGAAAGGCTGGCAACTAGCATTTTCAGGATGTTTCAAAGGCTACAGCCATTTAAAGTGTTATTAATCCCAGGACCCTGCAATCACTATATCTGGTCTCCCACAGTACATAGAACATGGAAATGCAATAGTTTTAGTAACTATTAACTGCTAAATACCTTTTCTCATCAGCAGTTAGAGCAGTCTTGTGACTTCTATCAGTGTCTGGTAAAAGCTTGTAGGAGGAGTTTTCACTCATGTATATCTATTGTCTTCAGCTTTATATATTCTTTAGAAAGTTCAGATCATGTTAGAGATTTTCTCTTCCCGTCCAGCACTGGGAGTGAAGTCTGGGCACACAGCCAAGACAGCTGATTGGAGGAAAGGCACACCTCCCCACTCCACATAGGCAGAGACTCTCAGAGCTGTTCTGTGAATAGTTTAGTTCTCTGCAAATCTATTTATAGCAACCTCCCCAACACAAAATTCAGCCTGGTTTTATCTCAGTTGATGGAGAATTTGTCAGGAGTTATCAGGCTGATAACAGAGCTACGGAGCATAAGAAAGCCACAGGACTCAGGGATTTGAAGAGAAACAAGAAAACTCTGCAGATATATGTGCCCAGCCCAAATTTCATGAATTGGGTTTACGTCCACTTTAAGTAACCAAGAACAAATTCTTGTACTACTTTAGTAACTTAGAAGGTTTTAAAACCAAAGTCAGCCATTCTTTAGGGCTTTCTCCCATGGACTGAGTAGGAGAAATAAAGAAATTAATGAAACAATAGTTAAATAAGAATTCATTAAGTACAGGGGCTAATCTAAATATATTCAGCCACCTACTAATATTTAGTAGAAAAAAATAAGCATGGCCTAGCAGCTACACAGAGTAAGGAGAAAGGAAATGTTGCCTGGAAGCTTTTCAAACCGCAAAATAAACGTTTTTTTTGTTTTTTTATTAATGCGGTTTTGATTCGTTTTTAGATGCCTTTTATTCACAAACAATATGCTATTCAGTCCTGATTGTTGTAAATAATAAAACCAATTTAAGCTGATTCATTTAAAATGTTTTCCTATGAAAATACAGTGGTTTGATACCACCCTTTTGTGTACAAATAGTAAAATTTAAGTAAGCAGCATGTTTCAGCCAAGCCATTATTACAGAATCACTCCTTGCAACTAAACAATGTATTCATAATTTATTTTCCTGCATCCTCAATTTAAGTTTTTGTGCAGCTCGGAATATGAGATTATGATAAATGCCTTTGTTTTCAATTAAGCCAATTACAACTAATACGATCTGCAGACAATTATTATATGTAGAAAAGTAGCAAACTAAATAAGTGGAAAAAAATGCATAACCCATATGTATATTATTTGTTGACATTTTTCTTAAACATTCACTTGGTTTACCATGTTAAGTTAAACATAACCAATATTTATTTTTAGATTGTTAAAAAACAATCTTCCTATTATTTTAAACTTTTGAATGAACTTTCTTTTTCTGACATTTTGAAATCCAAATCTTAAATAATGCAATTTGTAATCCAATTTAACTGGATGCATGAAAAATTACCAAACAGAAATATAGTTTCTAGTATGAAATAAAAAAATATATACTCCCTTACAATGACTAACAGTATAGCTCATAAAATGGAAAGTACCATGGCAATAAAACATTTAAAAAATTGTAATACAATGTAATAATACACATAACAATACACAATTTATGCAGATTAAAAAAAAATGGAAGATAGAAATGTTTATATAGTAACGTGACCATTATAACTGTTCATAGAAAAAAAGATTAAAAAAAATGTAGAAGTGCTTTTAGTTTAAGTGAACCAGATTTACTGAAATACCCCTAAAACGGTTTTACGTTATTCTACCCACAAACATAATTTGCCAGATTTTTAGGTGGCGTATTTTTCCAAGACAATACCTGGGCTGTATTTAATCTCTAATAGTCATTCTCCTCACTGGGCTCTGCTCTAAGGTGCTCCCCATGTTAGCTGTCACGTTGTGTTTCCCATCACTCCATTGACATAAAGTGGCTTACTCTTCTTGTCCTTGCAGCAACTGTTCTTTTCACTGTGAAGCATCACTAGAGAAACCCCTAGAGCCTCAAATGGGCAGAAAGTATCGGGAAGAAAATGTCCATATGAGCCGCACATCTCTGCAAACCCCAGGTAAGAAAGTGTAACAGCCTCAGCCCAGGCTCCAGCCAGGCCCCCAACAGCTTACACTTCACCCCTGGAGCTTAATCATGGGGATCCATGACAACACACGAGTCGCGGCATCTATCCATTTTTATTCTAGTGTTTTAAAAGATTTTAATATTTAAAGTGCATATTCAACTCAATAAATGAGCACATTTTAAATATTACACTATTTTGGCCTCTTATATGTTCTTTTCTAACATGAACACTATTGCATGAGTGACCCAGAGCTTTACAGGGGCCAAAGCCCAGCTATATTGGTGGTATCGTATACTACATCAGGAGAGTCCCTAGTGGATAGGAGGCTTGGGATCACCTATAAATCTACATTGTAGATAGATGATTACAACTAGATGCATTTTCTGTTTAACGAAGGTGAGAGCTTGGAGAGCACAGATGTGTGTCTTAATTTTAGGAGTACCTATATATATCAAGTGATGTGGGACTTTACGGGCACTGAATAAACAATGTAATTACATTACTAAAAGTTGATGAATAGTGGTTTCATACTAGAAAATTATATGTGTGTTACATACCAATTTACTGATATTATGTTCACATAGTACATATGATGGAATAAGCACTATGTGGTTAATGTTTTAGAAAACTGTCAGATGTTGGAGGATTGCACAGTGGCATAAGGAAAAACTTTATTACATTTGTATGTTTGTTTTCACATAGTTTTTTTATTGGTTAGCAACCCAGCACCTTTTGCTATTATTCATCTATCTCCAAAATTTAAAGGGTAAAAGACGGCGACGTTTGGAAAAAGATTAAAGAATTAGAAAAGAAGAAAGGAATAGTCAGTCATTCGACCAGCTGACAAGGGGGGAGGCCTGGTCATACTAAATAAAAGTGACTATGAGGAAGAGATGAACAATTTATTGAGGGTGGAAGGAACATACAAAAAGCTCAAAAAGAACCCAAAAATGGAGTATGAAGGGAAACTAAGGAAATATATAAATAAAGGGAAGCAGAAGGCTATCATTAACAAGAAAGAAGCAAAATACTTAGTCCTGAAATCAGCAAGAACACCTGTGATATATTACCTTCCTAAAATTCATAAGAACCAAGAAAAACCACCGCGTAGAGTAGACCTATAGTGAGTGATATAAACTCCGTTTTCTCCAGACCAGGACAATATTTGGATGAATTCCTACAACTTTTGGTCAAAGAAGGCAAGTCATATCTTAAGGATAGTAGACAACTTCTGACAGACCTTAAAGATGTGAGAGAAATAGAAAATGATCTATTAGTAACCATTGATGTTAATTCTCTGTACACAAGCATCGCGCAACAAGACGCAGCAGACAGTGTGGAGTGGGCTATGCATAAGCACACAGTTTTAAAACAAGCCGGAATGAACTATTTATTAGAAGGACTAGAGATGGCTATGAGTGGGAGTTACTTTTGGTATAAAGGAAATTACTACTCTCAAACAAAAGGAGTAGCCATGGGAGCTAAATATGCTCCCAGCATAGCTAATATTGTCCTAAACAAATGGGAAGAAGAATGTATATATGGGAAGGACCGTCCACACATAAAATTTTACCGTCGCTATATCAATGGCATTATTTTAATCTGGAGGGGGTCTGTTGGATCATTGAACGAGTTTTTGGAGGAGATTAATCATAATAAATATGGACTAACATTTACAGGAAATTGGGACAAAGAGAAAATCCGATTATCTGGACCTTACTATATTTAAAGAAGGGGCAGAAATATGGACCAAAATGTTCTTCAAAAAAACTGATCGCAACGGGTATATCCCCAGAAAAAGTTGTCATCATCTGAAATGGATTGAAAATATACCCAAGGGGCAATATATGCGGATTCCAAGAAATTGTACTAAAATTGAACATTATGAAGAACAATCCAAAATCCTAACTGATAGGTTCAGAGAAAAGGGATACAATAAGAATTCACTGGAGAAGGTGAAGAACCAAGTCAAAGGCCTAGATAGGGAACAAATGCTAAACACCACCAATAAAAAAGAAAATTTGAGCAATGAAGTGGCCTTCCTCATGGGTTTTAATCGACAGTATAAAAAAGTGGAACAGATAATTGGGAAACATTGGCCCATATTGCAATCAGACAGAACTTTAAAAGCAATTTTACCAGTCAAACCAAAATTCATATATCGCAAGGCACCTACTATGAGGAGCAGGTTTTTCCAGAACGTAATAGATCCTCAAAAACAAATGAAGATCAATCCTAATTTAAAAGGGTTCTATAAGTGCAATAATTGTCTCCCGTGTAGACTCAGTAAGAAACAAACTAACAAAACGACTTCCTTTACATCTCTTTGTACCGGACAGCAATTTAGGATAAAAGAGTTAATTACCTGTAAAAGCACACATGTAGTATATGTGCTAGAATGTCCATGCCGTATACAATATATTGGCAGGACCACTCGCCCATTGTATAAGAGAATTACACATAAAAAACATTAAGAAAGGTTTTATGAACCATAGTGTGTCTCGAAATTTTAAGGAATTCCATCACAAGGACCCCTCTAAGATGCTGTTTTATGGCGTAGAAAAATCACTGGTCACTGGAGAGGAGATGACAAAACACAGAAAGTCTCCCAAGCGAAACTAAATGGATCTATCTTTCAAATACTTTATATCCAAACGAAATGAATGTAGAAATAGATCTGAATTGTTTTATCACATATTTTTAGAAATAGATCTCTTCCAGTTTGAATTTTGCATAGTACCCTTCTAGATGCCACCAGGACATACAAAATACATTAAATCCCCAAAAATACTAAGGCAGCTTAGTCCCCCCCATTCTCCCTACTTTGGGGAGGAGATACACAGGTCTTTACCCCCCTTTTAACGTGCATTCACCCTATTATAACATTTTAATTTTTATATTTTTAATTTCTAATCAAATTGGAGCAGTCATTACTAATATCTTTTGGGTTTGGGTTTTAATATGGTTATAACACATTTTTTGGTACAGAAATCTTTATACCATTTTTATCTGGTTTTATTCTATTTATCAAGTTCAAATATATTCTATTCAACCTTCTACCTCTAGTCCTTGGGCATATATATTGATATGGATATTGTCCCACTCTATAGATTTTGTATTATTCTTCCATGTTATACACCCTCTATAATAATTAGTTGAAATCAATATCAATATATGATTGGGCCCATCACACATATACTGTTTGCACTATATTGGGTTAAATTTTACTGTTAAGCTTTATAATTTGTTGTCTGATATGAGATTGATAAGGCTAACGTGTTTTGCTGCGAGTCCTAAATGCGGTGATGCATACATTTAATAATCTTTGCGCTGACGTTTCTGATCGTTTTAATAGTTTTTTCACAATAATATGGTGATCGACGGTATTATATCAGGCTGACCGTCGCACTTACGAAGCTATAGGTCTTTGCTCACATACGGCAACGGTTATGGTTTCGTTCGGTACATTTACATGAGGATCCCTGTACCAAAATATGGCGGCTATATTGTTAGACTTTTTTGACTACACCAAAATGGCCGCTATACATAGTTCCTATTACTTATACACACTATATAAGGCCGGGAGTGTACCAAGATGGCACCGCTCCAGTAGACGTCCAATGACGAAACGCGTAGGGTGGTACCATACGTCGCACGTCACTTCCGGCAGACCGGTCGTTGGGGAACGCAGACAACATGGCCGACCGATCGTTTGTGTGGGAATGCAGAAAACACGGTGGACCTTCAAAGGATTTGTTATAACCTTTTGCCTGATGACACTGCAGAAATGTGAGTGCATTATTTTAAACATATAATAAAGGATTCTGTTTTAAACGTATTACACAAGATATTGCCGTTCTCATTTACATGCCTTCACTGCGGGGAAGACCATTGCCCCTGTCTGGGATTATACATGGATATCCACGTGAGCACCCCCTAGTAGGGACTGCTGTCCGGTGGGCGTTCTGGGGATTGAGGAGCACTAAGCACGGAGTGGATCACCATACACAAAAGTGGATGTGAAAGTCACCATTTATTATATCCAGAAGATTTCCAGCGGATTTTAAAATAGTGGATATAGAGAGACATTCATGTTTTTATTTATGGTTTGCATTGGAAAGTTGTATATAACAGTCTGGACTTGGAAAAATTTAATCCGGATCAATTTGATACATTGATTCATTTTTAGTTACACATTTATTTATGAATTTTGTCTGAACACATTTTTACAACATTTTTCTACACACTTTTTTCACATGATTGCACACATTTTCATTTTGTATACACAATTAGAAAATAGGAACACTGACGCAGCACAAGCCCCTGGGGTGTTTTCGCCGTAGATAAAACACTTATTTGGGAGTCAGTTCCTGGAGATCCATTAGATCATCTCTGTAGCAATTATATCCATATAGATTGATAATCTTAGTATTGGTATTGTATTTTGGAGTACCTATTAGGGCTAAAAGTAATATGAAAAGGCTGCGCTACCCCCCAAAAGAAAACCAGGCACAGTTGCAACTTATAAAGTGTGAATTCTACACCTAGAAAATGAAAAAACAAAGGTAAATTGCGCTTGTGTGTATATCAAATGTGTTAGTACCTCCCATACATATGGGCAATTGAAAAAACAGCATGAATAAAAATAAAAGTGTGCCCTATCGATTTCGTCACGAACGGACGTCTTCCGGGGCAGGCCTGGAAGACGTCCGTTCGTGACGAAATCGATAGGGCGGAAGTGTTGTCTCGTGGTCACCGCATACGAATGTACGGCTATTACCTGCTACCTGTGAGATTTTTATAAGGAATTTGTAAGTGCAATACTTTATTAAACTCTTTTTGGTTTTAAATGGTATGACACTATTGTGGCTCTTTCGTTTTTATTGAGCTCCACGGATATACCTAGAAGACAGCACTATGGAGGCTGGTTCGGGTGGCCCAGTGGAGGTCTATATCCACACAGGCGTTCCCTGACCTCCTATAACAAGGGGTCCAGGGGTCCCGGTAAGGGTACATCTTTATTGGTGGAGAACATTTTCACTCAGGTGGTGGTGTGGTGGATGTTCAATGCTCACGGTCACTTGGACAAGACTCATTTTTCTTTGTACCAACTTTCTGTCACAGGATTGAATATATTTGGATTTTCTCTGGACTTACGATTCGTTTCTATATATTTGCACACTTTTATTTTTATTCATGCTGTTTTTTCAATTGCCCATATGTATGGGAGGTACTAACACATTTGATATACACACAAGCGCAATTTACCTTTGTTTTACCTATTAGGGCTCCTTGCAATAACTAGAATTTTACACTTAACTCTTTTTCTATATTATTTATTCAGCACTAATGGTAGAGTACTATTGGTGTACATGGGTATATTACATTGAGATCTTGTGTGAGATTCATTCAAATTAACTCCCTGTAAGAGAACCTATTAGATCACCTTGCAGCAGCCGAATCAGAGCATTGCCAATTCCACCAATAATTTCCGCATATTGGTGGTATCGTATACTACATCAGGAGAGTCCCTAGTGGACAGGAGGCTTGGGATCACCTATAAATCTACATTGTAGATAGATGATTACAACTAGATTCGTTTTCTGTTTAATGAAGGTGAGAGCTTGGAGAGCACAGAGGTGTGTCTTAATTTTAGGAGTACCTATATATATCAAGTGGTGTGGGACTTAACGAGCACTGAAGAAACAATGTAATTACATTACGAAGAGTTGATGAATAGTGGTTTCATACTACAAAATTATATGTGTGTTACATACCAATTTACTGATATTATGTTCACATACTACATATGATGGAATAAGCACTATGTGGTTAATGTTTTAGAAGACTGTCAGATGTTGGAGGATTGCACAGTGGCATAAGGAAAAACTTTATTACATTTGTATGTTTGTTTTCACATCGTTTTTTTTTATTGGTTAGCAGCCCAGCACCTTTTGCTATTTATCTTTTTGCTATTTATCTATCCCAAATGCAACCTGATGTGGACAGTTTTGGTAAACACTAAGATTCAATGAGGCAGACCTCTTAAAATAACAAGGCATTTGGTAAAAAGAATGTCAAAGAAAGCAAGTGAAAATTTTAAAAGAAGTTAATATTAATGGTAAAAAAACAGAACATTAATAGCTAAAGAGAAGAAGGGAATAATTGGAGCTGATTGGGTTTAACTAAAGATTAATTAGGGATTAACTAGGAACACATTTTAATTGAAAACAAAAAATATTTTTTTTACTTGTATGGCAGCTTTAACTGATATCACGTGCAGATCAAAGGTCATCCCTTTGATCAACATATTAATAAAACCAAGCAAATACAACATAACAAGCCACTGTTATCTATGCCAGCCATAGATGGTTTGAATTATCTCTGTATAGGCAGGCTGAATGTACCAAGCTGATGGATCGATCAACCTGGGTACAGCCAACCTGATGGATTTTGCTTATGATTGTCGCTAGCGGCTGCAATAGCAATAATCACTGCTTTCGCCCGATGGGGACGACTCCCGGCGGCAACGGACCACAGCTAGCAGGAAAGAAATTCACACTGTCTATGACCTGCCTTAGTACTTCTCAGTAACACTTGCAGACACTATCTGCACCTCTCATTTTTCACAGGAGTGGCTGATGCTGTTTCTGTCATACATTTTGATGATTGGGATTTGCTGGAAATAGAGATCAGGGAGCACTGACAGCGGCAATGGACAATGAGCGAGGCATGTAGATATGCCCTAAGAACTTTGTTGAAGTTTTTATGGAATATTTCATATGCCCAAAGTCCAGAAGTGGTTAAAAGCTATAACATTTTATAGGCAAAGAAACAGTGGCTTTGCCTGGCGTAGACAATTATTACTTTAGTAACTGTGAATACTAGCTTTAATCATTTGTCCAGGCTAGGATAGATTTGGTCTGTTGCTACTTAATGATGTGGTACTGTAAGCAGTATGTTTCAAAGCCTACACTTTTATTCCAAAGGTGGTTTCTGAGGGTTATCTGATAAGATAATGGAATTATATTATATGTATTTTGTTATCTTTATAAGCAATGTACTGTTGGGCGTGGACTTTAAAGTACAGAGCTCCACACACAACACACATACTGCCAAACGCTTGTTGTACTACTATATGATAGTTGAGGCAAATATTTTAACACATGAGGTTTATGGGTAACTTACAGAGATAATAGTTTTAATAAAAATGTTTTCAATTATTTGAATGTATGGCAAAATCTACAATATTTCACTTTAATAATGTCATAAACATCTAGATTACATCAACAAGACTGGCATAGTGTTTGAAAAGCATCTCAATGCGCTGCTGATGAACTGGAGATAGCGTAGCCATCTAAAGAAGCAGGCCCGCCAAAACGGCTTGTGATTCCTATCTGTCACTGGTAAAGAGAATAGGCAATCAGTGCCTTGGCAGTTCTGTTTATGCAGCACTTTTCAAACCCAGAGACCGAAAACAGCTAAAAGCTGGAAACAAAATAAATGTCTCAATGTTCTATACAGCTCTTATGTTACAGATATGTCCCTGGATGTTCTGTTTAGACTAATGACAAAAAGGGGTAATGATGCTAAGCAATCAAAAGGCAGCTGGCTACTGTAGCAGAGCGAATGGAATGAGCCAGGAATTACTCTGCAATAACACAAACACTGCTAGACACGGAAGAGAGACAGCTGTGTACAGAATGTATTATTTGCTGCATAGCGCCCTTTAAAAAAATGATTAGCATCATTGTGGTCAAGGTTGAAACTTTAATTTGTCCACAGTTATATTCCCTCAGACATGTGATTTATTCTCATGACATCATGGACGACCCCACAATCCAAATTATTTTGAGTGTTTCTGTTATTTTTTTTGGTCCCTATTACACTGTTGAGCATTACCATTCTGTGTTTTGCATTGCTGTGATTTTGACCAGATGTATTAAGATTCAGGACCAAGGAGGAAGAGAGCTCCTGTGTGAGATTTAGAACAAAATAAATTTCACACCAAATGCATAGAATCCAACAGGCACTTTTTTTCTACTAAGATAATAATTAAGATAACAAAAAGATATACCAAAGCGTGTCAGAGGCATCAGAGTCCCCATTTATCAGGGCTTAGAAAAAATGTATGTCTATGAATTTAGCAAAAAGGATGCAATCCAATGCTAGGAGTAGATAGGTGAATTAAATGCATGGTTGTTTATAGCTGGTTTAGGCAGATTTCATGTGTAGCAGTGTTTCATGCCTCGTTGATCACATTTGTATATGATTGTGAGTACAGAGGGACATCTTCGAAATGGCATATTTTAAACATCAGACTCTCTGAAGCAGCCAGGAGGGCATAGCAGCATTACAACTAGATGCTGTAGACTATCATCCAAAGGAAGTGGTCTGGACTGCTGCACCAAGAATACCAGGATGAAAAGCTGAACCACTGAGTAGGTAGGTTGTGTGCAGTGGGGTCAATAAACCACTTCAGCCCTGGAAGGTTTTACCTACTTCCTGTCCAGGCCATTTTTTGCGATACGGTTCTGCGTTACTTTAACTGACAATTGCGCGGTCATGCGACTCTGTACCCAAATAAAATTGATGAGCTTTATTTCTCACAAATAGAGCTTACTTTTGGTGCTATTTGATCACCTCTGTGGTTTTTATTTTTTGCTCTATAAACAAAAAAAGGCTGTCAATTTTGAATAAAAAGCAATATTCCTCACTTTCTGCTATAAAACATCACCAATAAAAAATGTAAAAAATCTAATTTCTTCTTCACTTTAGGCCAATATGCATTCTGCTACATATTTTTTGGTACAGGCATGTGATTTTGCGCAGCCAGGCCGCCCTGCCGCAATAACTGTACGTGGGGCGGTCCGGAAACGGTTAAATAAGGCATTTTTGCAACAAGAGTGTGTTCGGCTGTTATCTGCAAAAGGTAGCTGCTTTGATGAGCCATAAATAATGATTTTGTTAAATTGCATCATTAATTTTTTTGTTATGTCCAATTGTTTATTTGTTCTAATGCTTTTGTACACCGAGATAATAAACTGCGTAAATTTCAATAAAAACTGGAAAAATGGGGTTGTTCTAAAAGGTTTGATTGATAGTATGTATATATATATATATATATATATATATATATATACTGTATACAGTATATATATCTTATATATACTGTATATACAGTGTGTGCGTGTGTATATATATTGTGGGGGGTTAACTCAAAGGGGATCACCTTCCCTGGGAAAAAAGCAGTCCAAACGGCAGGTTTGCTTAAAATCTGGCTTGTAGCCAGGTTTATTTAAAAGGTTGCATGTAGAAATCAAATAAACAAAACAGAAAATAAATCCTCGCCATCCAGGCACTAACTAAACATTTAAGTTTTTCCTAACTGAGCGGCACAGGGCTTCTCCCAGACACCCACAAAAAAGACAGTGCAAAACTTTTTGTCTTCGTCCATAAGCAAACTTCCATATGTCAGCTCTCTTAGGCTGATGGTCCCTGAGTCCCAGGCCAGAGCAAAACTTTCCTCTCTTCCTGGTTATTTAAACCACCTGATGGTGGACTCCAGTGGACCACAAAATCTGGTCCCTGCCAAGGGGGCTGGAAAAATCCGGACCGGATTCGACCTTAGTCCACTCCAAATGAACGCATGCAAGGCGACACCTATCGTCCATTGATCACCTGGCTTCGTATACCGTTACATATCCCCCCCCGCTCAAGCCCCTGTGGCTGAGCAACTGTCCCTACCAGACAGTGGACACGGGAAAGGGCATCAGCATTATTCTGGAGTTTCCCCGCTCTATGCTCCACTGTGAATTTGAATGCTTGCAGAGCAAGGAACCGTTTTGTCACCCAACTGTTTTTCTCCTTGTTATCACACTTCCATTTAAGAGGGGTATGCTCAGTGACTCAATGGTCTCCCCAACAGGTAATATTTCAGGGCATCAAAGGCCCATTTGATGGCTAAACATTCCTTCTCGACAGTGACATAGTTTTTGTCATGTCTGTTGAGCTTTCTGCTAAGGTAGACCACTGGGTGCTCCTTCCCGTCTCTGACCTGGGACAGTACAGCACCCAGTCCCACATCAGAGGCGTCCGTCTGTAACACAAATTCCTTTGTGAAATCTGGGGTCACGAGCACAGGTTGTACACAAAGGGCTTGCTTCAACATTTGAAATGCCTTCTCTGCCTCAGGATTCCACTTGATCATGACCGACCCTCTACCCTTCGTCAGATCTGTCAGTGGGGCTGCAATGGTGGCAAAACTGTGAATAAACCACCTGTAGTATCATGTGATCCCAAGAAAGGCACAAACTTGCTTTTTATGACTGGGGCCACTTTTGAACTGCCTCAATTTTATTGATCTGAGGTTTGATCAGCCCCCGACCGATAATGTAGTCAAGGTATTTGGCCTCCTCCAAGCCTATGGCACACTTTCTTGGGTTGGCAGCGAGTCCTGCTTTCTTAAGAGAATCTACTACTGCTTGCACCCAAGGCAAATGGGATTCCCAATCTGGGCTGTGGATGACTACGTCATTCAATTAGGTGGCTGTGTATTGGTCTTAAGGACTTATCCATCATCCTCTGAAACGAGACAGGAGCACCAAGCAAAGTCAAAAGACATCCACTTATACTGGAAGGACCCCTCGGGGGTAGAAAACGCAGTTTTCGCAGACTCCGTTAGGGGTATCTGACAATAACCTTTAGCCAGGTCTAACATAGTTATGTACCGGGCACTACCAAACCTGTCAACAAGCTCGTCGACCCGAGGCATTGGGTACGCATCGAATTTGGACAGGCTGATCAACTTTCTGAAATCGTTACAAAACCTTATCGTTCCATCTGGTTTTGGGACCAATATTATGGGACTGGACTTGTCACTGTGGGATTCCTCTATCACGTTGAGCTCTAACATATTCTTTATTTCATTTGCAACTCCATCACGCCTAGCCTCCAGTATTCTATAGGGCTTTACGTTTACGCGGACACAGGGTTCCGTAATTATGTCATGCTGTATAACTATAGAAATAAAGGCTGCGCTCCTAAATGAAAAGGTCATCCCCTGGATGACTTCTTTTTTATGACGAAATGTACGTTGGGATGACGCACTGACATCACCACGATTCTTTCCATACCCGCGAGACGGGAAGTTCACAGCCAGCCGGCATTTTATGTGTTTTGACACTGCAACACTAAGTAGAATATTTTTATTTAATACATTTTATTGGGCGTTATCACACTATGTGAGGCTGTTTTTTACATGCATGCTCGAATATCGGAGTTCCTCTACGGTTGTCAGTGATGTGTTTGCCAAGAGTGTGCTGACAGGTGGTGTTTGTATCTACCTTGAAAGGGACCCTGGCTGGGTTGTTAGCCACAAACGTTCACAGTGCTTGCATCTGGTAAGCCTGCCTTCTGTCTGGTGGTGGAGACACTCAAATCTGATTGCAGTGGAGCACTGGGTGGATTACTGGTCTGTGCCATATACTCCAGCTATTTGGTCTATACAATGGAAGGACTCAGCCAGTAGTGGTCTTCATATAATAGAACTGTTCAGGGATGCGTGTTGTACACATGTATCTCCATACTAGTCACATGAGTTTTCCTTGAATATTGACTTATATCCTTCAATTGTGGCATATAAAGGCACCATTTATTGAATATGTGTTAATACTTCGAACCTGGGTCCAGAATTTATTTTTCTTGACCTTTTCATTTAGGAGCACAGCCTTTATTTCTATAGATTTGTTTGTTACCTGTATTGTGTACTTCTGGCTACAGCTTGAACACTTTTGGCATTAGCGCGGTATTTGCACTTTATCTACCATGCTGTATAACTGTGGTCAGTCCGGGCAGGTAAGAGAAAAAGTCTCTATTCTTACTCACAAATTCTTTAATGTCCTTCTGTTGGGCCCCCGACAAGGTTTCAGTTAAGGGCATTTCTGGAGTCACAGGGGGTATGCCCTTTTGAGGGATTGGCATTGCCAGTAAAGTCTCTCTGTCCTTCCAAGTTTTCAAGCGATTAACGTGATATATTTGCTCTGGTTTGCTTTTCCCTGGCTGGTAAACTTTGTAGTTTCCCCTACTCTTTCCATAATTTCAAAGGGGGCTTGCCACTTTGCTAGGAATTTACTCTTGACTTTGGGGACTAGTACCAGCACTCTATCACCAGGGCTGAATACCCGGGTTTTGGCACCCCAATTATAAACCCCTCTCTGAACCACCTGGGCTTGCTCCATATGTTCCCGTACCAGAGGCATAACAGCAATGATTCTATCTTGCATCAGTGAGATATGCTCGATGACGCTTCTATAAGGCGTGGTCGCTCCCTCCCATGTTTCTTTTGCAACATATAGCAACCCCCTGGGATGTCTACCATACAGTAGTTCAAAAGGTGAGTAACCCGTAGACGCTTGAGGTACCTCTCATATGGCAAACATGAGGCATGGCAGCAAGATATCCCAATTTCTCCCATCTTTGTCCAACACCTTTTTTAACATGCTTTTGAGCCTTTTGTTAAACCTCTCCACAAGACCATCAGTTTGCAGGTGGTAGACAGAGGTACGGAGATGGGAGATTTTGAACAACTTACACAATTCTTTAGTGACTCGGGACATAAATAGGGTGCCTTGATCCATTAAAACATCTTTTGGAATACCCACACGACTAAATACCTGGACAAGCTCTTTAGCAATAGTTTTAGCTGAGGTATACATAAGGGAATGGCTTCAGGATATCATGTGGCGTAGACCAGTATTACCAGTATGTGCTGATGGCCTCGGGCAGACTTTACTACTGGTCCCACCAGATCCATGCCAATTCTTTCAAACGGCACTTCAATAATTGGTAAAGGTAGCAGCGAACTGCGAAAATGAGGCGATGGTGCAGAAAACTGACACTTTGGGCATGATTCACAATATTCTTTGAAATCTGCATATAACCTGGGCCAAAAGAATCTCTGGGTGATCCTCTCCTTAGTTTTCTCTATACACAGATGTCCACCCATCATATGACCATGGGCTAAATCTAATACCATTCAGCGATAGGGTTTGGGAACCATTAGCTGCTCTACCTCCTCCTCCCTTTGCTTTACCACCTGACACAACAAGTTATTTTTAAGAGCCATGTAGGGAAAAGACACCCCTATATTAGGTTCAACAGGTTCCCCGTCTACCATTTTAATGTTTTCTCTGGCTCTATTGAGTGTGGCATATTTTAGTTGTTCCATACCAAAATCATCTTTTCAGACTTCTAAGTCAGGCACCACATTCTGTCCACTCTCACTGTTAGCGTCAAAGATAACTTCTTGTTCATTAACGTCCAGCTGGGGGCTGGATTCCAGCTCCTCCTGCTGGGTTGCAGTGGCCTGCAGCAGAGTTTTTAACATGTCCTCCATCTTGTTTAGGAAGATGCCCACAGAATCCACCATGTGTGAGGGGTTAGCTCAATGGGGATCACCTTCCCTGAGAAAAAGGCAGTCAAACAGGCAGGTTTGCTTAAAATCTGGCATGTAGCCAGGTTTATTTATAAGGTAGAAGTCAAATAAACAAAACCGAAAATAAATCCTAGCTACCCAGGCACTAATTAAACAATTCTAGTTCTTCCTAACTGAGCGGTGCAGAGCTTCTCCCAGACACCCACAAAACATAGACAGTACAAACCTTTTTGTCTCAGTCCAGAAGAAAGCTTCCATATGTCAGCTCTCTCAGGCTGATGGTTCCCGAGTCCCAGGCCAGAGCAAAACTCTGCTCTCCTGATTATTTAAACCACCTAATGGTGGACTCCAGTGGACCACAAAATCTGGTCCGGATCCAACCCTGCCAAGGTGGCTGGTAAAACCCGGACCGGATTACACCTTCGTCCACTGCAAATGAACGCATGTCGTCCATCAATCACCTCGCCTCCTATGTTAATATATATATATATATATATATATATATATATATACACACATATACAGTATATATATATATATATATATATATATATATAAAAATATATAATTCCCGCTGTCGCATTCAGTGGGCAGTACCACCCCTGGAACTCAACCTATTAAACTAAATAGGAGCGCTCCATAATGGAGTGCAATGCACATGGTTGCGGCATGCTAGTGCGGGGATCAAGGAGTTAAAGCGGCGGGGAAGATGCCATAAAACGATTCTTCTCTGCTTTTCAAATACCTGTCAACTATGATCTGAACATGGATCAGAAAGCATTGCTGGTGTAAACTTGCCCTTACTGAGTATCAGCTTCTTTATCATTTAATGTTTGTCTATGTTCCAGTTTATTATGGAGCTTCACCCAAAAGGGGAAGTTCTGCTTTAAGGCCTCCTCCTTGTTCCTCTTTAACCACTTCAGCCCCAGAAGGATTTGCCCGCTTCCTAAAGAGAGCATTTTTTGCGATTCGGCACTGCATCACTTTACCTGACAATTGCGCAGTCGTGCAGCATTGTACCCAAACAAGATTGATGTCCTTTTTTTCCCCCAAATAGAGCTTTCTTTTGGTGGTATTTGATCACCTTTGTGGTTTTTATGATTTGTGCTATAAACAAAAAAAGAGCGACAATTTTGAAAAGAACCCAATCTTTTTTACTTTTTGCTATAATAAATATCCAAAAAAAAACAAATTTATTAGTTTAGGCCGATATATATTCTTCTACATAATTTTGTTTTAAAAAAAAAAAAAAATCGCAATAAGCGTATATTGATTGGTTTGGGCAAAAGTTATAGCAAAAGATATAGCAAAAGTTATAGCGTCTACTATGGGAATGGATTTATGGCGTTTTTATTTATAGAAAACGATATTGAAAACGGGTTTGGTTAGTTATATGCGAATAACGCTAAAAAAAAAAAAAAATTTTGTTTTAATACATCTTCTTATATATAGCCGGATTTGATTATTTAAACAAAAAAAAACCTATAAATAATATCGTTTTTCATTTTTTCTAACCCAAGAAAAGTTTTAACAGCGAGAAAAAAACAAATATCGTGTTTAGTATTTTTGGTGTTTCCACTAGTTTATGGTGGTTTTCTTTCGAGATAAACCCCCTTTTTTTCCTGTAGTTAGAACAAACCCATGTTACGACGTGCTGACGCGTTA
>BLSH010547577.1:160285-181431 GCA_018402905.1 Glandirana rugosa
GGCAGAGCCGATTGCGTCCTCTCCTCTGGTAGACATGGAGCCGAGTGAGGGTAACATGGCCCCCACTCGACTCCATAACATTGCATGGTGGAAGCGACATCAAATGTCCCTTCTGTCCAATGCTCTTAAAGGGGAAAAAACATTTTCAAATGGCATTTTTTTTATTGCCTTTTAGTGTAAATACCAGGGTTGCAAAGGTTGCATTTGCGGCCTGGGCCTGGCATTCCGTCACCGGGCTTGGAGGGAAGGGCCCTGGTCGGGGAACGGGGGGCCCTTCATGGTGTTTTGCACCAGGGCCCTGAAGATTCTAGTTACGCTTCTAATCCCCACCATCATATTTGGTTAAATGGGAGAATGATTTGGGTCGTACTATTGATAAAGTAGAATGGTCCGAAATATGGTCAATCACAAAATCTTCTTCACCAAATGTAACAGTAGTAGAGACTGTATATAAAGTACTTACACATTGGTACTTAGTTAGAATTTCTAAATATGTTCCGGAATATTTGGCTTCTTGTTTCCGTGGCTGTTCAGAGCTGGGCACACATTTTCATATTTGGTGGAAATGCCCAGTGGTTCAAGAATTTTGGAAATCTATTTTTAGGCTTGCCTCAGCTATGTTCGCAAACACTATTTCTCCCGACCCAGCTTTGGCCCTTCTAAACCTAAGGCTGAAATTTATACAAAGGAAACCATTAATTAAAAAATTAATACAGCTCTTAACAGCTGCTAAACAAACTATAGCTAAAGTTTGGAAAATGCCTACCCTGAATATAGCCGAAACCAAACATAGAATGAACAAATCTCTGTTACATGCAAAAATGGAAGCTTTAGATAAAAACTGTTTAACTAAGCTTAATTAAATCTATGGAAACCATGGATTAAACACTGTTTACCACCGGACTTTGAAGAGTAAGTACTTTTACCTTGGTAGTCAACGTTATAACGTGTAGATATACAATCACCCTCTGAGAGTAACCTACCTTCGGGGACCCCCTATCTCCTTTTCCTCCTACCTGTTTTTTCTCTCATTATTGTGAATCCATCTCCCCCTCCTTCTCGATACTACATTTTTCAATTCAGGTAAAATCCACTGAAGTAGGTTGACATCATAATAATATGCCGATAAGGGACCCCACATCAGCGATAGATTAATCATAATCTTTTCCTATTTAATGCATTCCAGTTATACTAGCGATCATACATAAAATTTTAATATAAGGTAGACTTTTGCTTAGATAAGATTAGTATTTATCTACTGCATGGTTATGTTTTTTTTTTCTCCATTAACTTTACAATTTGGTGGTGTCATTTATGACAAGTAATATACTTTCCTGTAATATGATTATCTTAATGTAACAATGCAAAACTTTTCTCACATTTTATTCAATGTTTTCTGACAATCTTTAATAAAATATTTTAACAAGGAGATCAGAATGCAAGTGTGCAAGTTCCATTAATGTATCTGGAATTTGAAGTTTTTTTATGAAGAAGTTTGAGTTTTTGGATTTTAAGAATCAAATTTGTGATTTTTTTTTCATTTCTTTTTTTCCTAAGAATAGACCCATTTTTAATAAAGTAGCCTCGAAGAAAGGCCTTATGTGCCTCCAATATCATGTGAGGATAAAGTTCAGGATCATTGTTTGAGGTAAAATAAGAAGTTATATCTGCAATTATGGTTGGATTTTGAATGAGGGATTGATTTAAGCGCCAGGGCCAAGAGGGAAGTGATAAAATGCCAATAGATAGAGTGAGGTCTATTTGAGGTGTGGTCAGATAAGGTAATATTCCCTATGTTCGATTGTGTAGCAAAAGAAAGCCGATGGTGTTTGAGTAAAAAGAAGTCAATTCCTGTATAGATGCTGTGTACAGGGGAGTAAAAAGTGTAGTCTTTGGTCGTTGGATGATGAATTCTCCAGATATTACCTACTTGGTCATGGTTTTTAATATGTCTATAAGTGACAAGGCTGAGATGGGATGTAGCTTTTGGGGAGTTCATATTTGGGGCAAGCACAAAATTAAAGTTGCCTCCCACCATGACTATGCCTTCTGAAAATTCAGATAAAACAGAAAGGGACGATTCCAAGAAATCAATTTTATTACGATTAGAAATATATACATTAAATATGTATTGGATGTCCAGCAAAACCAGTCAGGTCTACCATCTGATCCACTGCACCCCAAGGAACCTCCCCTTTTATCATCTACCACAGGGGTGTCAAACTGGCAGCCCTCCAGCTGTTGCAAAACTACAAGTCCCATCATGCCTCTGCCTGTGGGAGTCATTCTTGTAATTGTCAGTCTTGCAATGCCTCATGGGATTTGTAGTTCCGCAAAAGCTGGAGGGCCGCCAGTTTGACACCTGTGATCTACCAGATTGAACTTGGCAAACATCATGCTACAACAAGGCATCTCACAAGACTTTCAAGACTTTGTTACTCACTGGACTTACTCAAGATGGCGAAGTGTTGCCTTTATTATTTAAATGTGGATAATTAGCTGATGTCTCCATGAATATATGGTATAAGGTCTAATGTTTGAAGAGGACTCTTGATGGATAAAAACTTACAGTGGTTTTTTACATGGCACATACTCCCAGAGAACTTTTGAATGGCTATTAAAGTTAACCATCCTCCCCTGTGATCTGTTTGCATGTAATTAGTGTGTGTGTATAAAAGGTCAATGAGTTTCTGGACTCCTGACAGACCCTTGCATCGTTTATCCAGTGCTGCGCTGATGTTTCTGGGTTCTGAGTCATGGGGAAAGCAAAAGAATTGTCAAATGATCTGCGGGAAAAGGTAGTTGAACTGTATAAAACAGGCAAGGGATATAAAAAGATATCCACGGAATTGAGAATGCCCATCAGCAATGTTCAAACTCTAATTAAGAAGTGGAAAATGAGGGGTTCTGTTGAAACAAAACCACTGTCAGGTAGACCAACTAAAATTTCAGCCACAACTGCCAGGAAAATAGTTCGGGATGCAAAGAAAAACCCACAAATAACTTCAGGTGAAATACAGGACTCTCTGAAAACATGTGGTGTGGCTGTTTCAAGATGCACAATAAGGAGGCACTTGAAGAAAAAAGGGCTGCATGGTCGAGTCACCAGAAGAAAGCCATTACTATGCAAATGCCATGAAGCATCTAGCTTACAATACATCAGTCATTTGGAGAGGAGTCAAAAAGGCCTATGATGAAAGGTACACCATTCCTACTGTGAAACACGGAGATGGATTGCTGATATTTTGGGGATGTGTGAGCTACAAAGGCACAGGAAATTTGGTCAAAATTGATGGCAAGATGAATGCAGTATGTTATCAAAAAATACTGGAGGAATTTTTGTATTAATCAGCCAGGAAGCAGCGCATGGGACGTACTTGGACATTCCAACATGACAATGATCCAAAACACAAGGCCAAGTCGATCTGTCATTGGCTACAGCAGAATAAAGTGAACATTCTGGAGTGGCCATCTCAGTCTCCTGACCTCAATATCATTGAGACATTCAAACATGCAGTTCATTCAAGACAGCCCAAGAATTTCCAGGAACTGGAGGCTTTTTGCCAAGAGGAATGGGCAGCTTTACCATCTGAGAAGATTAAAAGCCCCATCCACAAATACCAAAAAATACTTCAAGCTGTCATTAATACACAATACTAAGAACTGGGGTATGTAAACTTTTGATCAGGGTCATTTGGGTGATTTCTGTTATCATTGTGATTTAAAAGGGGTAAACACAGTTGATTGATAATAAATGGCTTCAGCCAAACACTAACCATGAGTGAAAGAAAAGTTGTTGTGTCCTCATTCATATTCTCTGAAAAAGCCAAGAAATCATAAATTCTGCCAGGGTATGTAAACTTATGAGCACAACTGTACATATAAACTGACACTTTAAGGAGTTATGTTGCCTTTATGACATCAGAGACAATTTCAGTGGAGTTTCCAGCTATCTATACCTCCTCACAATCACATGGCTTATGGAGATGCAATATTGGGGTCCTTCAAATTTAGTATACAGTCCTGAGGATGTGGGTTGTGCACACCTATACTAATTAAGTTTTTTGGAAAGTTTCCCGATACATGGCCATGATCATCTTCAGCTAGCTTTCTGTAGATTAAGAGGTATATACCAAAGAAAGGCTGATAGGACAAAGCAAAATCCAAAGAAATGTAATTTGATTATACTGTATATAGCACTCTTTCTGCAGAAGAGCAATGAAAGCTTCACAGTGATCACTGACTTAAATCTGTGGAACAGCAGATATGAAGAATCAGGCTGTTTGTGCGCAGTGTCTGTTAGGATGGGCTTTCACCCACTCACCACACAGGAACAGTAGATGTAGATGCTCTATACTCCGATGATGGTTCTTAGGATGATTTCCGGCCTCCACCGTGGCTCTCCCGGATCTGTCGCCCACGTGGGGTGTATGGAACAGGAACAGGCCGTGCTTGCTGTAGGGCTGGCTATTCAGGCTGCTCGCTGATGTCCCACAGGGTTATCTGGATTGATGAGTCTGTGAAATCAGGCCGTGACCCTGTCACTTTCAGCAACAGATTCCCTGCATACAGATCCATGCCTGTCCAAAGAGAGTGCACCAGGCCCAAAGCCTCTGCTCTTATAGTCTCTCCCATGAGGCACTTCTTCTCCCAGAAACCTCCTCTTCCCCACAGCCTGTTGGCAGATGTAGTTTCTCCAGTTACAGCCAGGGGGCAAATCCTCACACGTAAACTTCCAGAGTGCATCTTGTCATTAGAGTCACAGATCAGCAAACTGGAACACTAGGTAAAACAACTGCATTATGTTTAGTAAGAGAAACGTCTTCTAGTTGCTGTGAGTGTGTATACCCAGCTCCTGACAACATTTGTATTCATCAAGATATGGCCATTAAGAAGTTTGTGCTAAGAGTATGCTAACTCCTCTTGACTCCTTATCTGGGGAGCCCGAATGATATATATCAGTGAAATACTTATCCGTTCATTCCAATACATTTCTTGAAAGGAAAGCAACATGGGCCCTTTTTTTTTTGCATAAATCCGTAAGATTCATCTGTCTTTTTTTATGGAATGTTCAGACCCCAAGTATTCAATGCGATTATCTTTAATTTGGACTTTATGTCTATATGGACTTAAAGGGTCAAGATGGGATTATATGATCAGCTAATTGGAGCAGGTGAATGTAGGGAAAGAGGAATTAGGATCCAAAGTGAAGAAATAAAAGAAAGTTCTATATTGGTTTCCTTTTTATAAGGGAGTTCTTGAGAACTGCACACACTATTCTAAATGAGGTATTAAATTAGGCAAAGCCAAATCTTGTTCCATGTTTAAAACGCCTCCAGGGAATATCAACCCTATTGCATACCTTTGCGTCATCAGCATTTTTTAATAAATTCTTTATTTCCAGGGTTTTTTTGGGTCATACAGGAATAGACAATCCAGTTAGAAAGCATATAAAAAAAACAATCAGATCTCTTATCTCACATATGCAAGATCCAGATGATACAGAAAAGCATCCCATGAGAAACTATTTACAGTTATACAATACCAACTAAACCAGTCTTCACTTACAGAAATTCATAAGAAAACCTTAGCATCATTGCATACTTCCACTATGTACATAATAAATGAAGAAGGCTCTTCTTGTACGATCATGTTAGGTATACAGAGAAAATTACAAGACAAGGAATTAGAATAAATAAGCATGCCTCCGTTAACATAAATGTTCATGGAAGCTCTAGCAATAAGACTTTTTGAGCTCATCCCAATTCTCGGGGATCCCCTTATTTATTTTGTGTGCAGCTCAAGGTACATTAGCAAGATTAGTATTGTATTATAGTAAATAGTTAATCATAATAGGTTAAAGGGTAAAGAATGTGTATTACCTAGAGTATTTGACACTCAGAACAGATAATTTTATATACCCATAAGAGACAAAAAGTGTTCATTGCTCAAACAACTCCTAGAAACCTCTAGAGGAGCCCTAGTTAGGAATGGCTACCTCAAAAGCACACAAGAACGCACATGTAAACACATACACACAGTTTTTTGCACTAAGCTTATTTCCAGTTGAAAGATTTACACTGAGAATTTATTAGACTCATATAAATTAATTGTTGATTGTAAAATATACTAAAGGCAAAACAAAGAAAAAAACAATATAAATATTATCTACTAAACAGTTCCTTAATGTCTTCAAAGCTTTCAGCAGTTTCTTTACAGCAGAGTGACACAAGCTAGTTTTCCAGGCTAAGCTACTAAAATGAATTCTGGGGAAGTCATGGTTATAACTTATCTTAGCAAATGATGCACAATGTGGCCTAGCAATAGCTTAAAAGTAATAGAGTCAGTGAGGCATGCACTCTTAAAATTGAACTTACTGACTGAAAGCTGAAGGATTACTTTCAAGGTCTAAACAATTTAAAGTCAGTTAAAATGGAGGAACACAGTCTCCAACTATTTGGTCTTCCTAATGTTTGGCGCAGCTGCCGTAAGCAGGATATTGTGATAAATTATTTGGCCCGTATAAAAATGCCAGATAGATTAAATGATCCCTCTGCTTTGCTGTTGGCAAAAAGAACCCTATGGTCAGTAAGTAATACTCTGAAATAAGTATTAGTTATGGATGTCCCTATTAAAATGGCAAAGATGTGCACAAATGGATTTTGATATTTGGAAATGTATTTGTTGCACAAATTCTTCAATGAAAAACAATACAAACCTCTCAATCTATTATCAAAAGCAGCATGTAAGGGTAGCAGCAGTAGCTGAACCTTTAATAATATTTAATAAATATTTTTAGACTGCTCCGTGATCATCATATTCTGTTACCACTTTCAAGTAAAATGAAAGCATCCCAACATAATGCATAAAAAGTGTGACTTTGGAGTTGATTTTATAAAAGAAGAGAGCACCTTCATTTTGTAAAAGGTATTTCCATTTTCAACAGTGAATGTCCGCTTAGCTTACTGAATAAGTTAGGCTCCATTTACACAGGACACTGTTTCAACATCCCCTGAACGTTTTATCTTGACAGCTAGAAACCCGCGTCTACAACGTCCATTTTGCATGCCACATTTAGCCGCGTCTAAGAGGGTTTTCGAAAAAAAGGGATTTTATTAAAACTTACCGTAAAATCCTTTTCTCCGAGTTCACTGACAGACGCAGCTCTTCATTGACTTTGTGGGGTTTTATGTTCGTCCCACTAGGAGTTAACTAGGCAGGGAAAAGAAAGAGCTGGCCCCTCCCCTGGGGGCCGTCCTCTCTTCCTACATCAAACCCCCACCTAGCATAGCTCTTCAGTTCGTACATAAGCCGTATCAGAAACAGAGCCCAGAGGGGTGGGTGCTGCGTCTGTCAGTGAACTCGGAGAAAAGGATTTTACGGTAAGTTTTAATAAAATCCCTTTTTCTCCTTACGTTCACTGACAGACGCAGCTCTTCATTGACTTTGTGGGGACGTCCCCAAGCTGTGTCAAAAAGAGGGGTGGGTAAACGCTAACAACTGTACCCAACTGAACCTCTGAAGAGGCGCCAGCCGTGCCTACAATGCCGCCTGCAAAACTTTGCGGCCAAAAGCAGCATCCGAAGATGCAAACACATCAACTTTATAAAACTTAGTGAAAGTGTGAACCGAGGCCCAAGTGGCCACCTTGCACACCTGTGACACCGATGCCTGGTGTCTGAAAGCCCAGGAAGTGCTAACCGCCCGGGTAGAGTGAGCCGTGACCGGAAAAGGGGGAACCTTGCCCCGAATAGAATACGCATGGGTCACGGTTTTTCTAATCCAATGAGAAATCGTAGCCGAAGAGGCCGCCAATCCTTTACGCGGGCCCTCTGGCAGTACAAACAAGGCATCAGCTTTTCGAAAAGAAGCTGTAGCAGCCAAGTACACTCTTAAGGCCCTCACCACGTCCAAAGCATGCAACTCAAACTCCTTTGGGTGCGATGGACGAGGGCACAATGAAGGCAGGACAATAT
Organism: Glandirana rugosa; assembly: GCA_018402905.1. Lineage (NCBI taxonomy): Eukaryota > Metazoa > Chordata > Amphibia > Anura > Ranidae > Glandirana > Glandirana rugosa. The sequence continues at coordinate 168,262 of BLSH010547577.1, forward strand.
CTTCATTAATGTGAAAAGAAGAGACTACCTTCGGAAGAAAGGAAGGAGAGGGTCGCAAGACCGCCTTATCCCTATGCATTATTAAGTAGGGAGACTTGCACGATAGCGCTGCTAATTCCGACACCCGTCTGGCGGAAGTGATGGCAACTAAGAAGGCCACCTTCTGCGACAGCAGTTGTAAGGAAATCTCCCTAATCTTCTCGTAAGGTGGTTTCTGAAGGACAGAAAGCACCAGATTTAAATCCCACGGGGCCATCGGAGGCCTTACCCGAGGCACCACGTCACACACCTTGTACAAATGTACGAATCAGCGAGTGTGAAGCTAAAGGCCTCTGAAAGAGTATAGCTAAAGCCGAAATCTGGCCCTTGAGAGTACTCAAAGCCAAGTTCTTATTCAGGCCCTGCTGCAAAAAGGTCAGGACCCTGGACACGACATAAGAACAAGGGTTATAGCCCTCCGCCTCACACCAAGCTATGTAAGCCTTCCAGGTGCGGTGATAAATCTTGCGAGAAGTGCACTTGCGAGCCTTTAACAGAGTAGGGATTACGGAGTCGGCGACTCCCCTATCCCTCAGTACCTGGGACTCAATAGCCAAGCCGTCAAAGCCAGCGAGGGTAAAGCAGGGTGCAATATGGGTCCTTGAGACAGAAGATCGCCTCGCATCGGGAGCCGCCAAGGGGCGTCTGCCACCATTTGCACCACGTCGGCATACCAGGTGCGCCGGGGCCAATCTGGGGCCACCAGAATTGTTGGTATCCCCTCCATCATTATTCTGTGTACCAATCTCGGAAGCAGTCTTATCGGAGGGAAGGTGTACATGAGACGATAATGGCTCCAGGGGGCCACCAGAGCGTCCGTGGCCACTGCCAGCGGATCCTTTGTTCTGGACAAAAAGGTCCTCACTTTGTGATTGAATCGGGACGCCATGAGATCCACGTCCGGCGTCCCCCATCTGCGGCAAATCTGATTGAACACCTCCGGGTGGAGGGACCACTCCCCCTGGTCCAGCGTCTGGCGACTGAGAAAATCTGCCTGCCAGTTCTCCACGCCTGGAATGTAAATGGCTGAAATCGCCGGAACGTGCAGTTCCGCACAACGCCTCCGCTGCAGCCGCTGGACTCCTTGTGCCGCCCTATGTTCACATACGCCACCGCTGTGGCATTGTCCGATTTAATTCTGATCGGACGGCCTTGCAATCTCCTCGTCCAGTGAAAAAGACACAGTCTGATTGCTCTCAGCTCCAGCACGTTGATGGGGAGGCGAGCCTCCTGAGCCGACCAACGGCCCTGGGCAGATAGCTGCACCAGGACTCCACCCCAGCCCGCTAGGCTGGCGTCCGTGGTGATGATCACCCACTGAAGTGGCAGGAACGTCTTCCCTTGAGTTAGGGCCGTGTCCCAGATCAGAGATGCCCTGGTCTGGGGACTTAGACGGATCGGGAGGTCCAACGACCGATGGGACTTGTCCCACTGAGTCGGGATTGCTCGTTGGAGAAAGCGAGTGTGAACGACGAACGACGAGACCATGAGCCCCAGCACCCTCATACAGAACCGCAATGAAGACCGACGGTGCGACAGAAGAGTGCGCACTGCCGACTGTAGACACTGCAATTTTTTTGGAGGGAGGAACACCTTCGCCTGTTCTGTGTCCAGAATGAGACCCAGATACTCCAGGTGGCGGGATGGAGACACCGACGACTTCTTCAGGTTTAGTAACCAGCCGAAGTCCAGCAGTAAGGTCATTGTGATACTCACATTCTCCTCCAGAGCTGAGGCAGGGTCCGCTCGCAGGAGCAGATCGTCCAGGTATGCCACTATAGCAATGCCTCTCTGACGCAGCAACGCCAACACTGGGGCTAGCAACTTCGTGAAGACCCGGGGTGCGGAGGTCAGACCGAAAGGGAGAGCCACAAATTGAAAATGGCGGTCCCCTACCGCAAAATGCAGGAAACGTTGATGTCGCGGATGGATGGGTACATGGCGGTACGCATCCCTTATGTCCAGCGACGCCAGAAATTCCCCTTGGTGAAGGGCGGCCACAACCGAACGAATAGACTCCATCCGGAACTTTCGCGTCCTGACATACCGGTTCAGGGCCTTCAGGTCCAGAATGGGCCGAAACCCTTCCCCTTTTTTGGGTAACACAAAAAGATTTGAGTAAAAACCTCGAAACCTCTCTCCTGGGGGCACTGGTACAATCACTCCTTGGTCTGAGAGAGCTTGTACCGCGCCCCAGATAGGGCCTCCCTGCGTTCCTGCGGGAGGCTTAAATTTGATGGGAAGAACCTGTCTGGGGGTAGAGTGATGAACTCTATCCTGTACCCGGTGCACACCACCTCCCGGACCCAGCGGTCTGAAATGCGGGCCAGCCACCGTTCTGCGAACCCCAGAAGACGTCCCCCCACTCGACACTCGGGTGGGGGCAACCCATCAGGCTGAGGAAGACTTGTCTTCCGTCTTTTTGGTCTTGTGCTGCCACTGCCGTCTTCCGGCCCCTGCAGCGACCTTACTGGAACGGGTCCCTTTACCTGTCGCACCCGGGGTGCGAAAAAGCTTCTTCTGACCCGAAGGAGGGGGCTCCTGTCTACGGCGAAACTCACGCCTGCGGGGCTCCGGAAGGAAGGTACTCTTACCACCCGTGAAATCCTTGATAATCTCATCCAGACGTGGGCCAAATAGGCGCCCACCTTGAATGGGGAGGTCAGCCAGACCTCTTTTGGAAGCGTGGTCACCGGACCAGGAACGCAACCAAAGAATTCGTCAGAGTCTGATGGCCGAGATCGATATTCTGGATAACAGGGGCAGAGTATCAATGGCAGCATCACAAAGGTATTTGAAACCTTGGAGTAAAAACTCAGCCTTCTGCGGCGCCTCCATCAGGCGACCTCCTTCTAGGTCCTTCATGAGTTCTTCCATGCATTCAGATAAATGCTGTGCCGCCATGGCAGAAGCCAGTGCTGGTCGCACAGCAGAGCCTGCACTCAAGAACAGGGACTTCAAAAGTGCCTCTGTCTTTCTATCAGCGGGATCCTTAAAGGAGGGAGTCCCTTCCATAGGGATGGTAGTTGCCTTAGTAAGGCATGCGATGGGTGGGTCCACCACAGGTGATTCCCATTTCTTTAGGAAGCTTTCCTCAAAGGGATAGCGAACAGCAAAACGTGTTGTCAGTAAGGAGGAACGCTGTGGGCGCTGCCATTCACGATACAGGAAATGGTCAAAAAATTCATTGTAAGGATAAGTCTTAGGGGCCCTGGGGGGCCTAGAAGACCCGCACACATACGCAGCAGATCGTGATTCACCATCTTGATCTAGCTGCAACTTAGTGCGAATGCCAGCGATAATGGCAGCAACTAGTCCCTGAGACCCCTGAGGCCACATCCAGCTCCGAATCCTCCCCTGAGGAAAAATGAGGGGGAGGGGAACGCTTCTTGGGGACCCACTGAGAGGCGTCCTCACGAGGGAAAAATTAATTAAAGACCACCCGCAGCTGGTCCAGAAAGGCCCCTTGATCAGATTGCGTCGCTGATGATGCCACCTCAGCAGGTTCAGCAGGGAGATCTGTCATAGCTTCCCCAGAAAATGACACAGGAAGGAGAAGGGGCGCCCCCACACTGCCACACACCCACAGGCCTTTACAGAGGACAGCACCCACCACCACCAGCACCCGGAGGGAGCCCAGCGTAAACTTGCTGTTCCGCTGCCCGTCACAGTGCAGATCGTCAGAAGAGCTGTGCTGCCCGAATCACCGCCGTTCCAGGAGAAGAGAGAAGCTGCAGACACGTGTATTTTGCAGAGCATGCAGTCAAAATGTCCGCCGTTAAACACTAGAGGCCAAACACATCCTTCAGGAAATGTGCAGTACCGAAAATGGCCGCTCCGAGCACTAGAGGGAAAGCCCCATAGGCCCAAAATGTCCGCGGCTACAGCAAAATGGCGGCGGTCCGCCACAAAATGGCGGCTGATCGCCGCATGGAGATTTTTAATGAAAACGCCAAAAAGATTGCAGTGGTGCTGGGGGGGCGGGGGTGAGGTAGGGGGTAAATCGGGAGCTATAAGCGCCCCGACAGTGGCTACCCAGTGACAAGTTTGTGATACTCACATTTTTGTATTTTGGTCATTGGGCCCCCCTTCATGCCTCTAAAAAGGGGGGAAGGCAGGGCACTCACTTACCAGTCCGACGCCGCGGGTAGCCACCCAATCGCAGACTTTCCGCCCTCTCATGGACGGTATGCTGCAGGCCCAAAGTTGCCCTGCCGAATCGCATCCGGTAAAGGGCGCTAACGGGGGGGTTTTACCCCGGGCCGCCCGCACGGAACGGGCATGATGCGGCGGGTCCACATACAGCGGGACTGGCTTCGCATCATGTTGGCCAGGCCGGGGAAAGTACAGAGCTCCAGGACTCTCTATGCCCCGACCGGCTTCTTGATAGTCAGATCATCTTGATTGAAGAAAAAATAAAAATAAAAATGGTCACAATAGGACCGCAGTTCCCTGAAGGGAAGCCAGGTCAACTCCTTGCGAACTAGGCATTGAAACTGAAGAGCTATGCTAGGTGGGGGTTTGCTGTAGGAAGAGAGGACGGCCCCCAGGGGAGGGGCCAGCTGTTTCTTTTCCCTGCCTAGTTAACTCCTAGTGGGACGAACATAAAACCCCACAAAGTCAATGAAGAGCTGCGTCTGTCAGTGAACGTAAGGAGAAAAACCTTTTTTTTTTTTTTAAATGTAAACGCCTGTAAACAAAACGCTCCTAGACGCGATTACAAGCGGTTTGGCTTTTCAAATGCCTCTGAACTGGCGTCTGAATCCATTTTTGTTGCATTCCAAAAAAAAACCTCTAAACTCAACTGCCTGGAAACGACCTAACACAACCCTGTGTAAATGCACTGATAAGATAACAGAGGAGAGTTCAGGGGCAGCTGAAAAACATGCCCAAATGCCTCTATACGTCTGTTTACCAGCAACAGTGTAAATGAGCCCTTAAAGGTCTTTTCATTGCAAGCATCCACTCACGAGCAAGCAAGATTCCTGTATTTTATTTTTTAATTTCACTTGTACATTGAGAGCCGGTTCGCACAGGATTGATCTGACTTCAGGGGCGACTCAGTGCGACCCTGCACAGTGCGACTTCAGCACAGCTTGCAAACGACTTCTGTAATAGAAGTCAATGCAAGTCTCCTGAAGTTGCCACCAAAGTAGTGCATGAACCTTGAGTCGCCCCTGTGTGACCCGGCTTTAATGGGGATTGAAATTAAATAAAAGCCCCATTCACTTATTTACTAAGCTAAAGCTGGGCATACACTGATAGCTTTTTTCATTCATCCTGGAGGCTGAACAAAAAAAAAAAAAAAAGATTCCTATACAGCGCGGATGAATAAATCTCCTGCTAAGCCTATAATATTTTAACACCATACTGTCTAAAACTACGGTGTTAAAAGCCTACATTTAGTCAAATACGTTTAAAAAAAAAAGAGCCCAAGGGACATTACTTACAGGCAATGTGATGTGCCTCTTGTGCTGATTGTAGCATAATTTTTTGAAATCTTACATCTTCCGACCCCCGCCACCCCACCCCCTCCACCATAGTCTTCAAACTGAGAGGCCTGTTATATACACTCATCAAGAGTGCCAACCTTGCCCTCCCCTCCTCCATTCATAGAAGCTTTACTATAACTTAGTATATATATATATAAATAAAAAACGATGTATGAATGGAAGAGGCATAAATATACGGCGACAAGGTGGCTCGGCTGCATCAGATCATGTACCTAGTACGTGACAGTTTCAGGTAGGGGGCAAGCGCGCTGCCGACCCTGCTTGTGCTGTGATCAAACATAGCAGATGTCGATCACTGGGTGCCGGCCAATGGATTACCACTGGCGATCATCATGAATTTCAGAACCCTGCCTATGTAAACAAGGCAGAACCCTGTCCTGTCAGTGGGAAAGCAATAGAGGTTTTTTTCCCTGCTTTGATAAAATCCATTACTTCCCCTCATAAAAGAACCTAATACAGTATACCAAAACACTGGCTAGGCACACATTTAACTCTTTGATCCCCCTAGGTGTTAAACCCCTTTCCAGCCAGTGTCATTAGTACAGTGATGGTGCATATTTTTAGCACTGATCACTGTATTAGTGCCGCTGGTTCCCACAAAGTGTCAAAAGCGTTAGTTAGTGTCCGAATGTCCACCACAATAGCCATTACTAGTAAACTAAAAATAAATAAATAAAAGTTCCAGTATATATCCCATAAATTGTAGACACTATAACTTTTCCGCAAACCAACCAATATATGCTTAATTGTTTTTTTTTACCAAAAATATGTAGCAAAATACATTTAGATTTTTTTTACATTTTTAATTTGATATGTTTTATAGCAGAAAGTAAAAAAAAATTGTTTTTTCAAAATTGTCGGCCTTTTTGAACAGCGCAACAAATAAAATAAGCTGTGCTGATCAAATACCATCTAAAGAAAGCTCTATTGTGGGGGGAAAAAAGGACGTCTGACCGTGCAATTGACAGTTAAAGTAACGCAGTGCCGTATTCGAAAATATGGCCTGGTCATGTATGGGGTTAAGTGGTTAAATGGAGGTGGCCATAAAGGGTGGGCATATTCGGTACTCTTGATAAGTGCAAATGACAGGTCCTCAGCTCTTTTAACCCCAGTGGCACCAGAAATTTGCAGCGGTGGGAGTAGGGGAATCGGCAGATGGAACATTTCAATTCATTCTACAGCTATCAGCACAAGGGACACATTACAATGACTGTCCTTTTGTGGTGATTTTTTAAACCTTTTTAGACAAGCATTAGCTTAGGCTTTAAATTTGAATAGAGACCCAAAAATATGACATGCTTCTGCCTTATGATCTATAACCTCCATTTTGCCAGACATATGGAATTCCAAAAGAGTTATTTTAATACAATCTTCAGAACTTGGAACTTTCAGACAACAAAAACACTATTCTGGGACCACAGTGAGGGCTAAGGCACTGAGTTTTAAAATGGCAAAGCTATACTCCAATTTACTCTCTTTGCTCATTTTTACTAAATCTATTCATTCAGGTATCAAGCCTCTCAAGCCTGAACTCATTACTCAGATAAACAAAATGGAGGCCAACAGAGCACAAATTAACTTAGGTTGACCTAGAAGACAGAGCAACTTTGGCCTCATGCACACAGGACATTTTTACAGCAGCTGTTTTTAGCTTCAGACGTTTTTTCCTACATTCAATAAACTCCCCATCATGTTATCCTATGTGTTCATGCACACATAGGCTGTTAGCAACTGCTTTTGGCTGGGGCGTTTTTGAGCTGTAAAAAAACCCCAAGATTAGTGGGTTCTGATAGATGTTATTCCGCTTTAAAAATGCTCAAACGCTCAAAACGCACAAAAAAACACAGCTCACCAACGTTCTTGGACGTTTTTTGATCCATTGAAAAAAAAAACGCTAACGTGGAAAAACGTTCAAAAAAACACTAGTGCGATAATGCTGAAACCAGATGAACAACTCACTACAATGCTACTAACATTTTTATAACGTTATTTTAACGTCCTGTGTGCATGAAGCCTTATACTAAGAACTACAAAAAAGCATCCTCTACTAGAGATACAGATGATCAGAAACTATTAAACACTAATACTAAAAGTAGAAACAGACCCCAAATCTCATATACCCTTTAGCCTGCTAATATAACTCAATTCAAGTTATTTTCAAGATGTTTAAATCTACAGCTATCATTGCCACAATACTGGATGATCATGCCATGAAGGTTCTTTTTCAGGCACTTACTGTTATATAGTGACAACTTTCTGCCCCTGAACTGATGTCAGACTACACAACCTCCTCTTCCCACAGGACAGCAATATCCTATAGCCTGCCCAAAGACACTGAACCATTATGAAGGTGATTCTCAAGTCAATGGTAAACAAGCAAGCAGTAAAACAGTGATATCCTCCGGCTGCATTGTCCCATTCCCGATGCCAAGAAAAAATACAAGCAGCAAGATGCATTACAGTGATTTCCTCCAGCAGCAGTGCCCTATTTCTGATGCCATCTCCAAGTCAATTATTGCCAATCACGATGTAACACAGAGATGTCTTTCAGAATGTCAATTTAGAAGTGGATGTCAAGTTTGAGTGGAAGACAGCGCTGGACTGGTGCTGCTCAAGGCTGCCTAGCGGCAAGTTACTGTGGGTCAGGTGTAGAGGGAATTGCTTCCAATGGGTTGTATCCCAATTGTAGGTGGTAAGTGATGGACTCCATTGGGGTCTAGGGCTGCTGCCTTTCTAATAACGACAATGGAGGCGTTACCGCAGTGAACGCTTTGGGTGATTGGAGAGGAGCACCTTCCTGTGCATGACTTCAAGGCGACTTCTATCCAACTTGTGCCCATAGAATTCAATAGAAGTCACCTCCCCCATCTACATGGAAGCGACTTTACAGTGAAAAGAATATAATTTATCTAGGGCAACCCCCTCCCTCCCTTCTCTGACTGGCAATAGGCAAAGTAGCCTGGCATAAGTCATGTTCTAAGTCGCCTAGCAAAATCCTCCTAAGTCGGATCGCCCTTGTGTGAACGCAGGCTCAGTGAATAAGTGACCAAACAGGCATGTTCACAGAAAAATGTGGGTGATGACACAGGAAGACATGCAAGTGTGACCCTGTCTAAATGTAACAAACCTTGTACTTTGCCTTCAAAATGACCTTTCTTCAAGCACTACACCTGTACAATTAAATGTTGTGCCATTGTTACACTTGTGGAGTCTTTACTGTCTAACCAAGATGATTTTTGCATATATGCCGATTCTGTTAATTCATGGTAAGATATACCTTTGTCTTCTTTAACCACTCCAGATCCGCGCTATTGCCAAAGTATGGCTCTAGCGAGGATCTGAATTTCCGGAACGACGTCCATGGACGTCGTCCCCTGTGCACGCTCTTGGGGCACGTTCACAGGCAGCGCGGCCCCCGCACGCTGCATGGGCGTGCCCGCGGGTCGGGTGGACTCGATGTCTGCTCGTGACCCGTGATCGCCTGTCAGAGCTGCAGAACGGGAAACTGCCGATGTAAACACGGCGATTCTCCATTCTGTGAAGGGGGACATAACAGATCTACTGATCCATGTGATCGGGATCAGTGAGATCTGTTATGTCCCGGCCAGCCCAGCCCCCATACAGTTAGAACACAATGAGGGAACACAGTTAACACCTTCACTGCCAATGACATTTATACAGTAATCAGTGGCTATTTAAATTTCTGATCACTGTATAAATGTCATTGGTCCCAAAAAAGTGTCAAAAATGTCCTGACATGTCCGCCCCAATATCAAAGTCCCGATAAAAATTGCAGATCGCCGCCATTACTAGTAAAAAAACTCAATAAGTCATAAATCAATTCCCATATACCTTTTAAATTTTGTTTGGGTATAACGTCGCACGACCGCGCAATTGTCATTCAAAATGCGACAGCGCTGAAAGCCGAAAAATGGTCTGGGCAGGAGGGGGGTTTAAGTGCCCAGTAAGCAAGAGGTTAACCGCTTCAATACAGGGCACTTTTACCCTCTTCTGGCCCAGGCCAATTTTCAGCTTTCAGCACTTCTGCGCTTTGAATGACAATTGCGCAGTCATGCAGCACTGTACCCAAATTAGATTTTTGTCATTTTTTTCAAATAGAGCTTTCTTTTGGTGGTATTTAATCACCACTGGGTTTGTTATAATTTGTTAAATAAATAAAGAAAACAAATTTTTTAAAAAAGGTGTTTTTCTTAATTTCGGTTATAAAATTTTGCAAACAAATAATCTTTTAGGCTAGAAAACATCAGGGCAATACAATTTTCCACTAATAGCCTGTTTAAGGAGAAGTATCACCTCTATACCAGGGGCCGGCAACACATCAAACATTATCCAGTCGATCGCGGGTATAGTGCACTGAGGCCAGGAAGCTGCCCAGGTCATTTATAGGCAGCAGAAGCATTCCCTGCCCCGCAGCACAACCCCTGCTGACGTGCAGCTGTGGGACAGGGAATGCTTCTGCCATCTATGACAGCTTTCGGTTGGGATAACTAAGGCAGATTTTGGCTCTTGTCTTAACGTGATTAAGCTCGTCCCCTGAGTGCATAGTGCTGATCCTCAGTGGCCCTCCTCTCCAGTCCATGCAAGGCCCCTGTGGATGACATCATGTGGAATGGATGACAGAGGAGAGTCGGCTGGGATCAGCTTACAACAAGTGGATCTGCTACATCAGCTTTCCTGTGTTGCTCTGCATTAGAAACACACCCTTGGTGAGCCCCCTGTGATATGCCCTCCTGATTCCCTGTGGTGTGCTCTCCTAATCCAGCTATGGTATGTTCTCCTGACCCCCCCATGGTGTGCACTTCTGAGTCTCCCTGTGGGGTGCCTTCCTGACCCCCCCCCCGTGGTGACTCTCCTAATCCAGCTATGGTATTCTCTCCTGACCCCCCCTATAGTGTGCTTTCCTGAACCCCCTGTAGCATACCCTCCTGATCCTCCACTACTGTGTCTTCCTGAGACCTCTGTCCTCCTTACCCTCCCAGTACTGTGTTCTCCTGACCTCCCTATACCAGGCCCTCCTGACCTTTCTACACAATGCTCTGCTGACACTCTCTCCTTTGCCCTGCTGACGCAAGTTTGCGAACCACCTGTACTGTGCCCCATCTAGTACTGAGCACTGTACACTGTCCTAACTACTACTGGCTCCTGGACACTGACCTACATACTGTTGACCTCTGTATATGGCACTTTGTACTACTGACCTTTTTACACTGCCCTATCTACTACTGGACACCGCCCTACCTACTACGGACCTCTGTACACTGTCTTACATACTACTAAACCCTATACACTGCCCTACCTAATACTAACCTGTACTGACCTCTCTACACTTCCCTATTTACTACTGACCCCTGGACACTGCCCTACATACTACTTACACCGGCCAGAAATCAGAGCAAATAGCCAGGCTAGCTTTGAGGCCAGCCAGATCTGAAACTAAACGTGAAGCCAACACCCGCTCCACGTCAATTTAGCCCATAATACCTGTCTGCTGTTCCATATCAGGTGCAGGCTCTGCTTAGCATGAAGAGAAGTAAAAAGAGACTCTGGACGGCCGCACTCTGATAGATACCATTTATAGGAGCTATGATAGCTATGATTAAGTGTTACATAAAGACATGAAACGCGTTAGCCTTGCCTAGGATCTGTTTGTGCCACTCTATGTAACCTATGGATTTTATGCACAATAAATGGTGTCTATCAGAGTGCGGCCATCCAGAGACTCTTTTTCCTTCAGATCTGAAACTAGTTGAGCCAGTCAGTCTGCAGTACTAGATGTTCTGCCTTCATGATGGACTCCTGTATCAGTCTTGTGGGGGTGACCAATTACTCCCTAGACATGAAAAAAAATTGTGAATGAAAGTGAATGCAGAGTTTCTTGCTGAAGCAAGCATTTAATGTAGGCTAAGTTTATATTTTTACAGCTACATTCATTTTATTCGATTTTTATAAGTTTTCTTCATGCCGCCTTTACTTTTTATTGCTAGTGAACTTCTTAAAAAAAAAAAAAAAAAAAAAAAGCGCCACACCAAGCGCCAGTGATCTTCGATCTCTTCCATGTTGTGCAGGTAGATCTCTACCTCTCAAAGGTTGCTTACTCCTGCTCTACTCTCCTTAAGACTTGATTGAGAACACCCAGTGCTTTGAGAGATCCAGCGCCCCTACTTTCTTCTTTACCAACACAAATGGGCGTTTTTACACTGACTACTAAAGGCTAGGGGACACAACAATTTTACTGTCTGTGTTTCTTTTCTGCTATTATGATTCATTTAATTTCAAGATTATAACTAACAGTGTTGTTGTACAAAGAAGGGTGTACAAAAACAAATACACAAATATGCCCAGGGTGCCAAATATGCTAGGTATGACATATTATTTATTCTGATCACTAAAATGTTCTAAAATTTAGTGATTATGCTAATGTACTGAAAAACTGTACCTACAGTATCGTTATTTTTAACAGGTGTTCCTCAAGACCTTACACATATTTCAAGGGTTCCTCTACGATAAAAAGCTTAAGAAAGGCTGACATAAGCTGTAAGAAAGATATCCAGTCTCTGCTAAGTTTTTTTTTTAGTTATCACACCTCATTTTGTAGGACATTGCAAGGTTTAACTCTCGCTATAAAAAGAACATTTTCCTATATTGATGGTAAATCAGAAGTGCAAGAATCCTAATTAAAAAACATACAGTATCTATGCTCTCCTACCTGACTCAGTCACCACTCTCTGCTCTGCCCCTCCAGTGCTCACAGGAGCGCTGAGCTGGGGAGGGGGCGGGAGTGGCGGGCTTTGGCTTTCAGTGGTGCTTTGAGAGGCTGAACCAGCGGTCTAGTCAGGCACCTGGATGGATCTCGATATTATTGTCTGTGATGTCAGCAGACAGCAAGCTTTAGCCCGCTGTTGGCTGATTCTCAGTCCCAGGTATGCAAAAGTAAATGCACTCTTGTGACCCACAAGTAAAGTATTGCCAAAAGAGCTTTGGCCATACATCTCTTTTAAAACCCTTGAAATTAATTTCACTGTCAGCTCCGAATAATCTTTAGATTGCCCAATGCAGTACCCTATATTGAAAAAGTGGATTAATACATGTCATACAATGTCCTGTTTCTGGAATAGGGTACAAGCCTATGCTAAAAAGCTCACCAATGTTGATCTGGGGAACAACATTCCAACTGCATCTAAATCACTTATCGAGAAAGCAATATAATAACTCCCTTTTAATGCACATGATCAATGAGACAAAAGTATGTATCCTGTTCAAATTGAAACTATTTTCAGGTCCTTGTTTGGGTATGTGGTTATTAACAACTCCAGTTTTACATAGCAAAACCTTACTATTACCTGTAATCACAGAGTGGAAAATTCAGGAAAACACGGCTTTACTGGGTGGACTGTACCTCAACCTCAAAGTATGGGAATGCCTTTACTGGATATTAGTCCATCCCCAGGACCATTTATATGAGTGAAATCTATTCCATGGGATATCGCGGACCGGGGGGGGGGGGGGGGGGGGGGGGGGGGGGGGGGGGGGGGGGGGGGGGGGGGGGGGGGGGGGGGGGGGGGGGGGGGGGGGGGGGGGGGGGGGGGGGGGGGGGGGG
>BLSH010547577.1:181441-201299 GCA_018402905.1 Glandirana rugosa
GATTAATACATGTCATACAATGTCCTGTTTCTGGAATAGGGTACAAGCCTATGCTAAAAAGCTCACCAATGTTGATCTGGGGAACAACATTCCAACTGCATCTAAATCACTTATCGAGAAAGCAATATAATAACTCCCTTTTAATGCACATGATCAATGAGACAAAAGTATGTATCCTGTTCAAATTGAAACTATTTTCAGGTCCTTGTTTGGGTATGTGGTTATTAACAACTCCAGTTTTACATAGCAAAACCTTACTATTACCTGTAATCACAGAGTGGAAAATTCAGGAAAACACGGCTTTACTGGGTGGACTGTACCTCAACCTCAAAGTATGGGAATGCCTTTACTGGATATTAGTCCATCCCCAGGACCATTTATATGAGTGAAATCTATTCCATGGGATATCGCGGACCGCCCCCCCCCCAAATTTCCCCCCCTTGCCCTTTCTCTCCAACACCCCCCCTTTTTTTAATTCCCATTATTGAGGATATGTTGTGGCAACTGTCTCTCTCACCATTAATACTGACTTATTAGTTATAAGTTAGAGGTAGTTGATACTATTCTAGTCTTCTTGTCTTACCACAACAATTCTGTACACCTGACTACATATGACTCCTTTGTACAATTTGTTTCAATGACAATTTTGGTGTGTCTTGTTTAACTGGATGCATTACCCCAGTATTGATATTGAAATAAATAATTTAAAAAGAAATAAAAGATCTCAGTTCTTACAGATTTGCAAATGTCCCGCTGCTGGTGCTCTAATAAATCAGCATAGTACTGCACAATAACGAAGAGCCTTTAAGCTACAGTATGTGCAACTTCCACTTATATTTGTGAAAGTATGCAACTTAAAGCAGTATTAAACCCAATAGTGAGCATTTGTTATATTGCAGCTTACCAATTCTTAGATGTGATGTTTGTATTTGTTTGTTTTTTAATGCTTTCTTCTATTTTCATCTGGTGATCCAGACAGCAAGTCTATTGATTTTCAAAAGCCCAAACTCTCCATCATGTATCAGTTTACATGGATTAAACAAAGCACTTAACAATGGCAGGGGTAATTAAAACAATCAGCTTTTATTTATTCATGCAAAACCTTTATTCCAAATGGAAAAAAACTGTTCTCTGAAACTGATTATAAAGTGTGAGCTGGAGACAATGCTGCTCTCCGCTATGCCTCCTGTGCTCATTTATCCAGAGTAGTATCTCACTAATACAGGAGGTGTGCTACTGGCCAAATCACCAGGTGAAAACAGGGGGGGGGGGGGAACTAAGAAAACTAATGCAGCCACCACATGCAGATTGGTAAGCCCCAATATAATACATTTTTAGTTTTGGATTTAAAACCACTTTAAATCAGAAAAATTAGACAGGTCCACTTCAGCTCAAAGTGCTGAAATGCTGCAGTTGTGCACAGTGCCCTTGTTACCTTGTCCTTGCTTGAATTTAACATCCTTTCATCTTTTTTCGTTTTGTTTTTTTTGCAATACTATATTAAACCATGTGTTTTAACTTATTTTTATATCTTTTATTGGCGTTTGCTTCTTTGTGCATTGGTTTGGCATTGAGTGTTTGGCGCTTACCCATTATTTCAAAGTCTTTTTCCAGCTGTTTTTCCTAATTGTAATCTCTTTGATGTATAAAGACAATATTATTGCCTCCGTTTAAGCTGGTTATAGTTTTGTAAACATTAAACTTCATCTACCATTTAACTGCCCATGTTGCCATCTTGTAAGGATCTTTCTGTATAATGTCACTATATGACTGAGGTTTTATAATGCTATATAGCTTTGTCATCAGCAAACATGACTACATTTGAATAAATAGCAAGTATATAATGAAAGATGTTTTTCAGTGAA
Organism: Glandirana rugosa; assembly: GCA_018402905.1. Classification (NCBI taxonomy): domain Eukaryota; kingdom Metazoa; phylum Chordata; class Amphibia; order Anura; family Ranidae; genus Glandirana; species Glandirana rugosa. The sequence goes on from BLSH010547577.1 coordinate 183,307, forward strand.
TAGGTTATCACCTTGTGTTATTTTAAAGAGGCTTTCAAAGACAAAATTTGTATTAGGGTTTTTTTTCCAGACGTTAAAAGAAGTAGTAAAAGTGACAGTCCACAGCGCTATCAAATAGTAATGTCATGTAAAGTACCACATTGGCAGACTGCTGCCATTCAACAGCTGCAGTGCTTTGATAGGAAACTTAAAAGCAGATGCAATACTTAAACAACTCTAGGCTACAAAACAAAAGTTAAAGTTGAATGCATTTTAGCACATTTATAGATTATATCCGTATATGTGGGAAATATATAGTTTGATAATCAAACACAAAGTTGTAATGCTCCATGATAAAATAATTTACTTAATCCCAAATACCCCTAATCTGCACTTACATACATATCATACATCACACTTAAACAGAAATGCAATGTGCTGGGGTTAGCAGAAATCCCCTTCTTGTCTGCTTTCTTTCAATAAATACACCAGGCAATTGCAAAACCAACCAAAGATGATCTAGTTTGGTTGCCATAGTCATGGTGATGCCAATTATGCATAACAAATCATAACTTCAGTACTGGATTCAATAGATACCGCGCTCATGCAGCAGTACTCATACATGCAGAGATACCTCTTTCGTATGATAGGTGTGGTCTCTCCAGAATAAATTACCCCAGAAGCGACACCTACTGCATAATTAAATCACAGCGCTTACACCGTTTTCTACCGCTTTAATAAACACAGTTTTTACCAACTGCAATCACCCTAAAAAACAGTCTTAAAGTTCCTGAGCGTAATTGTTCTAAACACTCAAAATAGATTTGTGTTGTCCTGGATGCCAAATCTTAAAGGTGTCCCAGGAATAGACAGGTAGGGTGATGCATATATAGGAAAAGGTTAACAATGCAAATATCGCTGATCTTCAGTGAAATGCCTCTAGGGATCTATTGGCCTCCCCACTTACCAGATCTCACTGACCACAAGGGTCAACTAGCCTTGTGGGAATGCCTTTCACCATACAGATGAAGATAAGCAAGATGTCTGCTTCACACTGGATTTCTTCCCTTGGAGCCCAATGGAAACCCCACTTACCAGATGGCGATGTATTAGAAGGCGGAATCACACATAAAAGACATAAAAGAGAAACCATCCACATCAATCTTGACAGGGATCTTCCGACCGATCGTTTGGCAGGCTCCAAACCCAAGAAAACAAACGGGGAACTCCGATGGTGAAGCACGTTTTATTAAAACTCAAGTATAAAAACAACCCGATCCAAATTAAACGAACGACCGTCCTAATAAGGAACGATCGCGCAAAACATATGTAAAAGGAGGAAGCAAGGGGACGCCAAAAGCACTCCACCTGCGTTCCTCTGAGCGGAAATGACGTGCAATTCCCTTGCCACCCGACGCGGCGTTTCGTTGACAGCGCGTTAACGTCCTCAGGGGTCATAGGGGCATCCACGTCACTTCCTGTTTAAATGCATGTCCGCTCAAGAGTGTCATCCAATCACTTGACTAAATAGGTCCAATAGGACCTGTTTGCCAATAAGTTAAACTCATCTCAATATAGTGATTCTAGAGGAGCGTTGGAAGAGCATCCTCTAGTGGGGAAAATAAATAATAAACCAATAAAGTGCTAATTTCACAGCTTCAGCAAAAAAAAGGACTGTGGGTAAGGAGGTGAGTTAGTGAAACGACTCTGAATGTGATTAAGGTTTGGGCTAATGATGCTCACCTCATTGCCTCAACATAGTGAGCTGATAATTTTACATATAAGCCAAAATAACGTGAAAAAGCAATTTGAATAAAAATATTTAAATAAAAATATAATTGTATTTAAATAGAAATATATAGTGTTGTAGTATGAATTTGAAATGTGACAAGTGGAGATGGTGGACACTCCTAAAACAAATTTAAAGTAAACAAGGCTTAAAGAGACAGATCATAAAAATTTAAAATTGGCCAAAAAACTGTTCAAATCAATGTCAGAATTTATACCTGCGGGCCTCAAAGTATCTAATTTATAAATCCAGGCTGTCTCGTTCCTCGATAACTCTCGAACCAAATTGCCCCCTCTCCAATGGGGTTGCAATCGGTCGATACCGAAGAAGGAGGCCAGCCCTGGATCCCGATTATGGAACAGACGGAACTGACACGGATAAGGAGAAATTGCGATAGTATAACAGATTATCAACACCAATCAGACATTCTCATTAATAGATTCATAGAGAAAGGTTATCATGAGTCTGAGCTAAGACATCTCCAAGAAGAGATTGGACGTTCTAACAGAGAGAGTTTATTGGCCACTTCATTGATGCCCGGGAGGAAAGAAACTTCCTCATACGATTCTTTTCCTTTTATAACCACCTTTGGGAGAAATTTCCGATCAATGGAAAGGATTATAAAAAGGCATTGGCCCTTATTGTTAAAAGATAGTACTCTCTCTAAAATATTGCCAAAAAATCCAAAATGTATTTATCGTAGATCTAAAAACTTACATAATAGAATTTCCCCTAATGTTATTAGTCCACCTAGGAGGAATCCCTCTTTTTTGGATCTGAAAGGTTTCTTCTATTGTAAACGTTGTAAAGCTTGTAAGACCTCAAAATGCCCAAAAAAAAGATTGAATGAATTTGAGTCCCATAGCACAGGTCAAAGGTACGAGATAGAAAAGTTCATCTCTTGTAAATCCACCCATGTGACCTATGTGGTCGTCTGTCCGTGTGGGCTTCAGTACGTAGGGTGAACCACCAGGAGTTTAAGCACAAGGGTGGCTGAGCATCTAAATAACATCAAAAAAGGATTCCCCAACCATACTCTGTCTAACCATTTTCGTCTGTTCCATAATCGGGATCCAGGGCTGGCCTCCTTCTTCGGTATCGACCGATTGCAACCCCATTGGAGAGGGGGCAATTTGGTTCCAGAGTTATCGAGGAACGAGACAGCCTGGATTTATAAATTAGATACTTTGAGGCCCGCAGGTATAAATTCTGACATTGATTTGAACGTTTTTTTGGTCGATTTTTAATTTTTATGATCTCTCTCTTTAAGCCTTGTTTACTTTAAATTTATTTTAGGAGTGTCCACCATCTCCACTTGTCACATTTCAAATTCATACTACAACACTATATATTTCTATTTAATTACAATTATATTTTTATTTAAAAATTTTTATTCAAATTGCTTTTTCACGTTATTTTGGCTTATATGTAAAATTATCAGCTCACTATGTTGAGGCAATGAGGTGAGCATCATTAGCCCAAACCTTAATCACATTCAGAGTCGTTTCACTAACTCACCTCCTTACCCACAGTCCTTTTTTTTTTTGCTGAGGCTGTGAAATTAGCACTTTATTGGTTTATTATTTATTTTTCCCACTAGAGGATGCTCTTCCAACGCTCCTCTAGAATCACTATATTGAGATGAATTTCACTTATTGGCAAACAGGTCCTATTGGACCGATTTAGTCAAGTGATTGGACGACACTCTTGAGCGGACATGCATTTAAACAGGAAGTAACATGGATGCCCCTATGACCCCTGAGGATGTTGGCGGGCTGTCAACGAAACGCCGCGTCGGGTGGCAAGGGAATTGCACGTCATTTCCGCTCAGAGGAACGCAGGTGGAGCGCTTTTGGCATCCCCTGCTTCCTCCTTTTACATATGTTTTGCGCGATCGTTCCTTATTAGGACGGTCGTTAGTTTAATTTGGATCGGGTTGTTTTTATACTTGAGTTTTAATAAAACGTGCTTCACCATCGGAGTTCCCCGTTTGTTTTCTTGGGTTTGGAGCCTGCCAAACGATCAGTCGGAAGATCCCTGTCAAGATTGATGTGGATGGTTTCTCTTTTATGTCTTTGTGATTCCACCTTCTAATACATCGCCATCTGGTAAGTGGGGTTTCCATTGGGCTCCAAGGGAAGAAATCCAGTGTGAAGCAGACATCTTGCTTATCTTCATGTGTATGGTGAAAGGCATTCCCACAAGGCAAGTTGACCCTGGTGGGGAGGCCAATAGATCCCTAGAGGCATTTCACTGAAGATCAGCGATATTTGCATTGTTAACCTTTTCCTATATATGCATCACCCTGCCTGTCTATTCCTGGGACACCTTTAAGATTTGGCATCCAGGACAACACAAATCTATTTTGAGTGTTTAGAACAATTACGCTCAGGAACTTTAAGACTGTTTTTTAGGGTGATTGCAGTTGGTAAAAACTGTGTTTATTAAAGCGATAAAAAACGGTGTAAGTGCTATGATTTAATTATGCAGTAGGTGTCGCTTCTGGGATAATTTATTCTGGAGAGACCACACCTATCATACGAAAGAGGTATCTCTGCATGTATGAGTACTGCTGGAGCGCGGTATCTATTGAATCCAGTATTGTATTAAGTGTAACATTGTACAAGTTATACCGTCATACCAGCCGCTCTTTTTCTCCTTCCTCCCCTTATTTCCTAGGCGCGGGTAATCTGTGTTATTGTGATCTAAAATAATAACTTCACCATTTCCCATTGTAAAGGAAACCACATTTGCCAACTATCAGCACCCCAGGTATCTCTCCTATGTTGTCATCAAAAGCTACCCATGCTTTTTGTGAAGTGGTTAGTTTAGCATGGAATGGAAGTAATTCTATTTCTTTTATTACTAGCCAAAACCAGCCCCTATTTAGCATGCCAGTATTTTACTTTTTGGGGATGTTAGTGTTTTTTTATTATTTTTTTACTTTAAACTACAAATATTAAAGGTTAAGAATACTTTCAAACCATGCTAGATAATTTAATGCCATATATCCAGTAACATATCAGGAGTTATCATCACAGAGACAGGCCAATTTCAACAATGATTTACCTATCTGAACTGTATAGTATTCAGAAATAAACATCTGCAAATGAGCACAGAACAGCCAGGAAAAGGACTAAATTGTTTTTGGCATTTTTTAAACTATTTATATATAATAGTTTACTTACCTAAATGGTGAAAATAAGAATGAAAGGGTGGTTTCTTTTTTCTGTGCCATCTTGACCTGGAAAATGTATTTTATGTTTATATCTTATGTATCATGTTAATCTCTCAAGCAGCATTTTTTACTGGGAACCTTTCATCACAATATACCACAGACGTGGTCCCTCAAACAGAATGAACAGAAAACAGTACACACTATTAAAAAAAAAACAGGAAATAAAAAACGGATTTTATAAAAACTTACCGTAAAATCCTTTTCTCCGAGTTCACTGACAGACGCAGCTCATCATGACGTGTGGGGTTTATGCTTGTCCCACCAGGAGTTAACTAGGCAGGGAAAAGAAACAGCTGGCCCCTCCCATGGGGGGCCGTCCTCTCTTCCCACATAAACCCCCTCATAGCATTAGCTCTTCAGTTCGTACACAAGCCGTACAAGAAACAGAGCACAGAGGGGTGGGTGCTGCGTCTGTCAGTGAACTCTGAGAAAAGGATTTTACGGTAAGTTTTAATAAAATCCCTTCTTCTCCTATCGTTCACTGACAGACGCAGCTCATCATGACGTGTGGGGACGTCCCCAAGCCGTGTCGAAAAGAGGGGTGGGTAAACGCTAACAACTGTACCCAACAGAACCTCTAAGGAGGCGTCAGACGCACCTACACTGCCGCCTGCAAAACTTTGCAGCCAAAAGCAGCATCCGAAGATGCAAACACATCAACTTTATAAAACTTAGTGAAAGTGTGAACCGAGACCCAAGTGGCCGCCTTGCACACCCGTGACACAGAGGCCTGGTGTCTAAAAGCCCAGGAAGTGCTAACAGCCCAGGTAGACTGAGCCGTGACCGGAAAAGGGGGAACCTTGCCCCGAAAAGAATACACATGGGTCACGGTCTGTCTGATCCAACGGGAAACAGTAGCCGACGAGGCCGCCAACCCTTTGCGCGGACCCTCTGACAGCACAAACAAGGCATCAGCTTTTCGATAAGAAGCTGTATCAGCCAAGTACACTCGTAAGGCCCTCACTACGTCTAAAGTATGCAACTCAATCTCTTTTGGGTGCGATGGACGAGGGCACAATGAAGGAAGAAACCACCTTCGGAAGGAAGGAAGGAGAGGGTCGCAAGACCGCCTTTACCCTATGTAGGACCAGGTAGGGAGACTTGCACGATAGTGCTGCTAATTCAGACACCCGTCTGGCGGAAGTGATGGCAACTAAAAAGGCCACCTTCTGCGACAGCAATTGTAAGGAAATCTCTCTGATATTCTCATATGGCAGTTTCTGAAGTACAGAAAGCACCAAATTCAGATCCCACGGAGCCATCACCCCAGGCGCCACATGTAGCACACCTTGTACAAAGGTACGAATCAACGAGTGCGAAGCCAAAAGTCTCTGAAAAAGAATCGCCAGAGCCGATATCTGGCCCTTGAGTGTGCTCAAAGCCAGTTTTTTGTTCAGGCCTTTCTGCAAAAAGTCAGGACCCTGGACATGACATAAGAGCGAGGGTTATGACCCTCCGCCTCGCACCAAGCTATATAAGCCTTCCAGGTGCGGTGGTAAATCTTGCGGGAAGTACACTTGCGAGCCTTCAACAGCGTAGGGATCACTGAGTCAGCGACTCTCCTGTCTCTTAGCACCTGGGACTCAATAGCCAAGCTGTCAAAGCAGGGTGCAAGATGGGCCCCTGAGACAGAAGGTCGTCTCGCAGCGGGAGCCTCCAAGGGGCGTCTGCCACCATGTCACAAACAGGACCACAATTCCCCTACAGGGAAGCCAGGTCAACTCCTTGCAAACTAGGCATTTAGACTGAAGAGCTAATGCTATGAGGGGGTTTATGTGGGAAGAGAGGACGGCCCCCATGGGAGGGGCCAGCTGTTTCTTTTCCCTGCCTAGTTAACCCCTGGTGGGACAAGCATAAACCCCACACGTCATGATGAGCTGCGTCTGTCAGTGAACGATATGAGAAATGGTGTTTTACTTACCCTTTAACCTGATATATAGATAATACATATAGAAAGGTTATTAGTTTAGGGTTTGGGGAGGGGCAGTGATAAATAGTGGTGTTGCATCCTAAATAAAACGCTTCCCTCGATAGTAAAAGAAGTAAAGAATACATATGGATGTTGGTGCTCTACATGATCACTGCCTTTGAAAGGATTCCACATTAACGGAGGTGGTGGGCAGGTTTATAATAGCATTTCAGTGTGCAAAGCACCCCCAGAGGCTGGAGGACTGACTGCATGACCAAAGAGGCATAGTTGCCAAGCGCTTACTCGTCAATTTACCAAGAATACTTTGGAGACATCAGGCTTTGAGGATCCTCTCTCAGGTTTCCTTGTGGTTTAGGCAAATGTTTGAGGCTCGGAGAGATGAGCTGCATTTACAGCCAGCACTGGGGAATTGGTGATATCACTAAAGGGAGAAGGCAGTTGGCGGAGCCAAATGCAATATGGGCTGAGAACCCAGAAACTTCAGGCTTAGCCTTACCTTCTCTTTGTATGTTTCTGAAAATGTGACAGGGGGTTAATTGGGGCAGAGGGAATAGTAGTGGAGAATGTAATAGCACAGTTTCTGGGTGTCAGAAAGGTGCAGTATCTGGGATGTTAAGGTTCAGTGTTGGGAGTGCCAAGGGTACTAAGATGTTATGGTGCCAGAGTCAGAGGTACGTGGTTCTTTATAGGTCTTAATGCAAAAGCTGTCTACCTGTGAGCATGCAGGAAGGCATCTTTGATTGGGCATCAACCAATATGGTATAGGCTCCTGGGGTGTATCACCCATTGATCTAAACGCAAGGGTGTTTAGTTAAAAAAGAAGGGGGTCATTAGAATTAAGTTATGTGAAAGTATAGCTAGCCTTAAGGGCCCCCTTCAGACCTATGCATAACCTCAAAGCATGGTAATACAAGGCACTTTGTGCTGTGCACTCCATTTAGAGCAGCATCTCAATGCACAGGCACATTGGATGCCAACGGACCTGCACATGCCTTGCATTGTTGTGGGCTGTGTTAAAAAAAAAATGTGTCAGTCTGGTTTTCTTACATTGCTGCATGTTGGCAGTCTATTCTTGACAAGTCAACATGCAGAATACTGCACTAGATATACAGTATGCATTGTAAGGACAGTGTGAAGGGGGCTTTAAGTTTGACCTGCACTGCTGACCATGTGATGTGTGAACTATGTTGACTTAGGAGGGGGGGTTTCATGAAATGACAGTCAATATGCACTTTTCATATGCTTTAGGAGACACATCCACCAGTCTCCGGACTTGGTGTAAGGACATTAGAGAATCCCACAACTGAGTCCTCCTACATCATGCCAACAGAACAATCTGCTGTAAGGTCTAGAAAGGAACTGAGAAAAATGAACCGCTTCAAAATTCTCACCAATATTCATATGGAGAGAGGAATTGAGGGAAAACTCTGGGTTCTAATAGAAGCCCCCTGATTTCTTAGTGCAAGGCACTTCTCCAGAGGAATAAAATATCCTTTCCTGGACAGCATCCATAGCCAGTCCCAGGTATGGCAATTGTGGAGCTTGCATCAGTACCGATATCTGGAGACTGAATCCAGCCACACCTCTCTAGAGTGCGAACTGAGATGCATTGTGCCCCTTATGCTGAACAATTTGCAACTTGAGCAGAAGATTGCTCAAGTTTCCCAGAATAGGCCTTTCCTGGGCCATCAGAAGGCCTAGAATCGGATCCAAGAGCCTTAAGAATACTCAAAGTCCTGCACTGGAAATACCAGTCCTCTCAAATCTGTTGTTTACCTGCTCCTCCCTTTTCTAAATGAACAGTCAGTGATCACTGACTCTGTCCATTCATAACTGAGCAATGTAAACTGTGTAAACTGTGCTTCAGTTTATGAACAAGAGTACCTAAAAAAAAAAAAAAACCCGTAAGTCAAAGGCATAATGAGCTAGCATACTAGCTCATTATAAAATACCTCAGAACGAAGCTCTGACAGGTCTGCCTGGTCCCCGCAGAGGGAGCTGACATTTTCCTTCGGGGGATCCATCTGGGTTCGCGGCTCCGTGAGATGTCACTCCCGCACATGCGCGCTGGAGCCCGTCTTTCTGGCAAGGTGCGTCGATATGCGCTGGGCCTGTCACGGCTGCATGCAGGGTGAATATCTCCTAAACCATGCAGGTTGAGGAGATATTCATTTTACCTACAGGTAAGCCTTATTATAGGCTTACCTATAGTTAAAAATCACAAATTAGGGTATACAACCATTTTAAAAGTTACAATTGTAAAAAAAAAAAAAAATAAAGTATTGTAAAAAAATATAACAAAAAAAATGAATTGCAAAAAATAATAAAAAAAAATTATTAAAAAATAAATAAATACAAATAAAAAACTACTGGCACAGTCCACGCATCATCAGTGCTGCATATTAGTGCCACTGTCAAATGGCATTGAAAAAAAGTATCAGTAATTGGTATCGACGAGTACTTGAAAAAATATCAGTACGCATACTTGGTCTTCAATAAGTGGTATTGGTGCAAACCTAACAAGAACTTTTGATGAGAAAAAAAACACTGGGACATGTAGGCAGCTTCCTTAAGTCTACCGCTGCCAGGAACTCCTGGCTAGAGCAAGGCCAATACCATACACAATAATTCCCTCTGCCGGTGGCCGGGTCCTTTGCCCAGGAGACAGGTGGGCATTTTGCTTTTGGATTTAATACCTCTTAAAGGTATTGCTATAGATTTGCAACTTTGCAATAAACTGCAAACGGTAAATGTGCATATTATCCGTGCTCTCTTAATTACCAAAAAACAAGTATCCTAGCATTAATGTAAAAAACATTATCTGTGCTACTTAACAATAACCACATTTAGGCCTCTTGCACACGATACTCCTGTTTGAGCATCTACTTTTTCAGACTTAATTTAGGCGGTTTTTGTAAGTATTTTCGCACATTTTTTACACACGGGCTTACAAATTGATTCTTGCATTCTCATTCTGTAAAGTATGCAAATGGACATTTGTGCGCATGAGGGGTAAATTACTGACCAAAAATGCGTATTTGTTTGCACGCCTGTGTGCATAGGCACATTACAATTAATGGGCTGTATTTTAGCTCAGTAACAGAAAAAGCTGTGCTGAGCTTTTTCAAGCTGCAGTGTGTGAGAGGCCAAAACATCTGTGATGATAAATCAAAAAACAAAACAATATCCATGTGCATAAATAACAATATAAAACATAGTCAGTGAATCTTCTTTCCATACAATTACAAATAACACTGGTGTTAAATAGTTCATATATAATAGTCCACACTTGTGCGCCAATCATTCTTACTCCATGCACGGTGATTCCCACAACCATTCACCAGTGCACTCACCTCCAGCTGCGACCTGTTAATACCAGGCCCAACCAGGATGTACCCTACTGGGGTACACAACCAGGCTCCTCTCCGGTGCGCATCCTTGTTACCCCTATTGATCTCTGTAGTTATACCTCAGAATAATGTGTATGACCCTTTAACCACTTCAGCTCCGAAAGCATTTACCCCCTTAATGACCAGAGCACTTTTTGCGATTAGGCACTGCGTCGCTTTAACTGACGATTGTGCGGTCGTGTGACATTGTCCCCAAAGGAAATTGACATTTATACACGATCAGAGCTCAAAATAGCCACTGATTACTCTATAAATGTCATTGGTGGTGAAAGGGTTAACCTGCAGGGGGCAATCTAGCGGTTAACTGTGTTCCCTCAGCGTGTTCTGTGTGGGGGCTGGGCTGCCAGGGGCATAAGAGATCTAACTGATCCCGGTGATAGGGATCAGTAGATCACGGTCATGCCACCTGACATAGCGCGAACTGCCGTGTTTACATCAGCGGTTACCCGCTTTACCGGGGAGTCCGGCATTGAGTCTGCCTGACCCGCAGCCGCGCTCAGGAAGCGTGCAGTGGGCACGAGAGCTCATCCCTAACTATAAATGGCCATTCACGCACGCGCAGACGGTGATCTGCGTACAGCTGCCACTTTGCTGCAGTAAATGTACGCAAAGCGGTCGGCAACTGGTTAAATCCACAGGTACCTCTCTGCAGGCAAGCTCATGCAAGATAGAGTGCTCTCATAGTGTAGTATATTAACCACTTGCCGACCGTCAATCGGCAATTGACGGCGGCAAAGTGGCTCTGTAACGCGGATCGCCGTCATATGACGGCGGCCGCGTGATCGCGCCTAGTGAGCGCGCGCGCCGCCAGAGGCGCGCCCGCGCGCTCACTGTTTCCGGGGAGGGCCGGGGAGCGGGTGCGGCGGCTTCGATCACCGCCGGCTACCCGCGATGGCCCCCCCGGAGCGAAGGAGCGGAGGTCCGTGTAAGTAAACACGGACCTCTGCTCTGTGAAGGGGGAAGGGCTGTGATCACAGCCTTCCTGTACATGAAGGCTGTGACCACTTCCCTTCCCCAGCTAGGGCAGTCCCCCCACAGTTAGAACACGCCCAGGGAACATACTTAACCCTTAGAGCGCCCCCTGCAGGTTAACCCCTTCACTGCCAATGGCATTTACACAGTAATCAGTGCATTTTTATAGCACTGATCGCTGTATAAATGATAATGGTCACAAAAAAGTGTCAAAATGGTCCGACATGTCCGCTGAAATATCGCAGTACCGCAAAAAATTGCAGATCGCCGCCATTATTAGTAAAAAATAAAAAAAAAATAAAAAGCCCAAAAATGAATTCTCATCACCCGTAAGCGCGACCACTTTTGCGCAAACCAATCAATAAACGCCGATTGCAATTTTTTTTATCGCAAATATGTGGAAGAATATAAATCGGCCAAAAACGGTGAAAAAAAATGTTTTTTTTATATTTTTTTTTTTGGATTTGTATTTTAGCAAAAAGTAAGAAATTTGGGTTTTTTTGCAAAATTGTCGCACTTCTTTTGTTTATAGCGGCGATCAGAAATGACGCAGAGGGGATCAAATACCACCAAAAGAAAGCTCTATTTGTGGGAAAAAAAGGACGCAAATTTCGTTTGGGTACAACGTCGCACGACCGCGCAATTGTCAGTTAAAGCAACGCAGTGCCGAATCGCAAAAAGGGCTCCGGTCCAAAAGCTGGAAATCCTTCCGGTCCTTAAGTGGTTAAAAGAACTCCTTCCCCTGAGGAAGTCACGTGACTGTGTTGGGCGGAGTTGGGTGGCGCAGTGCTGCTGGCCGAAAGTGACACGGGAGCCGCACCCCCACCATTTTTTACTGTAAAACATTTACGTTATGCACCTCTGACCCCTGCTGTTTGTGCATGCACACTGACTGACCTATGTGTTACTTACTTTTGACCCCATGCAGAGCAAGTCTGAGGTTTTATTTAATCCCATCCCAATGTTATCGCAATTTGATCACACCTACAATTCACAATGGTGCCCTTCACTTGCAACATAATTTAATTATTAAGCCCAAGGAATTTCGTGTTTATATCAATTGTTTCAGGGCATGTTAACCACTTAAGGACCGAACCTCTTTTTGAGATTCTGTGTTTACAAGTAAATTCAGGCTTTTTTGCTAGAAAATTACTCAAAACCCCCAAACATGATATATGTTTTTTTCTAACACCCTGGAGAATAAAATAGCAGTTGTTGCAATACTTTATGTCACACCGTATTTGCGCAGCGGTCTTACAAGGGCCTTTTTTTTAAAAAAAAAATCACTTTTTTGAGTTAAAAAACAAGACAACAGTAAAGTTAGCCCAATTTTTTCCATATTGTGATGCATGTCATGCTTCAAAATTGCGCTCGCTCGTGGAATGGCGACAAACTTTGGCATTTAAAAATCTACATTGGCGATGTTTAAAACTTTCTACAGGTTACCAGTTTTGAGTTACAGAGGAGGTCTAGTGGTAGAATTATTACTCTAATTCCAACAATCGCAGCGATAACTCACGTGTGTGGTTTGAACACCGTTTTCCTATGTGGGCACGACTTAAGTATGCGTTCGCTTCTACACGCGAGCTCGGTGGGACGGGGTGCTTTACCTTTTTTTTTTTTCTTATTTATTTTACTTTTTATTTTTATGCTGTTTTTTTAAAAAAAAAAATGTGATCACTTTTATTCCTATTATCAGATCTGGGGTCAAAAAGACCTCAGATCTCATATTCACACTTAAATGCAATAAAAAAAAAAAAATTAAATGTCATTTGAAAAAAAAAAAAAAAACTTTTTCTCTTTAAGAGCTTTGGGCAGAAGTGACATTTGCCGTCACTTCCGCCCTTGCTATGGAGCCGAGTGGGCGGCATCTTCCGCTCACTCGGCATCCAGGCAGTGGAGGAAGCGGACTCAATCATCTCTGCTGCTACTGGCGGGTCCGGTATGTGACGGAGACAACGGGAAAGTAGCGGATGGGCACCTTTCCCACCCCCGATAAAAGTGATCTTGTGGCGAATCTGTCGGAAGTGGTTAAAAATTGAGGTTTTATTTACTGGGTGTGGCTACAAATAGGGGTTTAGTGATGTGGGTGTGGTTAAAAGTGGGCGATCAGTAAGGTATCCCTGGATTTTAAAAATCGAATAACTTTAGATTAGTTCTGGTCTCATTTTAGCTCCAGATGCAGAAACTCAGCCCATCTCTGTTTCAGCTCCAGAGCTTGCTTAACCAACTGCCACAGAATCACGTACATGTGGTTGCACAAGTGGTTATACTAGGGTTACGGCTGATGCTGTATGCCATAACCCTGGTATTTTTTTTTTTCGGTTGGCGATGCTCTTATCTAAAAGCAATCATAGCAGCTGATTAGCCGCTGCATTGCATTAACAGACCCCCATCCCCTGTGCTTGTATGCATATGTAAACGATGTTCGTACTACACATGTGAGGTATCACCGCAAACGTGATAGGGAGAGCAATAATTTAAGCCCTCTAAACTGGTAGCCAGTAAAAAATTTTTTAAAGCACTGCCTATGGAGATGACATGTTATGTATCTATTTACTCAGAATAACAACAACATCTTTTATATTTTACCAAAAATTGGGTTATATATTGTGTTTTTTAAAATACATGAATTAATTCATTCAAGTATATTTTTTACCAAAAAATTGCGTTTGGAATACCTGCTGCGCAAATACCACGTGACATAGAAAATTGCAGCGACCACCATTTTATTCTCTAGGGCATATAAATATATAGTAATTTTCTAACAAAAAAAATGGTGATTTTTACTTGAAAACAAAAAGTGTCAGAATAGACCTGGTCTTCAAGTGGTTACAAAAATGACAAGCTTTGCTCTTTCTCCAGATGATAGAGCTCTTAGCTGTGGAACCTTGCTAACCATTTTGTAGACTGTAGTATTCTTATCTATTTATCAGATTTATATAATAACAATACAATGTTTTTATGGGCATAAATGATCATCTGTAACCAACAAAAAGTCATATCGAATGGGTATAAATGAAAAGTAATATAATCTTTTTATTTGATTTTTTTTTCAGTTTTGTTCTTAGAGTAACAATATCAGACTCGTTAGGAGCCTAACCAAATAAAAAGAATAGTAAGTGCTTACCTTGAACTGTTCCAGAATCTGAAGCGCATTTGTAAGCATACTCTCCACTTTAAAATGACTGCTGCTGTTAAGATACTCCACAGGCAAAATACCCTAGAAGCAAAAACACAAGAGAACAATGTGAGCCAAGTTCACCTCATTAATCACACTACTTAGACAGTAAAACAACCAGCACGATTTTCCAGTAAAGCCAAGCGGGGAAGAGAGATGAGATGTACAACATCAAATGCATGAATCAGGTTTTCATCGACACATCAACAGCCAGTTATTGCACATTCATAAATTAGCTTTTTTTCCTTTCTCCATGGTATAAGAAGAAAAAGTTTTATATTTTTCTAAAAACAATTGAATCTAATTTTTTATTAAGGTAGTGCAAAGGGGAGCTACTACAGTAAGTCAATGTACATGAGCCAGATTTTATTTTATATTGACTGGTCAAAGAGGAACTTCAGATGTGCAAGAATTATCTGGCCACCTTGTCAAGCAGCTGTCATTTCATGTATATAGTTGGACATAGATGGGTAGGTGTCATACTAAAAATGATGGGTGAGAAGGCATCTGCCCATCCTCTGTAAAGTCAGGATTTGCTATCATTTAATTTAATGCACACGTCTGTCTAATGGACTGTGACACATACTGCTAAACGTCATTCTTGTGTTGTATAATCCTTAAGCAATAGTGATGTTAAAGTCATTTAGTGCTACCTAGGGAGCGATAGTGACAGCTCTTCTTGTGATTGCCCCTTAGGCATCCTTAGGATTCACACACATAGCTGTGATTTTTAAAGATGTTATCACATGTGTTTTGTAGGAGAAAAGTTCCTGCATAATGATCAGTAGAATTTTTGCATACAGCTGCGCTTAAATGCGTAAAGATGCGTATACATGCAGATTTTTGGATTCTGTGTTACGGATCTCAATGCAGTGCCTGTTTACGCACCTGTGTGAATGGCTCCATTAAAAGCAATGCAGCTGTGTTCAGATCTGTAATTAAAAACACTTTTTTTATGATTGTGTGAATGAAGCCTTAGGCCTCATTCACACGCCTGTAAGAAATTTTACTGATGTCTGATGTTGAGGTGGGAGAAAATGTGGGTTCTAGTGATCACCAATGTCTTTGGTTTGATATTAAAACAAGTATACAATAACCAACAAACAAAAGGAAAAATGGGACTTTGAAGGTTGTCACTAGAGTTTCCCCAAAAAAGGAACATGCAACAGTGGGATGTTAATAAAATAAAACAAGTATTTATTCTAATACATTAGCATAAAATTGTAACATATAGAAAATGTAGCAATGAATACATGTAACAATGTGAATGTGACATTCAAGAAATCAGCCTAGTTTCTGGTCGTCCTCGAACAGGCAACCAGTATTGCATGAAGGCCCCAGAATGAGGTGATACTTCTTTTTCACATAAGCAATCTTTATGTCTTGAATGTCACGTTCACAGTGTTACATGTATTCATTGCTACATTTTCTATATGTTACAATTTTATGCTAATGTATACGGGATGCAGTGTCACATCTAGCAGTATTCTCCTCTTATGTTTTTTGATATTAAAACAAGACTTGAAAAATCATATACAAAAACAAAAGTTTTGGATTTCAAAAGGACAAATTTTGCTGAATTGGGGACATTTCTAAAAAAAAAATGAAGTGAGAGGTTGGAGTAAAATGACAGAAGTAATCAATCAGTGGGTATTGTACAAGTCTACCATCCTGGAGGCAACTAGATTATACTGTGTGCCAGGCAAGTTAGTAAGCATAAACAGAAGAAAAAAAACAATATGGCTCACGAAGGGGGTAAGTAGGTCGGTAAAAGGGGAAAAAATCAGCATATAGAAGATTCAAGAAAACAGGAGGTGTAGCTGACAGAGAAGAGTATAAAAATAGACAAAATGAGGTCAAACACATTATCAGTACTGCCAAAGCAAAGAAAGAGGAGGAAGTTGCTAAATCTATTAAGAAAGGAGGTAAAATATTTTTGAGGTACATTAGTGATAGAAGGAAAAAATACAATGGGATCGCTAAAATGAAAATTGGGCACAGCATTTATGTTGAGGGAGACCTGGATGTAGCAAACCGTTTAGGCTGGATTCACCCCTGTCCGGTGCAAATTCCAGCCTGTCTGCTGCCGGGAAGGGGCAGAGCCACCGTTCGGCGGCTCCTGTCCATTCCCACAGTGCAGCAGCTGCGGGGGGAGAGGTGGGGAGGAGCCATGAGCAGGGGAAATATCACCGTTCAGTGCGGAGTGCATCTCCATGTTAGATGCGCTCCCATTGAACTCAACGGGCTGGGAATTCGCACCGCACTGCACAGAAAAGGCACACGTTTTTTGTGCAATGCGGAGTGCGAATGCACCGCACATATGTGAACCGGACACATTGAAAACAATGTGTTTTCAAGTGTCCTGCGAATTGGATGCGGTTTAAGCCGCATCCAATTCGCATAGGTGTGAACCCAGCCTGAAACAATTACTTCTGTTCAGTCTTCTCAGAAATAAATTGCACTAACAATAACAAGTTGGGGAATTATATTGGTTCTAGTAATGACAGTTCATTTTTAGGATTTCTGGAGACAGAGGTAGCAGAGAAACTGGTCCGGTTAAAGCTTAATAAAGCAATAGGCCCTGATGGATTCATCCCAGAGTTCTAAGAGAACTTTGAGGTACAGCTGTTGGACCAATAACGGATATTTTAAGACAATCTCTTCTAACAAAAGAAGTTCCCTATGACTGGCGGACAGCTAATATTGTACCTATCCAAAAGAAGAGCAGCAAGTTAGAAGCTGGTAAATACAGACCAGTGAGTTTAACATCTGTTGTAGTCAAGTTAATGGAATTACTCCTGAAAAGAAGGATCTTTGATCACTTAAAAATACACAACTTGCTGGCCCCAAAGCAGCATGGCTTTGGGTCATGGGGCAGATCACATCAGACAAATCTGATTGAATTTTTTTTACTTTATTACCAATGTTTTGGACCAGGGTGGTGCTGTGGACATAGCATATCTTGATTTCAGCTAGGCATTTGATACAGTTCCACATAATGATCTAATACAAAAGTTGTACAATCTAGGACTTAACCCTTGGGTGGTTTAGTTGGTATGCAGTTGGCTATAGCAGTGTTTCTCAACCCGTGGTACGCGTACCCCTTGGGGTACGCGCACCATGGGCAGGGGGTACGCCGGCCGCACAGAGCAGAGTAAGACTCTTTGTTCTCACTCCTGCTGCGGTGTCCTCCTGTCACATTGCTGCCGCCCGAAGAGTGACAATCTGAGCTAGCAACTCTCCAGGCGGCTCAGTGACGTTGCTGAGGGGTGGGGGATGGAGCCCACACCTGGATAACCCTCCGTGGAGGGCCATGCCCTCCCTTATTTACAAGCCTGCAGTGGCCGCCCGGAGAGGAACAGTCTGAGCGAGCACCTCTCTCTGGGCGGCTGCACACTGCATCATCCTCCACCCACTGCCGAGGGGGGGGGGATGAAGGGGGTCTGCACTAATGGAGGGGGGCGGCATTTCCTAAGGGGGTCTGCCCTAATGGG
>BLSH010547577.1:215608-227814 GCA_018402905.1 Glandirana rugosa
GTACTCACTGACGTCACGTCCGTTCGTGGTGGAACGCACGCCGAAGCCAGACGCCCCACTTACTCTACAGAATTTGTTGTTAGGCGGGAGATCATCAGTCTTTCCTGTAAGTGTATTTTTAAATTGCGCAAATAAATCATTCAAACGGTACTTCACCATGGAGGCTGTCTTTCTTTTTCGAGCATTGTATGTGGAGGAGTTGATGCTCACAGCCTGCGACCCAATAGGAACGGGTCTCGTATTGCCTGTATTGTCATCTCTATCTGACCTTCACCCGGAACAAGCCTATTGTGACCCCCAGACTGTAAAGCTGGGGGTCCATTTTGTCTGGTGAGTGGGGCCACGAGAGGGGGCTGGCACTGAGCACCAAGAACAGCATTTCTTGCACTTTATGTGGAGCACTGAGCACATATATTTTTTATGGACTGCACTGGATGGTTTCATCCATTATATCTATTTTGCATGATATTATTCATATTTGTCTTTTTTTATATATATTTCTTAGAAATTGACACTTGAACATATTACACAGGATTGGTTAATTATTAATGTTGCACATTATTATTAATTTTTTGTCTATTCTTTAGGAATTGACACTTGAATATACTACACAGTATTGGTTGGTTTATTTAGGGTGGCGCAGCATTCATTTGGTTTTTTGATTTGTAAAGGACCCTGTGAGACGTTTAACTCGCGGGCCAGCCTCCGTCCGTTGAGGCTATGTCGCGGCCGACCTAGCGCATAGCTGCGGTCTGCACACGCTCGCTGGCTGGACTGGGAATTGCACTGGATCTAGATTATCCAGCCCGTCGCCCAGCCCGGCAGTTGATTGTAGCTCTCCCAGGAGATGCATGGAAGGAAGAAAAAATTAAAAATTGCTAGGACCCAAAAAGATCCCAGCAAGGAGCTAGGTCCTTACTCCTGACTATACAGAAAACACTGAGTACCTGGAGCAGGGAGGGGGTTATATAGGGACTGAGGACAGCCCATGGAGGGTAGCCAAGTTTTATGTTCTGCATAGTCCTATTCCTGCAGAGGCGATATAACCCACTGGTCAAGATTAAGGAGGTGCTGTGTCCGTCGATGAACTAAGGAGAAAAGGGAATTTAAGGGGTCGAAGAAATTGCTGTAGGAATGTGACAAATATTCACACAGCTACAAGGAAAAGTCAATGCATTTTGTGTAGTATAATTATTATTGTGTAATATAATTATTTCCCAATATCGGAAGCACCATCTACAGTCCACAATGCAATTTTTTCCTGAAATACCTCAGTCAGGGAAAATACTACATTATTGCCACTAGATGGCCTTGTGGTCATAGGAAATAATTATATTGCACAAAACATGGCGATGCGAATGTTTGTCACATTTCTACGGCAATTATTTTTATACATAAACCTGCAACAGAAGTAGGAACAATAACAAACGGTTTGCTTCTACTGTATGCATACTAATATGTTTTGTTTTGTTTTTTTGCTTGGTGCCTGTCATCAGTTTTTAGTGGATGTCACAAGTTCAGAAGCACTTTAAAACATGATTATCCTTGGTTCGTTTTGCAACCCTGTAAATAAAATAATTTATCAGCATTTTAGCAATGTTTAAAAATATGTCCATTAAAAAAAATGCTCCTTTTTATCATTTTTAAATACATACGGTTTGTGTATAGGGTTATAGCTGCATTTTGCAGAAAACTGCTGTGCATTCTGCTTGATAATGCAGCACAGAGACTGTACATCACTCTTAATAGCACAATACAATACAATCTATGTGTGTCTGAAAGTGTAATTGTTTGTATCTCAAGGGCGATGATTATAGTGAAAATGTCCAGATCTGTATCTGAAAAAACCATCACCAAAAAATATGAAACCGCAAGAAAGTAAAAATCAAAAACTAATTTCAAATAAACTTTACAGCAGTAACTCTAAATGTGCAATCACTGGCTATACTCTATAATTTTCATTTAAGGTACTGATGTTGACATTCAAACATTAGACGGAAAATAAAAAAAATAAAAAATAAAAATGTATATATATATATATATTTATATATATATATATATATATATATATATATATATATATATATATATATATATATATATACATACACACACATATACACATACTTATACACACACTATATTACCAAAAGTATTGGGACACCTGCCTTTACACGCATATGAAGTTTAATGGCATTCCAGTCTTGGTCCATAGGGTTCAATATTGAGTTGGTCCACCCTTTGTAGCTATAACAGCTTCAACTCTTCTGGGAAGACTGTCTACAAGGTTTAGGAGTGTGTCTGTGGGAATGTTTGGCCATTCTTCAAAAAGCGCATTTGTGAGGTTAGGCAATGATGTTGGACGAGAAGGCCTAGCTCGCAATTTCCGTTCTAATTCATCCCAAATGTGTTCTATCAGGTTGAGGTCAGGACTCTGTGCAGGCCAGTCAATTTACTCCACTCCACACTCCCTCAGCCATGTCTTTATGGACCAGACTTTGTGCAGTGGTGCACAGTCATGTAGGAGCAGGAAGGGGCCATCCCCAAACTGTTCCCACAAAGTTGGGAGCATGAAATTGTCCAAAATGTCTTGGTATGCTGATGCCTTAAGAGTTTAAGAGTTCCCTTCACTGGAACTAAGGGGCCAAGCACAACCCCATACCATAATCCCCCCTCCACAAAATGATTTGGACCAGTGCACAAAGCAAGGTCCATAAAGACATGGATGAGCGAGTTTAGGGTGGAGGAACTTGACTGGCCTGCACAGAGTCCTAGCCTCAACCCAATAGTACATCTTTGGGATGAATTAGAGCGGAGACTGCGAGCCAGGCCTTCTCATCCACATCAGTACCTGACCTCACAAATGCGCTTCTGGAAGAATGGGCAAAGATTCCCAAAGTCACACCCCTATACCTTGTGGACAGCCTCCCCAGAAGAGATGAAGCTGTAATAGCTGCAAAGGGTGGGCCAACTCAGTATTAAACCCTACGGATTAAGACCCGGGATGCCATTAAAGTTCATGTGCGTGTAAAGGCAGGTGTCCCAATACTTTTGGTAATATAGTGTATATACATACACAGTAACTCACAAAAGTGAGTACACCCCTCATATTTTTGTAAATATTTTATTCTATCTTTTCGTGTGACAACACTGGAGAAATTACACTTTGCTACAATGTAAAGTAGTAAGGGTACAGCTTGTATAACAGTGTAAATTTGCTGTCCCCTAAAAATAACTCAGCACACAGCCATTGATGTCTAAACCGCTGGCAACAAAAGTGAGTACACCCCCCCCCTAAGTGAAAATACCCAAATTGGGCACAAAGTGTCAATATTTTATGTGGCCACCATTATTTTCCAGCACTGCCTTAACCCTCTTGGGCATGGAGTTCACCAGAGATTCACAGGTTGCCACTGGAGTCCTCTTCCACTCCTCCATGATGACATCACAGAGCTGGTGGATGTTAGAGAACTTGCGCTTCTCCACCTTCCATTTGAGGATGCTTCACAGAAGCTCAATAAGGTTAAGGTCTGGAGACATGCTTGGCCAGTCCATCATCTTTACCCCCAGCTTCTTTAGCAAGGTAGTGGTCATCTTGGAGCCATTATGTTGGAATACTGCCCTGCGGCCCAGTCTCTGAAGGGAGGGGATCATGCTCTGCTTCAGTATTTCACAGTACATGTTGGCATTCATGGTTTCCTCAATGAACTGTAGCTCCCCAGTGCCGGCAGCACTTATGCAGCCCCAGACTATGACACTCGCACCACCATGCTTGACTGTAGGCAAGACACACTTGTCTTTGTACTCCTCACCTGGTTATCGCCACACACTCTGAATCAAATACGTTTATCTTGCTCTCATCAGACCACAGGACATGGTTCCAGTAATCCAGATGATGTCCATGAGGATGAAACATGTAGGGTGACTGCTGATCCTATGCTGTTGCGCAACATTTGAGACAAGCTCGTTTTTATCAATTTGGATGTAAGTGCAATACTTTCTTTTAATAAACTCAGTTTTTACTGATTTACACTATGTGAGGTCTTTTTCTATTCCTATCTGGTACTTTACGAGAGTCCCAGAAGGTAAAGGACGGCGGAAGCTACCAACTCACATCACCCTGAATAGGACACACAAGACAGGGGAGCGCCCGATTGGTGACACCAATACAGAAACAAAGCCAGTTTCCATCTTTTCTGGAGAAGAACTTGTCTTTGGTGGATTCTGTTAAGGCGTGTTTTTACTGGCTGTCTGGTAAGCCTTTAACCTAGTCAGTGACGTCGTTCCATAGTCCCCTCAGGGACCCCCAGAGGTTATACCCCCTTATCTAAGGATTCCCCATTTTTTGAAGATTTGCACAAACTGTATGAAATTTTTATGGTCCTGAGTGGTCTAGAATGATATCCCATCAGTTGTCAAATATAATTTTTTACACCTATTTTTTATATTAAGTTTTTCTATATGTTCTAGAGGTGGGTCTCCCCTCATAGACAAATAGATATTTATTCATTTGTTATTGAGTCAACACATTTTTTATGGTTCCACTTTTCGATTTACATATTTGCAGTTTCACGCTGGTTGTGTGTGCCTGGGGTGGGAAGACCGAAGAATTTGAGGCATTCATTCCCTCACCCTGGTCATACACATACACATATTTGTGATGTCTATTTCATAACAAAATCTTCATATTTTTTATGTATACATCTTGATGTATCCCCTATAGGGTACTCTACCTAGAGTGCATTTATATTAAAGTATAGTGCACGTCACCTTTTCACATTTTTCCCTTATCTCTTGCCCACTATTCATCATTAAACTAGTGGCATCTCCAAGTCCTAATTAGCGCTACACAGTAACCCGCACTATAATTACACAATTTGTTTGACTGTGGTGTTGGCGGCTCTTGGGACTCATACTTAGCGCAGTATTTCTCCTAACACCGAATCCATGTCCTTAGTCTGCTTGTCTTCAGCAAACTGTTTGCAGGCTTTCTTTTGCATCATCTTTAGAAGAGGCTTCCTTCTGGGATGAGAGCCATGCAGACCAATTTGATGCAATGTGCGGTATGGTCTGAGCACTGACAGGCTGACCGCCCACCCCATCAAACTCTGCAGCAATGCTGGCAGCACTCATACGTCTATTTCCCAAAGAAAACCTCTGAATATCACACCAAGCATGTGCACTCAACTTTGAGTGGAACCTGTCTTGTTAAACCGCTGTATGGTCATGGCCACCATGCTGCAGCTCAGTTTTGGAGTCTTGGCAATCTTCTTATAGCCTAGGCTATCTCTATGTAGAGCAACATTTCTTTTTTTTCAGATCCTCAGAGTTCTGTGCCAGGAGGTGCCATGTTGAACTTCCAGGGACCAGTATAAGAGAGTGAGAGTGATAACACCAAATTTAACACACCTGCTCCTCATTCACAACTGAGACCTTGTAACACTAACGAGTCATATGACACCGGGGAGGGAAAATGGCTAATCGGGCCCAATTTGGACATTTTCACTTAGGGGTGTACTCACTTTTGTTGCCAGCGGTTTAGACAAAATAAAGTGTAATAAAGCACCTGGCCACACTGAGCTTGATTTACAAGGCAAATACAGCATCTCACAAAAGTGAGTAAACCCCTCACATTTTTGTAAATATTTTATTATATCTTTTCATGTGACAACACTGATGAAATTACACTGCTACAATGTAAAGTAGTGAGTGTACAGCTTGTATAACAGTGTAAATATTCTGTCCCCTCAGAATAACTCAACACACAGCCATTAATGTCTAAACATGCTGGCAACAAAAGTGAGTACACCCCTAAGTGAAAATGTCCAAATTGTGTCTATATTTTGTGTGGTCACCATTATTTTCCAGCACTGCCTTAACCCTCTTGGGCATGGAGTTCACCAGAACTTCACAGGTTGCCACTGGAGTCCCCTTCCACTCCTCCATGACAACATCACGGAGCTGGTGGATGTTAGAGACCTTGCGCTCCTCCACCTTCAGTTTGAGGATGCCCCACAGATGGAGATATGTTTGGCCAGTCCATCACCTTTACCCTCAGCTTCTTTAGCAAGGCAGTGGTTGTCTTGGAAGTGTGTTTGGGGTCGTTATCATGTTGGAATACTGCCCAGCCCAGTCTCTGAAGGGTGGGGATCATGCTCTGCTACAGTACATGTTGGCATTCATGGTTCCCTCAATGAACTGTAGCTCCCCAGTGTCAGCAGCATTCATGCAGCCCTAGACCATGACACTCCCACCAACCATGCTTGACTGTAGACAAGACACACTTGTCTTTGTACTCCTCACCTGGTTGCCGCCTCACAAGCTTGACACCAGCTGAACCAAATAAGTTTATCTTGGATCTCATGAATCCATGTCCTTAGTCTGCTTGTCTTGAGCAAACTGTTTGTGGGCTTTCTTGTGCATCATCTTTAGAAGAGGCTTCCTTCTGGTACGACAGCAATGCTGACCTTCCACCCCTTCAACATCTGCAGCAATGCTGGAAGCACTCATACTTCTATTTGCCACAGACAACCTCTGGATATGATGCTGAGCACGTGCACTCAACTTCTTTGGTTGACCATGGTGAAGCTTGTTCTGAGTGGAACCTGTCCTGTTAAACCACTGTATGGTCTTGGCAGCTCCGTTTCAGGGTCTTAGCAATCTTCTTATAGCCTAAGCCATCTTTATGTAGAGCAACAATTCTTTTTTTCAGATCCTCAGAGAGTTCTTTGCCATGAGGTGCCACATTGAACTTCCAGTGACCAGTATAAGAGGGTGAGACAGATAACACCAAATTTAACACACCTGCTCACCATTCACACCTGAGACCTTGTAACACTAACGAGTCACATGACACCGGAGAGGGAAAATGGCTAATTGGGCCCAATTTGGAGATTTTCACTTAGGAGTGTACTCACTTTTGTTGCCAGCGGTTTAGACATTAATGGCTGTGTAAATCAAACAAAGGGGGGGGGGGGATGCCACGCTTAATTCCTTATGAAAGCAGCAGCCTAAATACATAATCAGTATATCATAAATCTACATAGGTGGAGAGCTGCGCTTAATTGAAAAGGTGAACCAGGTCCTAAAATCAAAAGTCTGAAAGGTACAGATCCAGGGATAAAAGTATTATAGAAAAATGACAGCTAATCAAAGCTTAGTCCATAATTTAGTCTGATGATTCAATTGAATATAACAATTCATAGGCAAACTTCTGAGCATATCGTAACCACCCAAGGCGCTACGTAAACATGCTGTGTGGTCCACCACCGACATACAGGAGGCTTACCAGATAGGCAAAACAATAGCGCAAGTAGCTCAACCCCCTCCAGGGGTGCAGGAATAGGTCCGGTGCCTTTTAATGTCAGAATCCTCTCAGTCAATGGTAGCCAATCGCATCAGTCTGTCGCCATTCTTTGTAGCTTGAGCTCTTTGTTTTATCCACTGCTGCTGATATTGCTCCAATATCTTTTTCTGCTTGGCTGCCCTGGCAGCTTCACGCTGTGCAGTGTATAAAGCTTCCTCTTCTAGTTTTAACTTCTCCTCTTGTAACGCTAACTCATGCTGTAACCTGACATCATCTGATTTCTGTCTCTTAGTAATAGAGGCATTGGTGTATCTGGGTGTAGTGTGCTGTGTGGTCCAGGTGGAGGGCGGACAGATCAAAATACTTCAGAAACTGTTCAAGAGGAGAACATTTTACTATCGAGTTTGAAAATCTTGTAGAAAGTGATGAGGGAGAAAGTCTAGGAAGAAGTCAGAGACCTTTAAGTGAGGAAGAAATCTGTGATTTAAAGCGGAGGTCCGCCAGGGAAAAAAAAAAATTAGAAGTCAGCAGCTACACATACAGTAGCTGCTGACTTTTAATAATAGGACACTTACCTGTCCTGGAGTCCAGCGATGTCTGCACCCGCCGCCGCTCTTCGGATCGGGGGACAGGTGCAGCCGCCTCCATTGCGGGTAAGGGAACCTGGACGTGTAGCATTACAGTTTCACGCCGTGCCCCTTACTGCGCATGCGCGAGGCTCTGCCGCGCTCTGCTATTGACCAGGTGGCCAGTAGCAGAGCGAGCAAGGAGGAGGGAGCCGGGCTGCTGATGTCAGCGGCCGGCCAGAGCTCCCAGATGTGTGGAAAAGGACACCTGTCTAAAGACAGGTGTCCTCTTCCCCCTCCCCCCCGAAATGTGTCAAATGTGACACCTGAGGGGGGGAGGAATCCTACCAGCGGAAGTTCCACTTTTGGGTGGAACTCCGCTTTAAAGGAACGACACTACGATTCTATTACGAAGAGAGAAATCCGATGATGTCAGGTTACAGCATGAGTTAGCGTTACAAGAGAAGTTAAAACTAGAAGAGGAAGCTTTATACACTGCACAGCGTGAAGCTGCCAGGGCAGCCAAGCAGAAAAAGATATTGGAGCAATATCGGCAGCAGTGGATAAAACAAAGAGCTCAAGCTACAAAGAATGACGACAGACTGATCCGATTGGCTACCATTGACTGAGAGGATTCTGACATTAAAAGGCACCGGACCCATTCCTGCACCCCTGGAGGGGGTTGAGCTACTTGCGCTATTGTTTTGCCTCTGGTAAGCCTCCTGTATGTCGGTGGTGGACCACACAGCATGTTTACTTAGCACCTTGGGTGATTACGATATGCTCCGAAGTTTGCCTATGAATTGTTAGACTTTAAAGCATTTGACAAAGTTAAGGTCTAAAGGCTTAGAGAATTCTGTCTGTAATTCTGTCTGTAAATCCTTCCGCGTTCTGGGCACTAGACCTTTATCAGCATCCTGCTGTAGGAATCCTAAGATAGTTGGTGTATCCATATTTTGTCTGTTATTCTCAGTGCACCAGCGCTGTACGCTTGGTACGATTATTGGGCAACAGCCGTCGTCCGACAGCCTGTCATTCGATAATCCGACCGTTAGTATGCACGATTCGACAGGCGATTTCAAATTATCGCCCAATACAAGTTGTCAGAGTAGACTAGAAAACTTTTGTTGGTCAACAAGACGTTGGGCGATTTTCGGCTCGTGTGTACAGAAGTTGGCCCAACAAAAGTTGAAAGTGCAAACGCATGCTCAGAATCCAGGAAGTGTTCAGTCGTGTAAACCTGCATCCGTAATTCACAATTCACATTCACCTGAACTTCCTCTTTATACGCTAGTAGCACGTCACTATGTTTGCCTTGGTCGTCGGATTACTTGACTCACAACAGTACGCTAGACAAAACCGCCGACAGCCAATTTGGACAAAAGTTGGACTTGCGGTCATAGAACAATCAGTGCGTGTGTAAGCCTTGAGTCTTCCTGGTGCTCAGAAGCATTGCCACCGCTTTCTCTGAGAGTACTTTTGATCTCAGGATATCTTCCTCAGTAACCAAGCCGCCCATTCAAAGCTTTCTTGCTTGAGGCCTGTTATGGGTGCCTGACACATCAGGTCGTACCTGAGAGGAAGAAGCCAAGGCTCATCTGCTAAGAGACTGAGGAGCTGAGAGAACCAGGCTCTCTTGGGCCAATATAGTTACATAGTTTGTGAGGTTCAAAGTCCATCAAGTCCAACCTAGGTGGTGCTATTAGTATCAGTTTTGTCTGTTCCTGTAGGAATTTATTCATCACTTAAGGAATCAGATGAACCGAGAGAAGGCGTAACACATTTTGAAATCCCACAGGTTTTGAAGTGCGCCTATCTCCAGAGACCGTTCTCGCGGGTTTAGCGAGTAGAAAAGCTTCACCTTGGTGTTTTTCTGGGATGCAAATAGATCTATTTTTGGCATTCCCCAGTGGTCTGTAATTTCCCTGAACCGACATCAGCTCTCTGACAGATATTGGGAGGTTATTCTGTGTAGAACTCATTCTCCTGGTGAGGCCCTGAAGTTTTTTCTACTGGTAGGAACGTTTTCTGCTCTGTGGAGTTGAGAAGATATCCCAGAAATCGTATGCTCTGGGTAGGAAACAGGTTTGATTTTTCAATGTTGGGCTTCTACCAGGTCTTTTGCCAACTGTACTTCCGACGGTCCCACAAAGAGCAGGTTGTCTAGGTAAGGTACTACCATTATTTTCTTCAAACTCAGAGGGGCCAGGGCTTCTGCTAGGACTTTGGTAAATATCCTTGGTGATGAGGATAGCCCGAAAGGAAGAGCCCTGCTTTGGAAATGATACTCCTTTCCCTCTATTTCCCCTTTCAATCTCAGGTATCTCAGGGAATTTTCTCCCATGCAGAATTTTTTGTATTGGATCGCTTGATTCAGGGGTTTTAGATTTAATATTAGTCAAAACTTCCTGGCAGGTTTTTTGATCACAAAAACGTGCAAGTAGAAACCCTTCCGTTTTTCTTCCCCTGGGACTGGAGTAAGGACCTTCTGGTCTACCATTTCTCCCAGTAACAGTGGGAGAGCCCTAGCCTTCCTGGGATTCCTGGGAATTTTTGTTAATAGAAATCTCTCTAGAGGAAAACTGTTGAATTCCAAGAAGTAACCCCTTGTGATGATGTTTAGGACAATTCTGTTGGATGTCATCATCTGCCAGCCTTCCTCCAACTGGCATGCTGTAGTCACTGTTTTGCGGTTTGGATAGTAGAGCCAAAGAGGACATTACTCTTTGGTTTCCCCTTGTGACTCGTCCAGTGCTTCTTGGGATAATGTTTCTTTTCTTCTTGCGGACGTTCTCTTCTTCCACGAATAAAACCTTTTTTGTGGAGGTTTGTGTCTTTCGGTCGAAAGGGTTTTCTTTCTGTCCACCGTCCTTTCTAGGGCTTCATCCAACCCTGTCCCTGTTGTGTAATATGTAGTAATGGAAGAATGATGGATGAACGAATGTTATTATTGAGTTATTATTATGATTATGATTAATTTTCCGCAGCACCCAATCGGTTCTTTTCCAGAGAGTAACATTTATTTGACTTCAGACGGTTTCATAATCCTTGCACCAGATGATCAAAATCCAACAGAGTAAATATTAAATATTCAGAGTCCCATTCCAACTGTGCCCTCATGCTCATGGAGAGAAAGGTGAACTGGCTGGGAGACACTGCTAGCTTGAATGTCCACTTAAGTGTTGGTCTCACACTGGGGGGGGGAGGTTTCTCCTAACCTCACATTAGTGTTTACCAGATAAACAAGCCACAATGAACCCCCTCAAGGCTAATTAGCATCTACATTCCACAACCCCCATGCAAGCAAGCAACTGTGGGCCTTTGATATGTAATGCAGCTTGTAAATACAGTAAATACCTATGTGTATATGAAATATTACACAACATTCCCCCACTTGGGTCTGTTCTAATTCTTAGAACTGACCCATAATGCCAACAGCGAACAACAAACATATCATTTAAATTTTAGGTACTGAATGCTTTACAACGGCTCATATAAAATATGTAATTGAAAACTGGTTACATCTCTCTTCACCAGCCTCTAAAATAACCCCATGAAACAGTTATTAGATAATATAGCTTTAGGCCATGACTGGGAAAGGATTTGGTGAACATCCGTGGCCCGTATAGCTGTTAGGCCTCATTTCAAAGTTTGCAGTCTCTTCAGTATGTCACATTGAGATCTTGAATATTGTGCAAAGACAAGCTGACATCACAGTCCATTCTCCGGTTTGACGCCATGACATCTCTCACCATTTCACTGAAAGTAAAGTTTGGAAGTATGCTCTAGTCTAGTAGCTCCAATCCACACAAGTCCAGGATTTGCTTATCTCCAGGCTCAAGGGTTTCATTTTTAAAGATGAATTGTTCAGTTTTGGTAATCTTCATCACCAGTCCAAAATGAAACTTCTGCCAGCCACAATATGCAACTTGCTGTAGGCCGACCCCATATTGCCTTCAATAGAGCAGTTACTTGAATCTTTCAGTCCACTGAATGGGAGCATCAGATGGTCCGTTATACCCCAGCCGGATGTCGTTCAACGTATAACACCGACCGTCTTCAAAGTAAAACCTGACCACTACTTCTAATGGTTTTGACTTGTTAAGTAGAAATTTTTACTTTGGGAACTCGGACCTCTATTCGTTTAGGACCTGAACACACCTAACCTCGATGATCTGATCTCGTATGAAGGTTTGAAATGAAAGTCACTTTACCACTCTCTACAGTACCGCAGTTTGGCCTCTTACCTGACACTACAGTCGAACAGAAACGTGTTATAAGTTCTAGAGTTACACTGTATGACTTCTCTGACGTTTGAAACTTTACTCCGGATT